>MEHQ01004134.1:903283-921528 GCA_008828725.1 Saccharina japonica | reverse complement strand
TTTCGGCTGGCTCAGGAAACCACATTCTAGACCCGATATTGAAAATGTGTTCCCGGAGGATTGTGGTGACAAGCTATACGATCATCATACAAGTTGTATTGTAGTAAAATATCCATTTTTGATGGCGCTGAAAATTTTTCCGTTTTGGTTTTTTACGAAAACGGAAAAATTTTCAGCGCCATCAAAAATGGATATTTTACTACAATACAACTTGTATGATGATCGTATAGCTAATCACCACAATCCTCCGGGAACACATTTTCAATATCGGGTCTATAATATGGTTTCCTGAGCCAGCCGAAATTAAATATATTGAAAATTGGCCATTTGCAATCCTTACCAAAAATAGCCTTTCAAGGCTATAACTAAAGCAAAACTGAAAAATATAAAGAATCGACGCGAACGCGAATTTTCATTTTCACTCAGGGCATTGTTGGACACAACCGGCGTGTGAATTGTCGCCTTGGTTCTTTCAGTACAGCCATCGGCAGAACCCACAAAAAAAAGTACCGTTCTCAGATGGTTACTACTGTAGAAAAATACAATTTCACTCTGGGAGCTATACGAAATAAGTTGAAAGCACGTCCACTCGCAATTTTTTGTTGGATAATAAAATTATTATTATTATGCTTGCCATCAAACAATGTGCAGTGTTGTTCCAAAAAAGGCTCAGGGAACAGAAAGTGAAGAACTCTCCAGATCAATTATTGTTGGATGATTCTTGGATAAATTACAAAACTATGTTTTTTTTTCGTTGGATTGTCAAATAAACATAAAAAGCAATACTCTCGGGCGAGTACGTACAACTATCGAACGGGGCTACGAGTACAGCTTGCAAGTCGAAGAACCTATCGGGTATGTCGTTGTTTTTGACCATTGAACATGTATTGTGGTCTACCAGGGTATGTATGCTGGTTCATGGACGAGTCGACAATGTGTACCTGTTTTTTTTATCAGACCCGAAGAGACAACGATGGTACTCTGCCCCTATAGGGGCGGTGTACGTATCGTTTGATACTGTACTGTATATATGTACCCTGGAACGCGTCGTACTTCGTATACATACGGGTACGACTTGTTTATTTTCTTGGAGCAATGCCTATTATTTTAGAGAGGATTTCCCCTGAGTTTCCTGTCAAATAATACTGAAAAAAGCGTACCTCATGCGCGGACGGAAAGTGCCATAAACAGCAACCTATTCACCGCGCAAGCAACTACTGTTGTACGCTACTACAGCAATATCTGATGGTCGGTGATTTGTACCGCAACAGCGCAGCAATAAACGCATACTCGTATGATCTTCCGTCTGAGCTACCGTCGCAGAAGTTGATTGAGTTCTGCTGCTTGCTGTGCTGTAGTGCAGTAGCAGCAGCAGCAGCAGCAGTACGCCATGTGAGCTCTGCCTGATAGTCTGGATGATGGTGTCTCTCTACGCCCACAAAATGCCGGTTGTGCAACTATACATCATGAGCTCTTCTATCTGATAGTCTGTATGCTGGTGTCTTTGCCTGGTGGTGCTGTACAAATGCCGGCCATCGGGCGACTACAGAAGTACGCCATGGTGGCTGCGCACCAAAGCGCCAGCTGCTTCCGCCCGTTGCTGCTGCTGCTGCTGCTGCTGCTGCTGCTGCTGCTGCTGCACACAGCCCCCGCGCCCTGCTGCACTTAGCTTCCGCGCCCACAGCCACATTCCTTAGGCATGCGCTATCGCCGCAGCAGCTGATCTTGTGCCGCTGATGCACATCATCAGCTCTGTATGATGACCTGTTTTACAATATCTCCGGCGAAGCAGTTGGTGGCGAAGCGCTGTGCTGCTGCTGTTTAAATGCCGGCCATGCTCTGCCGTGCGTTGTCGTCGTTGCCGACAAACTAAAGTACGGACTATAGACTAGTCGTGCTGCTGCCAGCAAAAAGTGAAAAGCTAAAAGCTATTCGAAGCTGTCAATCGAAAGTTGGGCCGTTCGTCACGAAGAAAAGACGTGTATTCAGTGTTGGGCACCGGGACCGAACTACGGTTATTTAACCGGAAACCGCGATCCGGTTATCGTAACCGAAAACCGGACATTTCGAAACCGGTTATTCGGTTATTTAAAAAAACCGACCGGACATAACCGGACCGGTTATTCCCGGTCGGTTATTGTGTCCCCTATCCCCTATCCCATATAACGCCTCTGTATCTGTATGCAAACCCCTATAATGTCAGCACACAAGCACAGCGCACAGCGCACACCAGTAGCCATCGCAGGATCACAGCAGCACATCAGCAATCTGGTGGGTCATCAAAGCTAACGGATCATCAGTCCTCAATAATACGATCAATAATAATATACGAGTCAATGAACAAACACGAGCAGTCAGTGCGTTCTCTTTCGCTTTACGCTTTTGTACCGCGTTGAGATCGACGATTTTGTTTTTTTATATATACCTCGGAGAAGAACGGAACCGCGAGGGCAGTTTTGTTCTTTCTGCGTGTTGAGTGTTAAGTGGTTTTGGAAGCCCTCGTCTATTTTGGCTTGTGACCAAGAAGTAAGTCCTGAGCGTCGCTAAATCCGCTTTTTCGTAGTCATGCTCCGCCTGCTCGCCTGGTAGGTGTACGCCAATGACTCACGACGGACGACTCAACGACCGGTTCCGTTTTGTCGTCAACTTGCACGTGGTGTGTGTCGTGCGTTTTGTAATAATTCGTGCATTACGGATAATTTGATTTGCTGATGTTCGGACAGACGAACATCCGAAATAAACGTTTGGTTTCCCTTGGGGGTGCGAACGTGGCGCAAAATAGCCATTTATGTGAATTAACCGACCGAATAACCGACCGGAAACTTCGCGGTTTCGGTCTCGGTTATTTTGTCCAAATAACCGGTTAACCGGAGACCATCTCCGGTCGGTTATGAGATAACCGACCGGACCCCAAAAGGCCTCCGGTGCCCAACACTGCGTGTATTACGGTCCACTCGAAAATTAACGACCGACCCCAGTGGACGTAATTGTCATGTTATCTATAGACATACTTACTAATATCTCCCCCAGGGATCCCTCATCCCTGGCCTCTCAGAGCTCCCACTTCGAACACCGCCTCCGTTCATTACTTGTTCATGCTCTCTCTCTTTGTTCCCTATATACTTTAGTTGGCGAGAGGCTTCCTCTTTCAGTTTTGGGTTCGTGTGTGTGTCCAGACAGCACGGCAGCGCGGGCGAGCCCGGTGCCATCGCGGGTATGGGAGGGCGCTGGCCAGTAGAGGGGGGGTCAGAAGGAGCGCGGTCGCCTTTTTCGTGGCTAGGCGTGGCGTGTCCACCGAGACACGAGGGAAGCATGAAGGGTCTTTGTCTGCGTTGCTGTTGCAGCATATCCGAAAATATAAGGGTCGTTTGTCCCTGTAAAAAAAATTCAAGCGGTGCTTATTTATCGGAACAAACAGGATTTAAAGAGAAACCCCGGCAGTTTGAACACCATCATGATGGAGCGGGCGAACGACGGCCACGGTGAGTACCGGGCTCCACGCGAGGCGGGCCACGGGGGTCACTGGGGCAGAGAGGCAGTAGAGCTCGACCCGGACCGAATCGATGGCGACGTGATCGCGGAGGGACGGGGAGCATCAAGGCTGGCAGAACGCGAAAGACGTCAAAACTTTTTTGTTTTTTGCGGCGCAAATGGGTCCGATGGGATTTTTTTCCTTTTTTTCGAGTACGACGAGTACACTCGTATGTACGTACAATTTTTCCATGATTTCTCATTTTTTCCGACTTTTTTGTCCGTTTTTTGTTTTTCGCTCCTGCCGTTTTGTTCGAGTACGAGTACGAATACATATTATACGAGTAGGAGTATATACGAGTACAAGTACTCGTATGTACGTACGAGTAGTACGTACGTCGCTTCTTCTGCCGTTTTTTTCAAGGACTATCATGGGAGTCAACGGGACGGGAATTCCCATAGAGAACGGGACGGGACGGGTATTCCCGTCCCGTCCCATCGTGAAATGTCTCCCGTCCACGACCTCCCGTCCCATCCCATCATGTTTTTCCTACCCATTTCCGTCCCATATGGCCGAATAGTATCCTCCTTCCGTCCCCGTCCCCCGTCCACCTTGCTTCCCATCCCATCGTCGGATACTTTCTCCCGTCCCATCACTTCCCATCCCGTTGGCAGGATACTTTCTCCCGTCCCATCACTTCCCATCCCGTTGGCAGGATAATTTATCCCGTCCCACTTGCTTCCCGTCCCACTATCCCCGCACGTACTCCCGTTCCCATGACCATTGTGGACATGCTGCTCCCATGTATTTGCGAGGCAATCGTCATGATGAGGAGTTTTCAGTTGAAGTACGTACGAGTACAACAATGATGTAATAAACAAACAATCAATCTACTCTTTCAATATGAAGATATCTAACTTACTACTACTATACTACTACTACACTACTACTACTACTACTACTACTACTACTACTACTACTACTACCTACTACACACTACACACTACTACACTACACACACTACACTACTACACTACTACACACCTACCACTACTCTACTACACTACTACTACTACTACTACACTACCACTACCACTACCACTACTACCACTACCACTACCACTACCACTACCACTACCACTACCACTACCACACACTACTACTACACTACACACTACTACACTACTACACTACTACCACTACCACTACCACTACCACTACCACTACCACTACCACTACCACTACCACTACCACTACCACTACCACTACCACTACTACCACTACTACTACTACACTACACTACTACTACTACTACTACTACTACTACTACTACTCTACTACCACTACCACTACCACTACCACTACTACTACCTACTACTACACTACCACTACTACTACACTACCTACTACTACTACTACTACTCTACTACTACTACCACTACCACTACCACTACCACTACCACTACCACTACTACGACCACTACCACTACCACTACCACTACCACTACACACTACTACTACTACTACTACTACACTACTACCACTACTACACTACTACTACTACCACTACTACACTACTACTACCCTACCACTACTACTACCACTACTAACTACTACCACTACTACCACTACTACTACTACTACTACTACTACTACTACTACTACTACGACTACTACTACTACTACTACTACTGCTGTGCGTACTGTGCTGCTGTGTATTCACACTACTGTTGTAGTGGGCTGTTGTAGTGGGTGGATGGATCGATTGGTGAGTGTGTCGATCGGTGGGTCGGTGTGGGTGGGTCGGTTCGTACGTGGATGACTGCGTTCGTACCTGTTCGTCGTGGCCGGCCCCGTTTTTTTGTTTTGTATTGTGTTTGTCTGCTACAAGGGCTCCGCGTGGATGCCGGCATATTATAGTGTGTCAATTTACCTGATCAATGGATCGCGTTATAGCGTGTGGATCGTGGCCCAGTTATTATTTTGTGTTTTTGTTTTTGTTCGCTATACCGGCCCTGCCCTGGCATAGTTCGGGGTACCACTACTTATATATGTATAAAACAGCAGTGTGTGTTGTCTTCACAGGAAACCCGTTATTTCTACTGTACCCTGTAATGCGTTTTACAACCTAACTGCAGCAGTACATGTAATGGTATGGCCAGTCATATCACATACACCCATTGTCCTGATCCCTAATCTTAGAGCGATACGAAGTATTATTATGTGGTCACAGACTGTGAGACAGAGAAAAACCAAACAAATTAAACGTAAATGAATGGGCAAAGCAAGTGAAATTTCAACTTACCGGGTACGCGAACACATCGACACGAGCCAAACCAAAGAGTAAGGACGAAAAGACAATAAAACGAATTATGAAATGCACGGAGTCAGAAACACCCCTAGAAGAAAAGCATGCGTGCCCAAGAGAACAGATAACAGCTGCACGGGCGAAGCAACACGAAGGAGAGGAAGACACCGGCATAGAAGTACGTACGATTAATCAATGATGTAGGAGGTACTGTACGTAAATGTTCGACCAGCAGGTGGCAGCATGGTAAAACATAAAACGAGAGTTCGTATATACTACGTGCACAATGTTTATTGTTGATTAGTTTCTTCTTCGTCTACACAATAAACTCTTTGTCCGCACTCCTCGGCTTTAGATGAAGATGCAGCAGTGCAGTTTGTTGCTTCTGTCTTTTTTGCTGCTGCAGCTGCTGCACTGTGCTGATTATGTTGACGCTCTGCTGCTGGCGAGGCTTGGCAGTAACCCGTTTTTCTTGCGTCGCCTTTACTATATTAAGACCACTCCGTAGGAAAGCTTGTATATCCATATATTGTATATAGTGTCACCAAGGTGAATTGGTTTAATTATTTATTGTTATGGTACGCTGTCAGCATCTCCCATTTATTTTAGGTGAAAATGGTCATGTTGGGGGTATACCCCCTGGTTTTACGGCCATTTGGGGGTAGGGTCAAAATGCGCCCGCGGAACGCGCTCCCGCGGGCCCATACAGGCCTCAAACGCCATTCCGAAACCCTGGCGAGATGCCCGAAGCCCATGCCAAGCACGCATACAACTTTTAGTTTTTTTTCAGGCACGTCCTTGGGCCTAACGGGACGGCGGCGCACGAGGGAGCAAACGAAGTCCCCCCTTTGACCACATCTTGGGGGGGGATAACCCCACGTACCTACTAAATTTATCTACTCCCCCCGATTGACCACTTTTTTCACCCCGTTTGACCAAAACCATACCCCCTTTGACCATCTGCGACAGCCCCAAAAACGACTACAGCAGTACGTATCCACGTCACCGCCCAACAGCCCGAATAGATCACGGGACGGAATACCCAGAACTTGCGAGTAGTCGGGATCGTTTGCCTCCCAAGAAATAAATTTCGGCACAACTATACAAATCAAATCTTTATAGACGATATGAAGATATCGGCTCGTCTGAGAAAACATGACGGTGATGGGGGAATCAGAACACATACGAGTACGTGTATACTCGGCGTATGGGTCGTGAGTTGCTGGGTGCTTGGTGCTTGGTGCTTCGTTCCTGTGTGCTGTGGGTCATGGATGCGCGGTGTTGGGTTGTTGGACGGGAGGGGTCTTTGGGACACGAGCAACATCAGGCGCAACGACGGTCGTTAGTCTTCTTGAGAAGTGCTTTCCTCCTGTCCCCAACGTATCCATCCCCGACGGCAGGCTTGTGTGTTCGAGTACAGATCGCCAGGATCACACCCAGCAACCAAGCACCAAGCACCAAGCACCCAGCAACCCACGACCCATACGCCGAGTATATACGTATGTGTTCTGATTCCCCCATCACCATAGCAACCAAGCACCAAGCACCAAGCACCCAGCAACTCACGACCCATACGCCGAGTATACACGTACTCGTATGTGTTCCGATTCCCCCATCACCGTCATGTTTTCTCAGACGAGCCGATATCTTCATATCGTCTATAAAGATTTGATTTGTATAGTTGTGCCGATATTTATTTCTTGGGAGGCAAACGATCCCGACTACTCGCAAGTTCTGGATGTTCCGTCCCGTGGTCTGTTCGGGCTGTTGGGCGGTGACGACGCGGATACGTACTGCTGTAGTCGTTTTTGAAGCTGTCACAGATGGTCAAAAGGGGGTATGGTTTCGGTCAAACGGGGTGAAAAAAGTGGTCAATCGGGGGGAGTAGATAAATTTAGTAGGTGCGTGGGGTTATCCCCCCCCAAGAGGTGGTCAAAGGGGGGACTTCGTTTGCTCCCTCGTGCGCCGCCGTCCCGTTAGGCCCAAGGACGTGCCTGAAAAACAAAAAAAAATTGTGTGCGTGCTGGGCATGGGCTTCGGGCATCTCGCCAGGGCTTCGGAATGGCGTTTGAGGCCTGTTTGGGCCCGCGGGAGCGCGTTCCGCGGGCGCATTTTGACCCTACCCCCAAATGGCCGTAAAACCAGGGGGTATACCCCCAAATGACCATTGCCCTTTATTTTATTGTTTTTTCTTCACTTTTGGAGAGAGACGCATCACACACGCACCACACACACACACGTTCCTCATGGCGAAATCGGCGCGTGGTGGCTCGGCTGCTGAGCCTCCGGCACAACCAAGTCGGTCATTTGCGATCAGTGGTACTCCCGTGAATAAGATGGGTGTAGGTGTTGGGAGAAACAAGCAGACGTCAGGGATTTGGAAGTATTGCGTGGAGTTCGAGCCAGCTGTGGACAAGACGAACGTGAAGTGTGTGCCGGTGTACACGGCGGTAGACACTGCTATTTCGTAACGAGGCTTGAGGGGGGTAGGGTGTACGTCCCGTTGAGCATCTATGTCCCGTTGAGAACGTCCCACATATCGCCCGTGGGCTTCCCGTTGTCTTTCCCATCGACACTGGCATTTTTCCCATTGCCTTTCCCGTTGTCTTTCCCATCGACAATGGCAATTTTCCCATTGTTTCCCGTCCCACTATAGAACGTGATAGTCCCATCCCATCTCGTCTGAAAGATCGGAGCCATATTCGATTCCCATCCCGTCCCCATCAATAAAAAACTCCCATCTTCCCGTCCCGTTCCCGTCCCGTCTAGAAAGCATGTGGACATTTCCCGTCCCGTTCCCGTCCCGTCTAGAAAGCATGGGACATTTCCCGTCCCGTTCCCGTCCCGTCTAGACGAAAATTATCCCGTCCCATCCCGTCACAACGGGAGCAGAAAAACTGACGATGGGATCCCGTCCCGTTGACAACGGGAGCCCAATTTGTTTCCGCCTGCGGCGGGCTAAGGACTCCCGTCCCGTCCCACACGGTGCCTGCGGCACCATGATAGTCCTTGGTTTTTTTCGAGTACAACTACATACGAGTACATATTATACGAGTAGGAGTATATATATACGAGTACGTACGAGTACTCACATGTACGTACTACGTACAGTACGTGCAAATAATGTGTACGTACGTCTTTCTCGGTTTTGTTGTTTTTCTGAATTTCGTACTTTACAATTAACGACCGTGCTGTGCTGTGCTTTCTCTTTCATACATACAAGTACGAAGCACTATTAATACTATACCACCGTCGTTGTTGTACTGCTACTGTACCACACATACTCACGAAAAAGGCACAAATCACACCCACCACAGCAAGCAGCGCAGCGCCTTGCTGTGAGCCGTGTTGCTGTGCTTTCTTTTTCGAACATAGAGCTTTGTTGTCCTGGAGCATGAAGCTTATGTGCATTCCGAGCATGTTTTGCATGCATGTCAAGTCCGCCGTGTCTTCGCTGTGCACCATGAACCTCTTGGCATTTTCAAGTCGGTGCTTGCTTGCACTACATCATGGATGGGCCTCTTCTGCCCCTTTCCTTGCTCGAGCGTAGCGGGCGGCGTCAGCCGCCCGCGGCGGAGCGGAGCCCTTGTATATATAAACTTTTGCCTTACCAGCGGCTGCCTTATTACGGGGCACCCACGGAAATATGATATGATACCAGGTTTATATGTGCCAAGAATATACTTGTCCGTCATTACTGCTTCGTGCATGTTATTTATAAACAACGAAGCACACAATAAAACTAACCAAGTTGTTCGTGATGGTCGACTGATGCTCACCCACCCTTTTTGCCCGCCGCCCGCCCTCCTATTCGCCGATCCGCCCACCACGTGTTTTGCCGACACAGTGACGAGCTTACTGCAACTACCTTGCAGCACATTCTTGGTAGCCGAGGAAGCAAACTCCGACGGGTCGCTTGAAATGGTGGGCTGCGTGCAAGTGACGTGGTCGGGGACGACCGATAGCAAGCAGCCGGGCGTCGACGCGCACTTCGGCACGCTCAGCGTGCGAAACAAGTGCGCCGGGCGAGGAATTGGGAAGTTTCTTGTATCCGCAGCCGGTAAGTAACTACTACTACTACTACAACTCTATGACGGGGGGACATAGTAATTAGGACCCATAACATACACAAACACCTATATATTCCAGTAGTTTTACCAAGCATATTTGGTCCTGATTTCTATGTCCCACGATAATAGACGCGTGCTACGATAGATGCGCACCATTTTTGGTTTTTTAGGATGGTCACTTGAGGAGCTCTACTACTACTACTACTACTGTACACCTCGCCCTACCACTGATTTTGGAGTGGGGAAAAAAGTGCTACGTATGCATGTACTCGTCGGAGCAGAGACGGTACTATGGCCGAGGGCGGCTAAAAAGAGGGGGGTGTGGTATCGGGGGGTTGGCGAGGCGGCGGACCATTTCATGGCGAGGTGGCACAGGGCCGAAGTGAAGAGGAGCTGGCTACGGCATACAGCTGAGGACGTCAAGAGAGGCGACCAGGAGAGGGGGGGGGGGGGCAGGGGCGGCCGTACTGATACAGCTGTCGACGAATGCAGAAACGAAATGGTAGATCGTGTGGCCAGATATCGGCTCGACTAGTGTAAGTATAGTATACTACGAAACTAATCGCAACACAAGAAAAATGGAAATACCGACGATTTTGGGTTAAGGAGACCGATCACGCAGAAAACGTTCAAGCCAAAAAAGTGCGAACGCTATCTATCGTGGCAGGCGTTTCTAAACCGACCTCGGTATATCGGGCAGGCGTTTGTTTGCGAAACAAAACAGGTGTTGTGTGCGCAGACACCAGAGGAGCACGCGGATCTGAAAGTATAACCCCCACAAACAATATACCTGGTACGTACGAAGTATTTCACAAATAAATATGGTCCCACAGTTTGTTCCCCTTTTTCTATGCTTGCAGTACGAGTAGTACAGTAGTACGAGCTGATTCAAGCATATCGTCCCAAACTATGTCAGCCACAACTCCTGCATGCAATAGCAACTCAAAGGTCACATGCTATGTGTTTGGCATTTGGCATCATGCTGGCCGCCATGGACAGTGGAAGAGGGTGGCATACTCGTAGCCAGTTCGTGTTTTACGTGCTAGGACTGGCGCTACGGCCGAAAAATGTGTCCCGAGCAATCACAGGCTCGCAAAGAAGGTGGACCGGATCAAACCCCTTATGTTTGCATCCTTCCTGGGGCGTGCTACTGTAGAATACCGTGTATCGCAGCAGCGAAGAAAAATAACAGCAACGGCGACAGCGTAAAAAATTATCGCAGCACCTGCATGACAGAACAGAAGTATGGGTGCTCGCCGTCATCATCCATCCGTACACACGCGAGACCGCATGGCGTCGTGGATCCGGCGAATAATTGCTAGCATTCTCTTCTGTGGTACGCCGAAGCGTGTGAGTACCTGCCGCAGCAGCTCTCGGTCGACAGAATCGTACCTCTTCTGCAGGTGAATGAAGCACATGTACAGCATGTACAGTGGGAGCTTTCTCTCTCGCCCGAGTTCTTCCAATCGCCGCACGCCGAACAGCATGTCGACTGTTCATCGTGCGTGCGGGACGAAGGCCGTGCTGCTCCTCGGGGAGTATTCCGCGAGCCTCGCAGTAGTTGCTAAGGCGGTACGTGACAAAATTCGACAACACTTTGCGTACATGAGCAACGAGCAAACTCCCTCTGTAGTTGTTGCAATCAGAGCGATTATTCTGTTTGTGAAGGGCGTCAGTGGTCGCGTATTTCCATTGCTGAGGCACTTCTCCCGGTGCCCAAAAATTGACAAGGATGTGGTCACACCATTGGGTGACCTCGGGGTGATCGAGTTTTGGTAGTTCGGCCGGGAGGCCGTCTGGCCCTACTGCTTTCCAGTTCGGCATGGCGTAAAATTATTTCGTCACTCGTCCAAAGACGGTTCGTCTCCAAGCGATAGTTCAAGCGATCGTGGCGGCAGTATCTCCATAATTGTGGGGTTGAACTTCAGCGACTCCGTGTTCAAGAATTTGTGGAAGAACAATACACATTGGTCACGATTTCGCACTTTTTCCCGTAGCAGCGTGTCGTCCTCGTCCTTAACAACTCAAAATCCCGCCGTACTCAAAACACACCACCCTAATCACAACAGCCTGGCGACTGCTGTGACCACCTCGAGGCAGCGTGCGACGAATCACGTCCCAAACGCTAGCCCATACGCGCCCGCTTTTATAGATCCCGGGTTTGTGAAAATCGGCCTTGAACAGCTATCGCAATCAATGATAATGCAAAACAAATGCAGACATACAGACAGACAGTACACAACAGACAGACACACAGTACACAACAGACAGACAGACAGGCAGACTAACTAACTAACTAACTACACTTTGGAAGCCTGTACGCACCCCGCTACTCTTAGGCAAATGAGGTACTGTATGGCTGCTTGATACACGCCGCAGGCCGTGTGTTTTTGAAGTAAGAACAAAACGGAAAAACGAAAGATCAAATCCCGCCGCGCTCGAAACACACCACGAAAACCACAACAGCCCGGCCACCGCGACCACCTCGAGACCGCGTGCGATGAACCACGCCCCACGCGTTATTCCATACTTTCCCGCTTCTACAGATCCCCGGTTAGTTAGCGGAAGTCGGCATCGGACGCTCTCGCAATCAATATTAATACGAAAAAACGCAGACAAATAGTGCACAGCAGACAGAAAGACAGACAGAACAATGCAATAATGGAAGCCTGTACCAGTAGAGTGGTTGGTATAAAGGAGTCTTCGTACAGTAGGTGGACTCACACTTGCAGCAGCCAATGCGCGTTCGAAAAAAACGAAACGTTTAAAAAGGCACGAAATCCTGCCGCACTTAAAGCACACCACTAAAACCACAGCAACCCGGCTACCGCGACAACCTGGAGAAGGCTTGCCTCAAAACAAGTTCCACGCGTTAGCCTAAGCTTCTGTAGACACCGAGTTTGTGGAACACACTCACGTAGAGCTCTCGCGGTCAATGATCAGGCGCAAAAACGCAGACAGACAGAGAGACAGACAAGACAGACAGACAGACAGTACACAGCACTATTTTTGTGTAAGGGTAACCTTCTCACCCTAATGCACAGCTTCCTTGTGGGTACAATCCATCACTCAAGGTCTCAGTAGCAGCGGCACATATGTCCTCACAGGCTCCTCTCCTAGCAATCGCTCGAACCGTCCAGGATTCTTGTTGACTTGAATAAAACGTACTGTAACTCATATTCAAAATAATAAATAGACTACTAGGTAACTCAAAGTGGAAGCCTGCACCCACCCCGCTATTATATTAATAGTACGGAGAGGCGTTTTTGTCTAGAGCATATGCAAACAAAAACGGTCCCATTACTGGTAGAGAGATACACGAACGCGAAGGCGAGGCACCCCCATAATACTCGCAGTAGGCCCGTGTACGTTCGAAGTAAAATAACAAAAAACACGAAAAACAAAATAACGAACTCCAGCCGACTTAAACTACACCCCACCGAAAAACCACACCAGCCCGGGGCCTCGAGCCGGCGTGCCACGAAACGATCCTCACGCGTTAGCCCATGCTCGCCCGCGTCTTTAGATCCCGGGTTTTGTTTGTGGAAATCGGCCTCGTACAGTTTTTCGCATTCAATGGCAATACATATAGAGTACGCAACAAACTAAAAGAAACCGAAAAATAAAATATTGGAAGCCTTGGTATTATTATGAAAAGGCCTTTTTTCCGATACATACGCAAAAATAATGGCCTCAATATGAAAAGGCATTTTTTTGCCGGTACGTACAAAGCGACCTCAGTTGATTCGCTCCCCCGGGCTTGCCTCCTAATACATACCAGGTGCTACGCAAGGGGAACGGTGCCGTGTGTTTCAATGTATGGGGCTCGAAGCGTGGGTTCAAACATTGCGCATATGCGACAGACGACCGATCCCCACTTGATCATGTAGATATTACAGGACAGATAGATATGTTCCTGGTCTGTACACCTGTACTACGATCTAGCTCATGTTGGCGGGGTGTTTGCCGTGTAACTTGATCTGCGCTATCTAGCTCGTGCTTCCTGGGCTAGCTTTATGCTATGATACTGTACGCATACAGACCCCGCACAATGCCTCATATCGGCGGCTGAGGATCTACTACTAATACGTAAGATTTTCTTACAGTTGTTAGATCGTGAAATGTTGCACTGCTGTCGTAGGTCATATTTGCCCGGGTGTTTGCCGAACAAATCTGCACGATCTTTCTGCTGCTGTGGCACATGTTTTTTCGTGGGTTGGCGTTGTACTATTGTGCATACAGACCCCGCACAAGGAGAGACAATAGACTGCTGCAATACAGTATACTGCGTATATATCGTAACGGCAGGTTCGGCTCTAGACCAGGATACCGTGGGTCGTGACCTGGCCGTTGCCTGAAACGTTGTTGCCTGTAGACGCGTGCTACGATAATAAAAGAGGTATACCTTATTTTGGCATAAACGTTTCCTGAATAATCGGCCTCCTTGACCGAAAACCGTCGGACTTTCATTACTTTGTTGCAACTTTTTTTCATTCGTATTGCGCATCGGGTACGTACGAAGAACTTTTATGTTTTCCCTCCAAAATCAATTTTGGGGTGGGGATATCGTACGTAGAGCCCCTCGAGTGACCTCTCCTCAGAAAAAAAAAACAGGGTGGGCCACCTCTGCCGTAGCATGAGTCTGTAGGCGGCTCCTACTGTAGTGCCTGCCGCTCGACCTCTTCCCGACATATCAGCACTTAATATGGCTCTTGGCGACATGCCCCGTTTTCGCCCCGTTGCGCTTGTCGTGCCTCGTTCGCGTGTTCGCGTTTGCGTTCTGCAGAGGAATGCTGCCGGAAGGAGCTGGGACGACCGAAGATTGTGGTGGAAATAACAGTGGTCAGCATCATGCCAGACTTGTTCGCCTGGTACAAGGCGCAGGGCTACGAGATGGGGATAGTCATCCCTTTCACTATGGACAACTACGTCCGAGAGGAGTGCGATGTGGGGCTCCAGCTGATGACCAAGACTCTTTATTCGGATGCAGAGAAGCCGCCCCCCACATCAGGATGACGCTCTGCCATGTTCGCGGCCGTTCCTTGCCGTTGAACAACGTGCACAAAACTATATAAAATACAAACCGTGTTTGGTCTCCAAAGAGACCACCCCGGGTGATCGCCCTATCTATGGTGTGTTGTCTGAGGTTTCACGTTTTTTGCTGTCACCCAGGGTGGTATCTAGCGAACCCCGATGATATGCAGGACATGTTTAACTTTAGATTTTCTGAATATATATGTGATCACCGGGGGAGGGGTAGTTTACCATTGCGGGGTACTATAGATGGAGAACGGTAAGGGAAGTTTTGGTTTATTTGGTACACCCACCCGGAGGCTGATGCATCGAGTAGTGCGCAACTTGGCGTCGTTTGACACCAGCACGCAGGTATCAGGAGGCGGCAATAGCAACGTGCAAACAAATCCCCAAAATTATATACGGTATGCGTTCTCACGGGAGCTGAAAAGGTTCTAGATTTTGCCGGTGTCCTTATATTTATATACACGTAGTACGTTTATATATGTTATCCGGCGACAACAATACTGTTTGAAACCCGCGGATGCCATTCGGCAGCAGCCCCGATTCGTTTCGATAACAAATGGCTATTGCCTTGGTATACGATATGTATTCTTCAACTCCATGGTCCCCGTGAAATTTGGGCGAAAAAACATGTGTGAACATGGCTCCACTCGTAGCTTTTGGGGCGCGTCAGCCGCCGGTGCCGGGGTAGCTTGCTCTGTCAGGGTCGAAGAGGTGTTCTGTTTATGGTGGTGGACCCGAGGAAATGGCGGAAAGCCTCCGGCCTCTCATCCGTTCGTCTCCATGTGCAGCAGTGTCGTCTCGCACGTTCGCGCTTCGGGAGCAGTACAGAGTGTCGTTGTTTATGCGTATCAGAGAGCTACGGAAAAACAAACTGCGAAGGAAAACATGGTCAAGTCGGGGACGACATGGCTCGGGGGCTATCGTATCGAAGTCTCGCCGCATTAAAGACGTTGACGGCTACTACAGTAAAGTTCACCCCCGAGCAGCCTGATTGCTTAGAGGGTAGTCTAAGGCCCTCGCGAAAAACACCACCTTACCCTGAGGAAGTAAATTGCAGTTGTGTTATGGTCATCATGCAACTGAGAACAGGTGGTAAAAAGGGGGCAACCTGTACCGTCACATGAGCAACCCGGGGCGGGCGCTGGCTCGCCGACACGGCGTAGGACGCACGCATACGACGATAGAGGTGCCTCGCCATGTTTTTGCCTTCTGAGGGTGGTTACTTATTACTTGAGGAGCTCTATACCTCGCCTGACCCAAAAATTGAACGAGGAGGAAGATAAAGTTACCCTCCCTCCCCCCCCCCGACGCATGCTACGATAGAGGTGCACCATGTTTTTTCTGAGCTCCTCACTTAAGGAGCGTCATACCTCACCGAAAAAATGATTTTGGAGGAAAATGAAAGTGCTGCCGAATGCGAAATCTCATGACCGAAGTATACTCTGAAACAGTTTTCGTCACAAAAATGAAAGTCCGACGAATTTGGGTTAAGGAGCCCGATCGTTCAGAAAACGATTCAATCCAAAAAGTGCTACCTCTACCGTAGCACGCGTCCCCCCCCCGATTAAAAATGCCCTGGCCTAGACTAAGTATGCAATGAAAAAATGTTGCAACATATTTAAGATGAAGAAGAACGAAAGTCCCACGAGTTCGGGTTGAGGAGCCCGATCATGCTCAAAACCTTTCGGCCAAAGTTGTGAAGGTGCTACGAGAACCTCTATCGTTGCACGCGTCGTAGGGGGACAGGGCGAGCCATCTCTCTCTCTCTCTCTCTCTCGTCGTTGGGTGACGCTGCTGCGGCGCCGAGAAGTTCCCTACCTATGGTTTACCCTACATAGAGCATCCATTCGTCAGCGAAAATAAAAAGTTGCCAGTCAGTCCGTCCTCACCCCCCCCCTGTCTACAAAACCACGTACAGTTGTTTTTCAAAACGGCTCCAAAAGCTTGATGCCCACACTGCTGTACGCAAGCGCAAACCGATAGCCCTCGCGTGTAAACGCCCGGCGGCATGAGTCCAACCCCATCTCCTGGGTGCCGGTGCCGCGTATGAACAGCTTTCGGACGAGCACCCGTGTGCCCATGACCCACAGCCGGGGGCGGGGGGGGCGCATTTGATTTGCTAAAATTGAGGACGAGTTTCGTTTGGTTGATCTCAGGACACAGCGAGCACCACTAGCTACGTACACACGAGAGACACGGACAGCGACACTAAAGGGGGGGGGGCTGGTCGCAATGGTCACTCCATATTTCCTGTAGAGCTCTGGTTAATCCGGTGCACGCACTGTTCAAGGTAGCTGCAATCTACACAAACAAATTCCCTATGCATCCCGTTACGAATGCTACTGTACCGGTAAAGGTGCACCCTGATTATTTTCTTGGGAGGGTTTGTCACGCGAGAAGCTCTTTTCCCCACCACCCAAAAACGTTTTTTTTTTAGGAAAATTCCAGTAAGTTTCTACCCGCCCGATGATCAATCCCATGGCCACAGACACTGACGCATGCTATGATAGAGGTGCACCATGATTTTTCTGAGCTCTTCACTTAAGGAGCGTCATACCTCACCCAAAAAATGATTTGGGAGGAAAATAAAAGTGCTGCCGGATGAGAAATCTCATGACCGAAGTATACTCTGAAACATAATTCGTCTCGAACATGAAAGTCCGACGAATTTGGGTTAAGGAGCCTTTAATAGATCGTTCAGAAAACGATTGGGCCAAAACGTGCTACCTCTACCGTAGCACGCGTTCACTATCAAAGGAAAAATGTTTTTTTTTAAGGAAAATTCCAGTAAGTTTCTACCCGCCCGAAATTCCGACGATTTGGGGTTAAGGAGTCCGATCGTTCACAAAACGAATCAGCCTAAAAGTGCTACCTCTAGCGTGGCACGCGCGTCCGTGTCGATAGTGCAGGAAAGCCCTCTCACTGCCGGGAGCAGGTTGAGACGAGAGTCACTCAGTATTACCGCATGTGTGCGCGTGCTTTTGACCCATCGGTGCACGAATGATTCTTCTCAGTGTGTGTGTCCACTATGCCATCGTTCGACATAAACGTGTCCTATTGTTGAACGAAATCGACAAAAAAAATCGTCCGTGGTGATACTCTGCAACTGAATAGAGTCCCGCCTGCTTGAGCCACCGAAAGGAGACTTCATGAAATCGACAGCAAACTCAAATTCGGAGTTCACATTAAACCGTTCTTTCTATCCAACTGCATCATCAGTACACCCAGTGTCTGTCCTGATTCCTAATCCTAGAGAGATACAAATTATGTGGTCACAGACCTATGAGACAGAAAAAACTAAAGCTAAAATAAACGAAAATAATGGGTTAGGGTTGCGGCGGTGGAGGGGGGGGGG
>MEHQ01004134.1:889699-902761 GCA_008828725.1 Saccharina japonica | reverse complement strand
TTTTTTTTTTTTTTTTCTTTAGGGGGGGGGGGGGGGTATCCTACAAGTACAGCGGCATACTAGGCCAAATATAGTAGCAGGGACTTTAAGCGAGGATCTCAGCCATTGCAACGTCATGAGTATGATGCCATCGGGTGAGTCTGTCGCGTGTACGCAATGAACCAGGCACCAGATATATATGTATTCGCTGAGATACGGAGGTTCCTGGAAGTAAACAATATGTTCTGGTCGGTCCGTCTGTCTCATGACTCCTACTTGCCAGGCTTAACGCTGCTCAAAACTTCAATGTTCGTAGGCTCTACGATCACGCACGGGTGGGCCCCGTGCGGCCACGAGTACCGATAGCCAGCGCGAGCACGCTGGCCCTGCACTGAACGCCAGCTTCTGGGGTGCCTCGTATGTTGAGGCAAACGGTGTCAGTTCGCTGGCCCGGTGTTTTACGGTGTGATAACGAACCCACACCACGCACGGTACTGTAGTGTATTGGACGTGTGCTACGATAGAGGTAGCACTTTTTGCATATATTGTTTCTGAACGATCGGGCTCCTTAACCCAAATTGGTCGTTTTTTTCATTCTTGTGTTGCCATATTTTCCATAGTATACCTAGCTCATGGGATTGTTGGTCGGGTAGCACTTTTGGTTTCTTGCAAAATCGGTTTTCGGGTGGGGTATGGAGCTCCTCAAGTAAGCAGCCTCAGAAACATCACGGTGCACCTCTATCGTAGCTTTCGTCATTGGACAATAATGTACATTTTAGTATGTGAGTGCAATATCGAACACCCACACAATCAATACTTTTTGGTTGCACGCACACGGCAAGGGGCTTCCGACGGGCGAGCGGTCTTGCTGTCTTTTAGGAACGTCAGGGCGACATGAAGCAACTGGCGGGGAGGGGGGGGGGTGCTTCAGGTTCATGCATGGCCGTAGTCGTATGACCATAGACCCTCGCATCCCTACAATGCCGGGACGGAGCATGTCGGGTTTTCACCGACCAGGTAGACATTGCTAGCATCAAGCGCGAAGCGCCATAAGGTGTTGGGTGAGTCGCATGAAGGGTGAGCTACATCCTACTAAGAACCGCTTGTGAGGCGGACTTGCATATGAATGACAGCTTCAATGAGTTAATTTAATTTATGGTGTGGCCACTTTGAGACAGCAATGGAAGCACTATGTAACTGTCTCGTGGGTGCCTTACCATATACACACTACGTGATACGATCATCCCCCTTGTGCGGAGCAAAGGTTCTCCACCCCGCACAAATGATATAACTCTACCGCCAGCCGTGGTGACCGCCAAAAAAAAAAGTACCCTGGTTGTCTAGCTCACGCAGTGAAAGGCGTGTTTTACAGCGTCGTCGCCGACTGACGCCAACCCAACCTATAAATATATACAAGTAATATATTTATATCGGAGGGGGGGGGGGGGTAGACACGACGATTCTGGTGCGCTGGTTGGGTCGCACCAGGGGGAGGCAGCGTGGTGAACCCTACACACCACCGTGTGTTAGTGCGTTTTACTACATAAGTACCACAGCGAACACACGAACAATCCTAGTCGTACACAAACAACTAGCGGCTCTTGCCGGGCGGGCGTCGTCGTCACTAGAGGAGTGTCAGGCCGAGAGGGGCCAGCGGAGGGAGAGAGAGAGAGGGCTGTAACGTTGGTGTGGACGCTCTGACTGAGCTGCACAGGACGGAAGAGGCCCGAGTGTTTGCGCGTGCCCTGAACGCACAACGTATGTATGCTGAGACCGGGGGCATAACCACGCGGGCACGCGGTAGACTCACTGCTGCTCTTATGGTGTACAGACGCAACGTTACAAGCAGTGTCCCGCACAATGGAAGCTCGAAAGAGTAGTGTGTGTGGGCCGGCCCTCCGGCGTGGTTACTGCTGCTGCCTTTCTTATTATCATGTGTGTTTTTAAAATGGCCTTTATGTAGCCGAAACACGGTATACCAGGGGTGCCTGATGCAATGTTCCGGTACATCAGGGGTCCACGGAAAAACACAATCCTCACATCGCATTTGCGAGACGCAGACCCGGCGCGCGCACGGGGGGGGGTGTATTCATGTCGTGCACGGCCGTAGTCGTATGACCATAGACCCTCGCACCCCTACAATGCCGGGACGGAGCACGTTGGGTTTTCACCAACCAGACAGACATTGCTTGCACCAAGCGCGAAACGCCGTGAGGTATTGGGCGAGTCGCATGGAGGGTGAGCTGCATCCTGCGGGGGGGGGAGGTATACTAAACACTCGTAAAATACAAGTAAGAAAGCAATGCCGTTTTTCGTCGTGTCGTCCACAAATCTCAACGCACTGGTTTTTGTTTTTAGTGTCATCACTGGGAAGGGTGTATGTACGTATGTATGTCGTTGTCTAAACTTTGAGGGGCTGTATGCCTCACCTCGCCCTAAACCTGATCTTAGAGGAAAAGTGAAAATGCTACGTAGCCGATTAACAACCCCACGGCCCAAGTGTGGTGGGAAAACTATCGCAAAACAAGATTGAAATTCGGACGATTTGGAGTGAAGGAGTCCCCCCCGTCAACGCTCAGAAAATACTTTCAGTCAAAAAAAGGTACAGTACCTCTATCGCTATAGCGTGTCCGACTCCTTCGGCTCCCCTGCATGCCCACCACATGGCTACTGTACCAGTGTCGCCAAACCCTCCAAACCCCACGTGGCTACCAATCCCAGATATATGAATTCGCCCGAGCATGCCGGTTCGTTCGATACCACGGCAGCGAGCGAGCTATATACGAGCTGTGTACTCAATGTACTCGCTTTTGTTGTCCAGGGGGGATACCAACGCTGTAGCCCTGCTCCGTCTCGAAAGGGATGCGGGGTCAATGGTCAAACGACTAAGGCAAGCAACAAATGAGTACGCCCGCCCCCATCTTCAGCTCCCGACGGATACTTTCGTAGTAAGCGTGCACGTGGCCAGCCGCCACCTGCCAGGAAGAAAGGTTGGAAGTCGAGCATTGGGACGTGTGGTACAGTAGTGTTCGTTTTGTGTCGGGAACGGCTTACTTGCTCCTCGCGAAGGTGGTACCGTTAGAAAGTAAGCCGCCACCCCTCTAAGGCGCATGCTATCTTAAGGTAGAGGTGCCCCACCATGTTTTTTCTGGGGGTGGTCACTCGAGGGTCTCTATACACCCCACCCCAAAAATGTTTTTTGGGGGGGGAAATAAAAGCTCTACCCGATGCGCAATACAACGAAAAATGTATCACTTGCAAGGATGAAAGTCCGACGGTTTGGGGTTAAGGGCCCGTTTTAACGAAGAAAAAACAAATTCAATTCGGAAAAAAAAAATGAAATCCACTTTTCATTGGTCAGAACCCGCACCACCACCCAAGATTAGACCCCAAGATCCTAATATTTGGTGCTGGTGCGTGTGTTGACCAATGAAAAGCGAATTTGATTTTTATTTTTTCCAAATTGAATTTATTTTGTACTCGTTAATATGGGCCCTTTAAGGAGGCCGATTATTCAGGAAAAGTTTCAGCCGAAAAGTGCTACCCCTATCGTAGCACGCGTCCACGTGCATCGTCAAGATTTTGGAGGCCCCCCTCGTTGTGTGGACACCCGCTGCTCATAGCGGCATCATCACAAAACACGGCCGTTTACGGCCGCGAATAATGGTGATGTACCGCAGGTTCCAGTGACACACTTCACGCTTCCCATACCATCGCATCGAAGATTGCCGACGACTTCGCCGCTACCTGTGTCGTCAGCACTGTCTATTGCAGCCTAGAGGTATCGTACGTTCGAGACCTCTAGTGGCTACAAGCCAGCCTCTCTTCTACCATAGCTGGTTCTTGATAACATGAGGGGAAAAGCATAAAAGTGACCAAGTGTGGGCTACAAGCTTCCAGCTTCAATACACAGGAAGGCTAGTTTTTCCCCTGATTTTTCTCGCCGTTGCCCCGTTACCCTACCTGCCACACGCCTCCATTGGAAACCCCGACTGGGCCCACTACTGTACAGCGCAGAACACCGTCGTCGTACCAAGCAACCCCCCATCAGACAACAGACCCCATGCCTTTGACGCCGTCATCCAATGCAAGAGAGTCCACCTCACAGGCCGTTCCTGGTACAGGATGCAAGCTCACCCTTTATGCGACTCGACCAACACCTCACGGAGCTTCGCGCTTGGTGCAAGCAAATGTCTTCCTGGTCGATGAAAAGCCCGACACTGGCCCGTTCCGGCATTGTAAGGATGCGAGGGTCTATGGTCG
The DNA here is from genome assembly GCA_008828725.1 of Saccharina japonica. Lineage (NCBI taxonomy): Eukaryota > Phaeophyceae > Laminariales > Laminariaceae > Saccharina > Saccharina japonica. The sequence continues at coordinate 898,519 of MEHQ01004134.1, read as the reverse complement.
TACGACTACCGCCATGCATGACATGAGTACACCCCCCCCCACCCACCCACAGCCGCTAGCTGAAGACAGGTCAGACGAGCGGGTAATCAAGGCCGTGGACCCAAAATTCAACCATTGAACCAAGAAACCAAGACCGTAGACCCAACATATTCTACATCAACCAAGAAAGAGGGAGAAAACCCGGCCTCCGGGGAGAAACACCGCAAGAATCACGAAGACGTGACGGATCGAACGTTCTCCTCAATGAAAACCTTCCTGGACGCCCGTCAACATGCACCCTGTTTGCCCTTTCTCGCTGAATCCACCTAGCTGGCCGAGCCAAGCCATACCATCGTAGGGGGGGGGGGGGGGGGGGGGGAGTGGTTTTGGACGGGGGGAAATTATGATGACGGGGGTCCCGAAGCGAGTTGTTGCCCCAAACGTACCCAAGGTCAATACAGAGTAGTGTTTTACTATTGGTGCACGCCGACCATTGGGTTGCGCGTACAGCAAGTAGCAAAAAATGCTACGCAGTGATCGTGGTGGTGGTGGTGGTGTCCAAACGAGTATTTTTAGTTTGCTTATGTTATATCACTCTGTCCATAAATATAAGCACCGTTTGCACATTAATATTAAGTAAAAAAGTTGCTTATATTTATGTACAGATTGGTACCTGGTACCGTAGTATAGTTTGTCAACACCGGCCGGCTACTACTCCCGAGCGCCACCCGACCTCCCGCCGCGGCTCCCCCAAGCAGCAGCCCTCGTGACAGCAGCCCTCGGTCGGTATCCCCAGCGAAAGAAGGGGTGCCGCGACTAAACTCGGTTAGCGGAGAGGGTCGAAAGGTGGCGGCCCGGGGTTGGCAAATACAGTAGTAGGGGTCCCTCCATAGCGTCGGTTGCCCACTACGAGTATAGCGCCAGTGAAATCGCTTGGCACAGTTTTCCGTTTCCATACTAAAACCTGTATATTCCCCAATCCGGAGCAGCGCCGGTTGCCGCTATAGCGCCGGTTTTTCCCGCTGGCACGAACTGCGGGCACGAAATCCCTTTCTCTACTGTAGTCGCTACTATTTTTCGAGGTCAGCGGTAGATAGAGCGCTCGACTCTGGGGGTCAGGAGCTTAAGTTCACCCCCCCCCCCCTCTTCTCTGTTTTTTTTTTGTGTTTTTCGGACGCATGCTACGATAGAATTGCACCATGCATTTTCTGAGCTGCGCACTTGAAGAGCTCCATACTAATAGCAACTAAAACATCAGGGACGCATGCTCTACGGTAGAGGTGCACCATGAATTTTCCGAGGAGAGAAGAATAGCTCTATACCTGCAGTAGCCTGCACACTGATTTTGGAGGAAAATAAAAGTTCTACGTATATACCCGACGACCAATCCCATGGTTTTAAGTATAAAATAAAAACATAACGAATAACAAAAAATAATTTCCGAGGATTTTGGGTTAGGGCCCGTTTTAACGAAGAAAAAACAAAATTCAATTTAGGAAAAAAAAAATCAAACCCGCTCTTCATTGGTGAACACGCGCACCAGCACCAAAGATTAGGCTCCTGGGGGGTGCTGGTGCGTGTTTTGACCAATGAAAAGCGATTTTTTATTTGTATTTTTCCGAATGGAATTTATTTAATATGATACTCGTTAATATTGGCCCTTAAGGAGCCTTTACTAGGCCATTCAGAAAAAAAAGTAGACAAAAAGTGCTACCTCTATCGTAGCACGCGTCATGCTTTTGGAGTTTGGAGGAAGTTTTAGAGGAAAAATACAAGTGCTAACCGAGGGCTGGTGCTACGTACGGTAGGGGGGTCGCTTTCAAGAGCAATCCCACGGTAGGAGTACCACTTTTAGGCTCCATATTTTCTGACCGGTTGTGCTTCTCACGTGAGTAACCACCGCGTACTATTATTATTTTACTGGTGTATTTATTTTTGGACTACCGCATTGGAAGGTTTGGTCGGATTGCGCGAACGAACGTTTCCGAAGTCATGTTTCGGGTGAAATATTAAGCTCCTCATGTGAGGACCTCAGAAATTTCTGCTGCACCCCTACCGTGGGATGACTCTCAAGTCCGATATTTTCAGCCGACCAGAGCCACTCGGCCGAGTGACTACATATTTCGGTGCAATGTCAAGCTTGTTATCATCTTGCTTTTTCGCGAAACGCACTGCCATGGGCTTGTTTTGTTACTCTGCGCCCACAGCAGTTCAATTTCATTTGTAATTTTGAGTGAGTCACAAAGCCACTCATCCGAGTGGCGTAAACGTGGTTGTGAAAAATGGGATACCCCCCCTATCGTAGGACGCCTCCCGCGAGGAACACTCTCTCATGGACAAAAATGCGAGTCCGACGATTCTGGGTTAAGGAGGCCGATCGTTCCGAAAACGTTTAAGCCAAAAAAAAGTATACCTCTATCCTCTATCGTAGCACGCGTCTTCGTGCTTTCGGAGGGTGGAGTTATTGTGTGGGTGTGGTCGGGGAGTGGGTGGGTGGGTGCGTGGGTGGACTGGTGGGGGGTGGAAAGGATACGAGCTTATTTCTTGAATGCGCAGGAAGGCCTCCTTCTCCGGGATTGATACAGCATGTCGAAGCGGTGTCTTCGATATTATTAGTGACACTACCACACCACACCACACATTAGGGGCACAGGTTCCGAAATATATTGCAGGCGCGTTCCAGCTACCCCCCTTTACACTGTATTCATCAGGCGCCGGGTGATCGGTCGGACCAAATAATGTCGACAAATTATCAATCGCCGGGACCTTGATATTCCTCGCAACATCCACGCGGGCCAAACGAAGGCACTAGAGCACAGCTGTGGAGGGTCGTGGCGAATGGCAGGACTGCAAAGGTCGTCAGAGTCCGAGCCTGAGTGATTGGAACGTCATTGACTCACGAGTCCGAGCCATTTTGAAGTACTGAGTCTCTAGGGTACCGGAGGCTGAAATGACTGAGTCCTCACGAGTGCCGAGGGTGCCGAAGGCTGAAATGACTGGGTCCCCGTGAGTCCCTAGGGTACCGAAGGCTGAAATGGATGAGTCCTCGCGAGTGCCTAGCCTCTCTTCCACAGCTGCTGCTGGCGCAGCTGTATGCACCACAGGCATAAACGGTGTCGCGGCAACACCGCTATATACGCCCGCCCTTGCTGTCTTGATCACGCGAGCCTCGACCGCGGCCACCCTGTTCAGCGTGTTGACCACGGCCCGAGAAGAGCGCACACCAACCTCCACCTCGATCAGACTATTTTTAGAGGGAGAGAGAAGGAGAGAGAGAGAAGGAAAGAGAGAGAGAAAGAGAGAGAGAGNTACCAACGTACCGGGTACGAGAGCACAGCAACACAAGCCAGGGGAAAATCCAATAATTGGCTACAGTCGTACTTGAGCCACGAGTAGTGTGAAGCGCACTTATTCAGAAGACGATATAAACCAGCGGTAGCCCGCCCTACCGGAGCACCATAAAAAAAATCTTCAGGCGGGCCACGATTGATGTAGGACGTGTTGGCCCAGCTGTTCTTTGCCTGATGCGGCCCTTTCCCCCGGAGGAAATATACGTATATACCCACTATCGCCCTTTTATTTTACGATTGTTTTTCGTTGTACATAAGGTGTGTTACACACAGAGAAAGTACAGGCCATGAGCATCGTTCACCGGGCTGCCCTTTCATCCATCCCAGAGTCAGGTTTAGTGTTAAGGTACATCGAACAACTGTGTTTTCGCAATTTTGTTTTGACGAACCATTTTATGCAAGTTGATTGTTTTTTTCTCTTCTGTTTGTTTTCATGAATGAATCTGGAATTGTTGTTAACTTGCAACTCGCCGAGTTCATACGATGCCAAGGACTGGTGCTACCGATGCAATGTTACGGTAGGGGAGTGAATGGGGATTTTTCTGCGAGGTTCTTATTTGGAGGAGTTCGCTGCTCCGCTCAGAACTAACTTCGAGAGAAAAGTAACAACGTATATTACTTCGTATATGACCAACCCGATGAGCCATGTATAACCTTAGACACATTACGAAACACAATGATTGTACGAAAACGAAAACGATGTTGGGTAGTTTTTCGGTTGAAGATCCCCGCTAGACAGAAAAACAATAAATGGCCACATATGGAAACCCCTATCACCGCATGCGTCTATTGGTGCTACTAGCTGTAGGTGATCTTCGCTGCCGCCATTTTGCCAAGCGAGCGAGTGAGTGGTTATGTACCTCTAAAACAAATGGAATTGAAAATGTAGTTTGTTGGCGCAGCGGACGCGTGCTACGGTAGAGGTAACACTTTTTGACCGAATCGTTTTCTGAACGATCAGGCTCCTTAACCCAAATTCGTCGGACTTTCATTTTTGTAACGAATAATGTTTTAGCGTATACTTTGGTCATGAGATTTCGCATCCGGCAACACTTTTATTTTATTCCAAAATCATTTTTTCGGTAAGGTATGACGCTCCTTAAGTGAGGAGCTCAGAAAAAACATGGTGCACCTCTATCGTAGCATGTGTCGAGAGAGAGAGAGAGAGAGAGAGAGAGAGAGAGAGAGAGAGAGAGAGACGTTCTTATCGCATACAGCAGTCCCTGACCCTGACTAGAGTAGAGTTCGGCTCCTCTCGCAAACTATCACGAACTGTTTCGAAGGCGAAGGAAAGGAACACTACGCACTTCCGTAGAAGGAACTGCAGAAATCCAAACCAGTGGCCCTTTCGCGGCCACCTGCGACGACATGTCCTCTAGCTCAGTCAGCAGTTTCGAGTTCGATCACTTCCTGCACCGTATTTGGCGCTCTAGAAGCGACCACAAAGGCCAGGCCCGGAAAATAGCGTTTTTGGGCAAATAGTGATTTCGTAACGCACTCCAGGCAAGAGACAGGCCAACTTCACGGAAACCAACAGGCTTCGCTATATCGTCACAGTAGTAGACTCGATCAAACCGAGCTTCCTTCGCCTGGTCGGTCTCCACTGCCGTTGCCCCTGAACCCTGAAGCTCTGACGCGTTGAACGGCTATATTCGCAACGAAAGCTTTCGACTCAACGCCGGGCAGAAGCCTGGTGACCTAGAAAATGGTAGTAGATACTTCAAAATATACGATGACAGTACCGCAGTTACGTTCGTCACACTGGGAAGAAGGGACGGAAGAGGGGGGGGGGCAAGCGGAGACAAAGGGAGTGACGGACCCTAAGCCAGCTAGGCCCACCAGACAGGGAATGGAGACCAGCGCAGGCAGCTAGTCCTGTGCGTGTGCCATTCCCGAACATCTCCGTACCCCAATCAATAAATGCCAACAGCCCAAGGCAGGCACGTCCTACGTAATAATATGTCTTACTCCAGCCAACCACATTTTCATATTCGCCAGTGGTACTGATTATACTGCCATTGATATATCGAGGATCCAAAAAGAACATCGGGGCTCGCCCACTGCCACACCCTGAACTATATAGGCGCAGGGAAAAAGCAACCGGTTTATTTGCAGCAGTAGTTGTATATATTCAGAACTACATTTTGGCAGGAAGAAAGGGTCTATAGTGTCTGAAACCGAACAAAGCATTTTCGAGGATTACAACACCGTCCGTCAATTCGCACCATCTACTTTTTAGCCTTCAGAAAGGTCCGTGCATGGTGTGCTAACTAGGCGGCCAGCACGTGGTGCGGCCCCCGTCAGGGACCCCCGGAGGGCCCCTGGAGGGCCACCGCCCCCCCCCCCGGAGAGCCCGCCGGAAAAAAATGGACAAAATGAAATGCGTAAATATCGTACTCACAACTATTAATAACGTACGTTGCCTGAAACGAAACGGACGAAAAACTACTATAAAAAATCCCCCTGCGGCGAAACGGACCCCCAAAAAATTGGGTTGTGAGGTACGTGAAAAGTCGGGCGCACATTTTCTTTCGCCTGATGGTGCGGCCCTCACGAAAAAAGTTCGGTAAAAGCCGCACATTGCCTCCAGCGGATGATGTGCTTTTAGCGAAATTCTGACGAGAAAAGTGCGCCACAGCGCACAGCCACAACCAACCGCTGACTATAACCCCGATGTAACTTATGTATTAACTTAATAATAATTTTTGCTGCAATAGGACATAGAGCAGTTATAATATTAATAGTAGCTCAACAGGATTGCTTTGACCCTTCACGCGAGGAAAGCAAGCATAGTCCGGGCGTTGGAGGTCGTCTTTTCCCCTCCCTCTATTTGGGAATACTTTTTGTGTCGTGCGTGTATCCAGGATCATTGTGGCTCGAATCCGCGCCAACAAGACTACGGCTCGAGGCGACCATGTGATCCACCACCATCAGGCGACTTTGATCCAAGGGTACAGCATACAATAAATGCTGATGCCGCTGCAATAAAAACTTGATCTACGCAGGGCACCAGGAGGTGAACAGAACGCTCGCACAACTGTTGAAGTATTCAACTTGTAGTACTAAACCAAGACAAAGCAACCCAGTTACGTAGTTACTCGCTCACAGAACTCGGACTCTCGAGAAGACGCTCGTCGGCGCGCAAGTCTGGACTTCCCGTCCATTTTATCGTCCGTTACCGAGCAGCAAGCAATTGACCTGCGATCGCTGGGACTGCTCTCCTCGTTGGTCGTTCCCAAGAACGATTGTGAACCATGTATGTATTTGTATTGACGTACTCGTATGTACGACCGAGTATCCGAGTATCTGCGCCCAGCGCCGCTACCCATTGCCCCGGACATCGTGGTAATCGGTTGTTCTTTGCTCAGGGTGTAGGAGTTCGTTCTGCTCTGTGGGTGAACGTACATGGGTACTGTACTGCTGTGATACCCGTATGAATAAGAATGCGTCGTAATAATGTCGTGATTCGTGATGGTTTTGGTCAATGAAGTCGGTTTTGTCGTTTTGTCAGCAAATCAGACGTTTCATGTTCCGGTTCACTTCGGTTAATTTTTTTGCCAAACGCCTACGTGGCTGGAGCTCCATTTTTTGCTCCGAGAATTGAACTTGCTGTCGTGCTGTCGTAGACAAGGCCTCTCCCCTTTCCCTCTCAGCTTTACCTCACCATGAAGACCTCCTGCGCCCACCTCGCGCTGGCGTCCGTGCTTTCAACCTGCACGGGAGGTGTCGCACTCGCATTTGTCACTCCGGCGACATCTGTACCTCGTGGTGACAATGCAGCTCACCATGCGCTGACAACCCAGCGATCAGCTGCTGCGAGGGCTTCGTTCAGCGGTGGTTTAGCCAGGCGACCCCTCGCTCCACGTGAGGGAGTGCGCCTGGCTGCCCGCGAGGACTGCAAGAGCTGCATGGAGCAGGACTTGCTGGCGGCGGAGGCTGCCGCGGGGAGAGGGGTGGAGGAAGACGACAGGGAGGGCAGACGGGCGCTGTTTGAAGAGGTAAGATTCAGCGGGACACCTCAGCTGCAGTGTGTGACACAGAACCCCCCGCAGCACCCACAGCGTGCTTTCGAAGCACAGCAGCCTGTTGGAAAGCTTGGTGTTGATCGACCCCGTGCGCTCTTTCGTGTTCGGTTGCTCGTCGTCGCGCTGAAGAAGCCTGGGGTAGGATAAGGGTAATCCTTTTCTTCCAAGGACTGGTATAACCCTGCTGTAGCATTTGTAGTTCGAAGTGCTTGGTCCATCGATCAGCCATGCCTTCCGGTTTATTTCCTGTGTGCCACACCGATTTCAAACGGCGGCGGAAATTGTCCGCGCTTCTGCGTGGCAGGACCACCGCACACAGAGAGAGAATCATTCATTATCATGTGTGACGTGTAACATGTCAAAGCTAATATTGTTGAACTTCCATTCCTTTCTGATTTGTGGGTTTGACTTACTGCTGTTGTATCTCGGCCCCCATCTCTCAATTGACCTTTGTGGCATTTGGTGCGAGCGAGCGCTCCCACCCCCCTACGAGCTTGCAGCAAGGCGTGTTCCGTCTTCTTGAGGGTCGACGCCGAGCCAAGCTCAGAGGGACCGATGACGGATAGCGGATGGGCAGATGGGGCCTTGCGATATGTTGACGTGTGTGTGTGTTCTTCACATTAACGTGTGGCGCACGATGAATACTATGAACAAGTGGCCACGTGTACTTCGTACAGCAGCAGTAGTTGTGGTCCCCCTATAGCCCAGCTGGCGTAGTGCTGGTTGATTGTAAGTGCTGGTTGCCCGTTTATAGCGTCACACTCCTGATGGAATCGCTTGTGATGGGATTCGCCAGAGTGTGGCCTGAGTGCGGTACTAAGTGTGCGGAGTAGTGCCGGTTGTCGTTGCGTATAGTGCCGGTATTGCTGGCTGGCGCATACTGGCACTCAAGAGGTAATACTGCGCCTGCATTCGTATTGTAACTTGCACCTGTGCTGGTGCTGCATGTCGATGGGCTGAAACAACACTGAAACAACACACTACCAGATACCAGTATTAGTCGGGGATGGCAGCTACCTGTAGCGGGTAACTTTGCGGTAATTTTATAATATGTCAGCGGTGGGTAACATACACGTATCCAAGGGTGTGCGCGGATCTGAATCCCAGACACCCCACTACCCCCCCCCCGTATATTGGAGGGAAGAACCGGACCGTTGTGATCCCAGGAAACAATAAGTCAACTTTTTTTTAGTACTCCCCCCTCCTCCCCCCCCCTGCCTGGTTGGTGAAAACCCAACGTGCTCCGTCCCGGCATTGTAGGGATGCGAGGGTCTATGGTCATACGACTACGGCCGTGCACTATATGAGTACACCCCCACCCCCCTCCCCGTCCCCTCCCTTCCTACCTCGTCAAGTCGCCCCAGTTATCCTCGACCTTCTTGGTCATGCGCTTGCTCATGTAGCTCTCCAACTCGTAGGCGGGAATTCCGGCACCGGCAACAGAGCCGCCGGCCAGGCCGTCGGGG
>MEHQ01004134.1:771587-869475 GCA_008828725.1 Saccharina japonica | reverse complement strand
CCCCCCCACTCCCCTCTCTCTACCCTCACCCACCCACCCCCCGTGACCCCCTCCCAGGGTGTGAACTACGTGTTTGACAAGCGCATGGGGGACACGGTTACTGGGGATATCATCTCAAAGTGTCACCAGTGTGCCCAGCCATCCTCGGACCACACCAACTGCGCAAACCCGTGCTGCCACGCCAGGCTCATCCAGTGCCAGAGGTCCGTCTCTCCAGCATGAGTAGTGTTTTGCGACTTGGCCTCGTAGCTTCGAGACAAAATGGTCGATAGCCCACACTAACTCGTCGATACATCTTCATTCCCAGAAGTTTCCCAGAAGTTTCCCAGGTGGTCGGGGCTAGGGATAGGGTTAGGGTAAGTGTTTAAAGTCACGTGTATTTCAATCGTGATGTCGAAGCTGGGCCGGCGAAGTTTTTGTTTCACAGCCCTGCCCCCCCACAGGCCTCCGCATTTCCTCTCCTGCTTTCGCTGCAATGCCACCGAGTCATCCATCCGATTTCCATTTTTTCCCTTCGTACACCACGTTCATGCCCACCACCCCGCCGAAACCTCCACCGCTCGGTGCCCTTCATTCCCTACCTCCCGTCCCCTGTCTCCCATCCGCTGTACCCGTCCCTGTCCCCGGCCCCCTGTCTCTTGTCCCCCGTCCCCTGTCTCCCGTCCCTTGTCTCCCGTCCCCTGTCCCCCGTCCCTTGTCTCCCGTTCCCTGCCCCCGGTCCCCTGTTCCCTTGCAGTTGCGCGTCGGAGTATAACGCCTGCTGCAGCCACGGGTGCGTGGACCAACTGTCCCGGGAGGACCTGCGAGCGTCGCTCATGCTCGAGGAACGCCACCGGATGGGACTGCCACCTACCACGGCGGAGGCAGTGGCAGGGCGGGGGGTGGAGGAGAGCAGAAATGACGGCCTAGAGAAGGAGGTCGATGTCCTAGAAGGCGGATCAGTAGAGGGGGGGGGGGGCGCATGTGGCTGGTCTGGCCGTTTCAGGTGCGTGCGCGGGAGTGGGAGGGGGGGGGTGGAAGAGGGGGCTGGAGTAAATTCGCAACTATTTTTCGCTCGTATTGCCTTCTATATGTGTTATGATATATTGTATGATATGTTCGACCTTCCCCGTTGCGGTACCGCCTCCTCCGGAGGAAGTGCAGGCGACCGTGTGGAACTAGCAACTCGATTCGCTCGAAATTTGTATTGAACATAAAAATAAGACTGAAGAAGCATCAGCCTGTGAAATCGAGGATTTCGTCTAAACCCTCTATTTGCAAGCTGCGTATGCGTGATACTTCGACCAAAGCGTTGCTCGTACGGGTTTTATATCACCTCATGAAAGATGGATGCTCCTTTATTGAGGGGTATGGGCGTGCATTATATCTGATACTTTTTGATGTTTCTATGTGTGGTGTATGTATTATATGTTCAGCCCCCCCCCACCCAGTACGGTAACGCCTCGTCCGGAGTACTTTTAGGCGTCCGTGTAAATTTGCTCGTCGCTTCGCTCGTAACAGCGTATCAACAGTCTCCACTTACATTGCCCCCCCACAGGATCCTACCCTGAACCTCATGTTCGATCGGGTTTTCGAGGAGTTCCGAGAAGCTGCTGCTGCTGCTGCCTCGGCTGCAACAGATAGCGGGGTCGGGAGGGTGGAGGACTCGTCGAAGATGATTGGCGCCGTGGCAAGGCTGGGGGGGGGGAAGCGAGCCTTGGCGGTTGGGCTTGGCTCCGGAGGCCCTGCTGGTGCGTCTTGTTGGTGGTGGTGTTGTTGGTGGTGTTGGTGGTGTTGATGGTGTTTGTGGTGTTGGCGGTGTTGGTGTTGGAGATGGTGATGGTAGTGGTGTTTGTGGTGTTGGTGGTGTTGGTGTTGGCGGTGTTGATGTTGGTGTTGGTGGTGTTGGTGGTGTTGGTGGTGTTGGTGTTGGTGTTGGTGGTGGTAGTGGTGGTGGTGTTGATGGTGTTGGCGGTGATGGTGTTGGCGGTGGTGGTGGTGGTGGTGGTATTGATGGTGTTGTTGTTGTTGTTGTTGGTGGTGGTGGTGGTGGTGGTGGTGTTTTTGTCGTTGTTGTTGTTGGTGTTGTGTTGTTGCTGTTCTCAGATGAGCTCGTCTCCTATAATTTACCACGTGGTCACAAGACAGGGTCCACTAATTCTGGAGTGGAATAAAAACAAGCAAAGCAGGAAAAAAAAAAAACGAAAAAAAAACGCAACAACTAAAACACACGTGTGTTTGCTTGCGAGGTGGCATTTGCCTGTTCCTGCCCCAACTATGGCTTTGCGTGAGAGACCATTCCCGTCGTTGATTTGTGGCCTTTTCTTCGAGGGCGGTGTCGAGAGACTCCCTGTTGGTTGTCCTTTGGAGTACGAGGTGACTACCGTATCACACTGGGTGATAACATAACACACGGGTGATAACATAACACACTGGATGATAACATAACACACTGGGTGATAAAATAACACACTGGGTGATACGATAACACACTGGGTGATAAGATAACACACTGGGTGATAACATAACACACCCCCTGGGACGAATTTCCTATATCGCCGATTGTTTTCTAAACCAGGGGAGTCCAAACAACGAAAAGGGGGTGGATTTTGGAAAGTTCTCTCGCCGCGACATTTCCATAGACGCATGCATCGATCGGCTGTAACACCACCCCCCTTGTTGATGAAACCAGCTCTAATATCACATTCGCCTTCTTCATAGAGGGGGGGGGGGGTGTCACACTATCACCCGTGTGATACGGCTTGTATCACACCGCCCCGGGGAAAGGTGTACGTAGAGATAATCGGCGTGTTTGTGCTTGAGATATTTCGGTTAGTGTCTGGGGTGACTGCCAACGCACTCTTAACTAACGTATACTGTCAACGTTTTCCAAGTGTCTTGTTGCGTGTTGTCTTCGAAAGATCATCGAAGTCATCGCCGAGCAGTACGGTACTGTCACAGCGTATTAGGCACGGCGTACTATGAAGTAATAGTGGGCCTTTCCCAGTAACTTGGGCAGGCGCTACTGAACGAAATAAATTACCAGAACAAAAAACGCCTCACCTGCAGTTCACCCTTCATGCTACCCGCCGGACACCTCACGGCGCTTAGCCCTTGGTGCAAGCAATGCCTGCCTGGTCGGTGAAAACCCGACGTGCTCTGTCTCGGTCATTTAGGGATGCGAAGCTCTATGGTCATACGACTACGGCCATGCATGGAATAAGTACACCCCCCCGCGCACCGCTCTAGCCCCTCCGCCCTCCTCCAAGCAATGCCTGCCTGGTCAGTGAAAACCCGACGTGCTCCGTCCCAGCATTGTAGGGGATGCGAGGGTCTATCGTCGTACTTCGTACGACTACGGCCATGCATGAAAACTAAGTACACACCCCCTCTACCCCACCTCCACGCCCCCCTTTGCCGCCACCCCCCCTTCCGTGCTAATCTCGCATTGACGCACCCACCCCCTTCCCCCCAACCCCCCCGCCTCTCCACCCCGAACTCTCCGACTACCGCATCCGGCCGGTTCAGGTCGCGCTGCTCTGCGTGAGCTGGTAGAGGCTTTAGGAGAGGGGGGGGAGTTGGTTGCGGTAGAGGCGTCTTCCGAGGCGGCCGCGGCGGCACAGGGGCTTTCCCTTGTCTCGGGGGCAAGGGGTTGCAGGTAAGAGGCGTAAGGCGTTCAACATGATGTTCGGCGTTTTTGTTGTTGTGCCAGATGAGGGGGAGAGAAGGGGGCGCATCGGCGTGTTTTTCGGCGTTTTTTGTATATCATAGGCGAGGGAGAAAGGGGACGTACATGCAGAGAGGGAAGGAGCTTCGGGGTGGTTTGTGTGAGAGTGGTATTTGCTGTTGGTAGCTGGAACCGAGGGGGTGGGAGGGAGGGTGGGGTTTGAGGTTAGAGGGGGGGGGAGTGGAGGGGGGTGTGGGCTGCCGTTTGTTTTGATTTTGGGACGCTGTGGTATTTTGGCTGGACTCGATGTTTGGCTGTCGTTGTTGTTGTTTCGCACCTTTCCCCCTAGTTCTTTTGTTTTGGACTTCGAAAGGAAGCAAGGAATAATATACAAAGATGACGTATATATGTATATCTGTACGTATTGTCTTTTTTGTGTGTTTTTTCCGTATCGTAGCTTGGTTGGTGTACCTTCCCGACGAGACTGTCCAGGCTTGAATCTCGCCGTCCACGGTGATGATGACATGATCAAATGATTTGCTTTTGATGAACAATAAGATCAACCCCATTGGCACTGCACCTCAGTCTTTTTGGGGGAATAAGCTGCGTGGATTTCATTTTGAACATACTTTTTTTTTCGCAGCAGTATAGCTGATAGTTGCCTTAGACATCCGCACGGTACCGACCCCCCCCCGTGCTGCTTCGTCTCGAAAGGGATGCGTGGTAAATGGTCACGTGACTAAGGCAAGCAATAAATGAGTCAGAATATCCCCCTCTCCGGAACTGGCCACACCGGAAATCAAACTAACTCATTGAAGCTGTCATCTGTATGCAAGTCCGCCTCACAAGCGGTTCTCAGTAGGATGCAGCTCACCCTTTATGGGGCTCGCCGAAGACCCCACGGCGCTTCGCGCTTGGTGCTAGCAATGTCTGCCTGGTCGGTGAAAACCCGACATGCTCCGTCCCGGCATTGTAGGGATGCGAGGGTTTATGATCATCTGACTACGGCCATGCATGCATATGAAGTACACCCCCCTTCCCCCTGGTGGGCGGCGGCTTGATATGTGTCGTGGTCTCCAACCGCCTTAAGAAGAGCACATTAACCATGTTTCTTTCCGGGAGACAAACCACTTGGATTTCGCGTTGGGCAAATGCTTCTGCACTGCTGCATCATTCCAAAAGAGTTCTCACTAGTGTACGTACGTAAGGAAACAACGTATTGAGCGCCCAAGGGTTGGAGGTGTCTCTATTAGGAGTAGGAACGGTGCTCCGTCTCGAAAGGAATGCGTGGTCAATGGTCAAATGACTAAGGCAAGCAACAAATGAGTACGCCCCCCGCCCCCCCCCGCCCCCTTTTATCCATCGACTACGAACTTAAAACCGTGTACTTCATACGAAGTATCATACTCTTTTAATACAGTACTCTATCCCTCCTCTCGCGCGCTTTGCGCTCTTCGCTTTTCACCCTGGACGCTCCAGCGTGAACGTCATCGTCTGCCCCGAAGCGGAGATGGCTGAGCACGTCGCCACCGCTACCGCCGCCGCCGCCACCGCCACCGAGCAAGAAATGGCCGAGTCGAGTGCGACAGGACAGCCGGCATCGGGCGCAGCAAATGCCAACCCTGGGGCGGAAATGCCGGGGGGAGGTCCCCGATCGTCCGCCGGGGGGTTGTTCGACGTCATCTTGCTTGGCGGGGGGGGCGGCGCGACCGCATCGGTGCCAGCTGGCGTTGGAGGGGAGGGGACGGAGAGGGCGGGGCTTACGCCGGGCGAGAGGTTGGATCTCGTCCTCGACAGGTAAAATTTTCCGTTCATTTTGTTGGGTTTTTTTTGTTGTTTTTGTTTTTTCCTCGGGCGGATTTGGTAAACATCGAGCTTTAAGGTCACTGCACTTTTTTACATATAAATTGCGTGTTGTGTGTGTATGTGGTGTGTCAACTTGACCCGTCGCTCCTGTTGCAACAAGTGGCGTGTGTGCGTTCGTCACATCAACCTTTATATCCACCTATTGGGCATCCATTACACCAACTGTCGGTGCTGATTCTTCGCCGTAGATAAATATATATATAGATATACCGGTACCGGCTCTCTTTCTGTGGTCGCTATCTGAGAGACAGAAGAGTAGCATCGCCAAAAAGGCGATCGGGCAATGCAATGCCAAGCGTAGCTAACACGAAAAAAAAAGAAGGAAGGCGATTGGGCAATGCAATGCCAAGCTTAGCGGACACGGGGAAAAAAAGGTAGACCAACATCGTACAAACACACAAACCAGACATAATCGCAGGAGGAGGGAGACAATTGACAGACAGGAAATCAAGAAAAAAGCATGGTTCGGGGGAATGTTAGGGGACTCTGTTGTCTTAGGAGTGCTGTGTTCGGGCGGAGGGTGGTCTCTCTCGTGGCGACCATAGCACGATGTTTTCTGTTCAGTCAACTTCCCCTTGAGGTACACGCGGCGCAATGCAATTAGAGCAGAAATAGAGAGAGAGGAAGTAGACAGCTCTAGGTGAGTAAGGGTGCATGCTCTAAGAACTACCTGGTACCTGGTACCTGGAATATACTAACAAGAGTCTATTTAGGCCGTGCGGATCGTTAGTACTGACCGACTGTCACTGTCGGCAACGCCCCTTGATACTTTGATCGTGGCAAGTGTAGTCCCTAGGACCTACGGCACCCATAAAAACCTATGTATTTCCCTATTTTTACGAAAAATATTTGGTCCTATTTACTAGTGTTTACTATGGCCCTCGGTAATAGTAGTATTAGTAGTCGTTCCTCTATAGGGCCGGTTGAGTAGTGCCGATTGCCGGAGCAGTGCCGGTATGTTCGGCTGGCACAGATTTTCATTCCCATACCATATTAAGACTATATATATCCCATACCATATTAAGAGTACGAGTGCCTGCTGCCGCAGTCGTTCCGGTTTTTCAGGCTGGCACATACCGGCACTCCCGAAGGACCACTACAGTATCCACATCCGTCACAAAACACACGACAGTAGTAGTACCTCGTATACCCCGACATCGTCACGCATGTAACACAACGTTAACGCCCGAGATCTCCGAGCCGTACTGACAATAACCCTATATTTACGAGGTACTATATAGTTATTCGTAGTGTGGATGGGGGTGGATACATTAATTAATTAACTACTTGAGCTAGTGGAGATTAATTGATTTCGCAAAAGGGGAAGAACAATATCTACGCTACTACTCTGTACACACTACTGCCGCGCGCGCATTTGTATCCATTATCCAACACGCCTATTTTGCGAACGTAACGGACGGTCTCCGCTCGCAGGAGGCTGATCAAGAGGAGCGGGTTAGTGCTTTGCGACCCCTGCGCGCTAGCTGGGGGAGAGGAGGACGCCAAGCTGATGGTCGCGCGGGCGGCCGAGATTAAGGGCACCGTAGAGCACGCCAGAGTGCCGGGGGCGGGACCTAGCGGGGGCTTGCACATCTTCAAGTGGAAGACGTACTCGCACTAGCGTCGTTTTGGTCCAAACAAACGCTGGTGTTTGTTGGTGACGCGCCACATATTTAGGGGAAAGGAAAACAAAAAAACTGGAAAAAAAAACTGAAGAAAAAAAACTTGGGAGTGTCCGACAATTTTTTTTTTTTTTCCATCCCATTTATTATCTTCGCACTTCCGTCTTTCTCCCTCCCTAGTCGTAACTCAGATCCGGGGTCACAAAGTAGGCTCCTCTCCCTCCTCCCCCACTACGGTTCTTGCCTTCATTTTTATCGCGCAGAGGGTTCAGCCTTCCCAACGCTCGTCGACTTTCATCGAATTTTGCTAACTCACGCTCTCGCGCTTTCTGCTAGTCAAGATATTTTTTTGCGAGAAAAAGTGCCTAAGAGCATACAATGGAATATGAATATTGCTGCAAAACTACTACTGCTGCTACTGGCCCTGGTGCTGGTACATTTGTTTTTGGTTTCGTCAATTTGTTGTGGGGGTACGTGTAGAAAGCTCTGTGGCGTAGTGCAAGCGCCAATGATTTTGGACGGATGGACAAGATTAAAAAAACGAAATTCTTAACGGAGACCCACCCTATCATAGGTTAGTACCCTTTTTTTCCCCCTTAGGAAGCATGGTGCGGTAGCCTGCATGCAGGTGCACCCTCATTTTTCGGAGGGTGGTCACTTGAGGAGCTCTATACTAATAGCAAGTCAAAAACTAATTTTGAGAGGAAAATACAAGTGCTACCCTATGAACAACAGTCCCATGGTCTCAAGTATAAAAGGAAAAACGCTGCAACACAAGAATCCTGTTCCGACGATTTTTGGGTCAAGGAGCCTTTAATAGATCGTTCAGAAAACGTTTCCGCAAAAAAATGGTACCAAGGTATACCGTATACCTCTATCGCAGCACGTATCTTAGGTTATAAGGTTATATGGTATGGAAAGAAACCACTTCAGAGTTATTCGAGGCTTTCCTGTGACCCCGGACCAGATTGTGACCATGAGCTACTGTACTGTGAGACGAAAACAACAGCAAAACGACAAGGACAACAGTAGGGATCAGACCAATGCCAGGACTCCTTAGGAGGGTTTAGTCGAAGAAGTGTGTGTGTGCCAATTGTTTCAAGGAAGATAAGAGAGGGGCGCGTTCCTGCTCGTTTTGTTTCTTTTGCGGCGCGCCGCCCCCCCCGTTTGCTTTTGCTTGCCGCTGAAAGCAACACGCCGGCTCTATTCAGATGGGGGGTGTACCGTACGTGTGGTATATAGACCTTGGCCCCGGTCCCATGCAATGGTTGAAGTTTACTTGACTATAATATAGAAACCCTATAAACCCTATAACCCTCGTCCCGACCGCGTATTGATAGGAATTTTCTGGGAATGAAGATGGTTGATGTGTTGAGGAGTTCGTGTAGGCTACCAACCATTCAGTCGAAGCCACGGTGTACATAGATCAAGCTGTAAGTCGTAAACACCAGGACTATTAATAGGAGTACTGCTGGTTGAGAGCATATCAACGCGAGCAGATTAATATCACGGTGACCGCAGGCGATACCGCTCGCACGGTGCGAGGGTGACAGCAAAACCGTTTAGGCTGGTGGGCATGGAAATATCTACGTAGGATTATCTATGATTCCATCCTAATTTCACGTAATGTGTCTCCAAAAACACGAGCGTAGTTTCCAAGGGATTTAAGAACGATCGCTTCGGCCAAGAACCTGCAGCAGTAAAGTATAGCCGCAAAACTCCTCGATCCCACAAAGACCATGGAGAGGGCCGGAAAGCGTGTATGTAGGAAAAAGGACGCTTCCCCCTCGGTCGACTGAAGGCGAGTACGCGTATTTCGCGCTGTATTTGTCGACGATGTTCCGGAGAAAACTGAATTGCCGCCGCCGAGGTCACGCTTGAGATTTGAAGCTTTGCATTGACCCAGACTCCGGCGTTGCCACTGTGGGGGGTCTCTTTTTGACCATCACCACGACATACATACATGCCCGATGCGAGAAACAACCAATTCGACGTCGGGCGGTCACGTCTCCTGTTCATCGAGTCGACCACCGGTGTCCTCTTAAACGCGACACATTGCTCACACTATACCAGGGTACTGTGTTATATTACAAGTAGAGGTAGACCCCGTGCTCAAGTACACTGAGACAACAGGAGGGCGATGCTGGGCGTTAATGTGCAACTAACTTAAGTATGTACAGGCGCTACTACCCGCAGTTTTATGATTGACCAATTATTTGGGTTGGGGAATTTTTATTGGTGGAAAATCCTTGGTCGACATTTGTCGTCATCCGGAATCGTAACTGGCACAGCCAAGCAAAAGCCTTACACCAAGGCTGCATTGAGTGCTGGCTCAAAGCGACATTTTTTTTAGCAAAAACGAAAAGAAACACGGCCCTCCGCCCCCGGTATATACCCATCACACGCCCACGCTTATGAATGCGCTGCAGATCCCGAAAAACGTGCTGACAACTGTCCCAGCTGCTATGTGGGTGTGTGCGGGGGGCAGGGTCCAAAAACGGGGTGACAACTGCTCCCGCCGCTATGTGGCGGGGTACACCTTTGTAAACCCGAACCCTGGCAGCCCTGCGGTGCTTTCTCCGCCTCTTAACCTAGAAGGCGTCCTGTGCTTCTCTGGAGGGCGGAATACCGGGTCAAGAGCAACGCTCAGGGTGTCGTCAATAACCCGGCCAATCATGCCTCGCAGCAAGGGGCACACGAACTCCAGGCAGGGGTTCGAGTTGACCTGGGGGNGGGGGGGGGATACACGAGATTGGTCAGGTCAGCCTTTTGCGAAGCTATCTGCAACCAATAGGCCACCCTCCAGAAGGTCGTACGTATGTCTGTTTTCCGCGTTTCACAGATATTAGTTTTAGCTTTCGAACTTTCGTCGTTGCGAAAGTCAGTGATTTTAACATGACAGCGGATGCTTTCTGCTTAGTGCGTCTGTTGGTCCGTAAGAGTTGGCAAGTATGTGTTGCAGCACCGTACAGGGAGGCGAGACATGGGGCAAACGGGTTCCAAGATCGCAGTGGGTTACAGCTAGGCGTGTGGGGGAGGAGATAACAAAGTGGTACATACAGTACATCAGCCCGCCCCCCCCGCCCCCCCGCCCTGAGCGACCTACGAACAAGGACCGAGATGAGCGCGGCATCCTCGATGGTGCTCGAACCGGACCAACGATTGGCCTCTGCCTAACCTATGTGTAGATGTGTGTGCATCACCTCGATAAGCCAAACTTGGAGGTCGTCGTCCACCATGAAATCGTACCCTAAAAGCTCGAAGGCGTAAGGCCGCCCACGCTTGTTCATCCCGGCGTGCGCCGCCGCCGCCACCGATGTTGCCACCAGAGCGTTCATTCGCGGCCGCAGGGTCTGCTCGACCCACCCGATCGCTTTCCCCTTGTGGATCGATCTACCATGCACGCGGAAGGGTCAAAGAGCGGCGTAGTGAACACGTTTTCTCACAAGAGTTACGTACAGTATGGGGACACATGTTTAAGCAGAGGTGCAGAACGTTACAGAGTTTTCTCTGAGGTTCGTCCCTTAAGGAGATCTATACTAAAATAAAGTAAAAAAATGATCTCGAGAAAATAAATGAAAGCGCAACCCGATGAAAAAAACCCATGGCCTACGAGTAGGGTATACAAAAATTAAAACACACAGCGAAAAAATGAATGGCATTTTGACGATTTTGGGTTAGCAACCCATTCAGAACTGAAAAAAAATGCCCCACACTAATTCCAAGTAGTTTGTCCCCAAATTCGTGGGCCCAGTTCTTAAGGGGTTAAGGAGCCTCGTCATTCAGAAAATATGCTGGCCAAAAAGTGTCACTGGGACTACCTCTATCGTACGTAGCATGCCTCTTGGGTATACATATGCCTATCCTACCGTAGTCAAGCGTTAGCCTCGCAACAGATGTGGAGGACGCCACCCCCCCACGGTATCGACAGTGAGAGGGGAGGGTGCGGGAGGCTCTCCTGTACATGGTGACAGGTCTCTATCCGGCGTTGTATCTTTCGTGACCCCAATTTGTGGCGTTTTGTTTCTTTTAGCGTGTTTTGCACCAAGCATCGCTGTTTCCCTGCATTCTCAAAGAACTGCAGTACCGGAGTTCTAACAGAGGAAACAGGGATACTGGCTCCGGGCTAGATTCACCGGAGTTCCAACAAAAAACCGGGATACTGGCCCCGGGCTAGATTCTTGTTCCGAGAAACTATGTTGTCCAACACGAACTTAAATATAACCGCACTCCCGAATTCCTTACGTATTGTTCGGGAATATCCGGGGTGATTTTGTTGTGGGGCTCTTTTTCATACGGCATGCCATGCCTTTTGAGAGGGCCGGCAGTGTACGCCAACACAAGATGACTTGGGGGCGTTACCGACGCCTTTCGTTGTTTCAGCTCTCTTTGAAATCCACCCACTTTTCGGGGACAAACTCCTTGGCGAAATAGTTGAAAATGTTTGGGGTGGTAAAAGGGGTGAAGCCCTTGTATCCTCTTTTGGCACCTTTGGGCACCTTTAGGACAGCAGTTCCGTTCTTAACCCCTTAAGAACTGGTCCCACGAATTTGGGGACAAACTACTTGGAATTAGTGTGGGGCATGTTTTTCAGTTATGAATGGATTAAGCTTTATTTTTACCCATCCGCCGGAGGATTAAAAAAAGCGTTACGTTGTGGGGGCACATTACTTGGAATTAGAGTCAGGTTTAGGTTCATGCACGGTACAGTACTAACGCAGTTAGGCGCCTGGACTCACCCTTCCCCGTCTAGCCAGTCCTGCAGATCCGCAAGCGACAGCTTGTTGCCGGGCTCGTCCTGTCCGTAGCTCGGGCTTCTTCGCTGGACGGCGTTGTTCGTGAGGTGCACGAACTACACACGTTCAAACACACACACGTGGTTGTAAGAGGAACGAAAGCACAGCGGCAAGGAAGGCGGTTAGAACGGCTAGAGACGGGCGTGAGGAGTGCTGCCTCGGCATGCTGCTGCTGTTGTTGTCAGACAGAGAAGCAAATCCACATCCATTGTCCCGAGAGTTACACTGAGACAGGCGCATGGGAACGGCCTCTTGGCAGAGGTGTAAACCAAACGTGGCGAGAACCGGAACAAGCGAGTCATGCAAATCAACATCGCAAGGTAAAAAAAAAGACCTGAACAAGAATGATCGTGGCCCATAGGCACATAACCAACAGGTTTTGGGAGAGATCGGCTGTTGTAACAGAGCAACAACGGTTGCCACAAAAGCGTCGGTTTCAAGCTTTAATTATGTCGTGATCGCATTCAATGAACTCAAGGCCAACACAGTGGGGTTGCAGAACCCTGTCGCTTCGGCTCTCACCCTGTCTTTGGCCTTGCTTGGATCGTTGCTGTATTTCACGGAGCTGGTTCGCACGTATGCGTCTTGGTGGCACCAAGCCGTCAGAGGGCACGGGCATGCCCCCACGCTCCCACCGGTCCCCCCTCGCTTTCCGTCAACCGTCGGAGGTTCCCCCGCCATCTCGGCCGTTCTAGTTTCGGCCGAGGGGTCGTTCCCCCTGCTGCTATCTGCGGCGCTTTCAGGTGCCGCCGCAGACTTTGACCGCCGTCGCCAGGACCGGGTAGAGGGGTCGGCGACGACCAGCACAAAGAGGCGGATGTCAAATTTGCGGCCCCGCACCAGAAGCGGTCGCTCGATGTAGCGTTGTACTACCCATCCGCTTCGCCCGGGCTTGCCGTCGGGAGAGTCCACAACAGTCAGAACTTCCTAGAAACACGCCATGGGATAGAGGGTAACCAGGTCGGGCTTAGGGGCTGGTGCTACGACAGGGGGGGTACCCACATTTTCACTACCGGGTTTTGGCCACTCGGACGAGTGGCTCCGAATCTAACCGAAAAATAGACATAAACATAGTTTGTTTGCGTTACGTAACAAAACCTCCAATGGCGGTGCATATAGAACAAACAAAAAAAACTAAAAAAGGTTATGAGTACAACGCAGCGAATCAGTCACTCGGCCAAGCGGCTCTGTGCAGGTGAAAAACAAGTACCTATACATGATTCCCCTACTACCGTAGCACCAGTCAGGGCTGCTTCGGCCAGGATTGGGGTTGATTTGTCGCGGTGTAAGTGCGTTTGTTGTTGCGGTGCGGATGTTTCACCCCTTCTTTCAGATGGCATGTCAACACGTTCTGGCTAGTTATTCCAAACGGTATCCGGGAACGACAGCTCTCCGGGTAAGAGTATGCCACAAGCTTGATTTCGCCGTCACGTCGACTTACAGCTCACTTGCGTTCGTCAGCAGCAGCCGCAGAACTAATGCACTGCCACTAAGCAGCCAAGGACACAACACGCAGATACATATTACCACGTGCGGATCGTCTCGACGATTCACCTCGTAAAAGTTTTATCAGGGCCAAAAAGAGACTCGTGTGTTTGGTTCGAGCTCCATTTCCGGCACAGGCGGGAAGAAGGATGGGCAGGAGCAGTCACCTTCAAAGAGCAACAAATGTGGATGCCGAAGCCGCAGTTGGAATTTGCAGCGGGCTTGACCACCCACGTGGGCGTGCCCCCCGCCGCCCCTCCCAGCGCCACGCCGCCGCTTTTATCTCTCGCTTCCGACCCGCATCCCTCGGCAGATACCCCTCGACTTCCAGCCTGGGTCCTGATACACCCACCTGCTTCTACGCCCAACGCTGCGCCTGTAGCAAGTCGCACGCTATCAAGTTTTAAGGACACTGACCCGCTGTGAACTGGAACCCCATTCCTCTCGAGGTCAGCGTCTGGGGCCGGCGGTTGGCGCGCCTCTGGGGAAATTCCCGGAGCATCTCCCGCCCCATGGCGACCCCCAACCTCCACATTCCCCTTGTGGTCTTGTGGCCGGTCTGACGCCAAACCGACCACCCCATTAACCTCCTTTACGCAAGTGTCGCCCCCGTCGACCCGGGTGTCCAAAACTGCGTCAGTATTCGGAGTCCTGGGGCGAAGGGGCCGTGGGGGGGAAATCGGCGACGTGGACAGCAGGGTCCCAGAGCTCGGCACTGTTTCCTCGCAGGGACGGTCCTCGGTGATGTTGGCTGTTGCAGACGAAGGTTTGGTCTGTGTGTCCATGGCGATGCAATACGCGAGAAATTCCGCTCGCTCGTCTCCGGCTGTGGCGGCACACGGCGCGCCAGTGCTTTGAAACGCACCACCCGAAAGGTAGAAGGTCTCCGGTACGATGTCGGCTAGAGTGGGAACGCCCCCGGAGGCGCAGTACGCTCGGAGACTTTGCCACAGACCCTAGAGGATGTGGGCGCACGAAACATTCCAAAAACCAGAGTACTTTGATGTCAGACACAGTGATGTCAGACACAGACCCCAGAAAAATTAGGCGTATGAAACGTTTTAAACGCAGATAACAATGATGTGAGACCTGTGACCACTCCTGTAGTAATACGTTGTGATTTAACCAGGGTAGACGCACGGTATCGAGAGTGTACGCATGAACGCTGGGGAGGATTATAGACTTCCCGGCGTCGGAAGTCGGAAGTCGGCAGGGCGTTAGGGTCGGCCGGCCCCCGATGTATGATTCGGCTAGCTATCAGGCATGGCATGTCAGTGGACACAATGGCTTTCCTGACATCGAGCAATATATCCAGCGCTTGCCCCAAACAAGACTGTTCTCGTTTTGTTTTGCTGCCTATCTGGCGCCAGGTGTGCACTATACCGGCATCACATTGTGACGCAACGAAATTCGAGTAATTTAGGGCACGGCAAAAACAGAAGGTTCGTAGTCTGGGGGCCCGGTACTTTATTTACTGTTCTTAGAGGGGTACAAAAAAAGTCGCCTTAGCTTTTTAGGCTTTTTTTGGGGGTTCAGGGAGGAAACTGACGACAGGCCAATGGTTGATTGGGGGGCGACAAACTTTAGTGGACGATACAAGGACTCGTATGACATGGGCGCAGCATAATCTGACCTGTATTGGTGAACGATTACTCTGCTGGAAGACGGCTCATGAGACCAAGCTCAGCAATATTTCGTCTCTAAATCTGGGTCCCAAAAGGCTTAAGACGTTGTATGTACCAATATGGCCCCCTCTCTGCATGCCTTACCGTGGGAAACGCCGTCCAACGATTCACGCGACTGGAAACCTTCGTGAACGCAGCAACACACACCACCACGGTTCTGCGCGTCGTGTGTGTTCGCAGATTTGATACCCAACGGAAAGCGTCACCTGTTGGTCACGTCGGTAGTACAGAGGGGGCATTGCTATCGCACCTTCTTCGAAACCAGCGCAGCGTTGAATTCAAAGTGGTTCACAGCCTGCCGCACGTTGGCATCCAGGTTGGTCCCTTCGATGACCGGCCTCGACGCATACATCTCCCACCACAAATTGAACGTTTTGTTGCTGCAAACCGCCGCCGAACAAGCAGAAAAGCAAACACGAAATGAATGTATAAACATGGGCGCATATTATGAGCGATAGGTAGTATACGTACCGTACTTGGGGGGGCGGGGGCAGTATGCAACAAGGGCGAACAGCTTCCAGCTGCGCGGCTCCGACGCCTGACATTAGCTGACGATATATTTGGTGACGTTGAAAAATGCGGAAGTTTGTCGAGGGCGTGACGCGGCTTGCGGTTGAGGCGACTGGGAATGCCGCCTTGCGATCGGTTATCATCGATCGATTGCGCCGACTACCGCTGTGCTTGCCATTCCACGATGGTGTCCACCCGCCACTATTATTAGACAATCGACACTCGCGGCGTCGAAATGTATAAACAAGCACGAGACACCGGCACGTGCGACGCGCCTTCGACCATGCAAACTTTTAACTGAACGAGTTTTTCAACCTAGTTTCCTGCCTCGTCCTTGCGACACCTACATCAGTTATCAATTTGTCAGCCGCCACCGCCGTGTTGTTCGCGCGGCTATGCATGAATGCGCGTCGGTACAGCA
Organism: Saccharina japonica; assembly: GCA_008828725.1. Lineage (NCBI taxonomy): Eukaryota > Phaeophyceae > Laminariales > Laminariaceae > Saccharina > Saccharina japonica. Next base: position 853,444 of record MEHQ01004134.1, on the reverse strand, counting down.
GTAGTGCGCTCTGCTGAAATATCGCTTCATGTTTTAACGGTTGTTGTGCCGATGGTACACGCACCTGTACCCGACGCTGGCCCCACCGCCACCACGAGCACCTTTCCCGCTCTTCTTCCGGCTCAGGGCATTGCTGCTGCGTACGACAGTTGCCGTCGTTGTGCTGTCCTCCTTTCGAGCGGGGCCCCACCAAGGCCTGCGGCGAAACGCCGCCAAGACCGCCCTAGAGTTGTTCCCGGGAATGACCACATACTGGTGCGCACACATACGCGACATGGGGGCGAAAAACGTAAGCATGTGTGGCGTCGACGCTGGTATGAAGGGTGGTGCAGGTTTTGTGATACTGCTATTAAACTTCTCGGGGTTTCAGGAGGGGGAGCTTGGCGATAAAAAAGTAACGATTTCAGCAGTAGTACTAATGGCCACTGCGTGATTGGGGGATGATATGATACAATGGTTGGTGTCCGAGTTGCCAATGCAAGAAGTCGAACGGCACGGGCCCAACATGATCCTTCCTACACATACTGCTACCATAAGATCATAGACGTTCACGCTGTTCGTAGACGGTTGCTAACACTATGATGGTTAACATGTTTTTGGTCGTTATCTCGGCGTCCCAAAGAGGCTACGTAAAGTACTCCTACTGTACTAGGTACGTAACTCATGTTCAGGTACCGCCATAACAGAAAAAAAACGCCATTTTTGCTGCGCTCGCCGTGGACACTACAGCTGCGCGTACAGCAGTGCTCACTGTAGGTCTCAGTTTCCCACTTGTTTTGTCCCTTTCAGTCACGTACCCACTTTTTGGATACCGCTGCACTGCTGTACGTACGATACATACGTACCCGGTACCAGTATATATGGTGGGGGTATGGTTATTATCCAACGGTCACTTTTCCATCGACGAACGAGATATGGTGCCCAACGCCAGTACGTGGCGGCGTGCGGTCCTCTAGCTTAGCACGGGCTTCGCCGGACAACGCATCATATGTTAACGCTGTACTCGTATTCATGTACGAATATACCATACTGGTGTTCTAGGTGCCGCGTGCGCGTGTGGACGGCCGTGATCTTCGTGTACGTGGGCCGGAGTATGTCGTACTTTTACTGCTGCTGTACACTCGCAACCAACTCGACTATTTCAGGATGTTGCGTCCGCATTTCTGCCGCCACTCCTCACCTTATATCGCACTGGAAGCGAGAAGTCGCCGCTCCGCCGACGCAAAAGAGACCCGCGCCGCACCGGGGAAGGATCTCGTGTTGCTACACGCTCGTCAACAGGTCGAGACGCCGGCAATGACAGTGATCGCCTTGGCGGTACACTGACGGTTACTTTTCCCTTGCCCGCAGGGGGAGGAGGACGTTCTTTCGTAGCTTTCGTCTTGGCCACCCTTTCAGGCGCAGATTTGTGCCCGTTGGGCGGTTTCTGCGTCGGCGTTGCCGAGAGCGTTGTGTCATCTAACCTGGGTAACTTTAGAGGAGACCTTGGTATGTGTGGATCCGCTGTCATATTGCATCCCGGATCCTCTGACAGTCGGGCAGTCGGCTGTTGGCTGCTGATCAAAATTGTAAGTTTTCCACTTTTCTTGGAGGCGTGCTTTGTCTGGGATGCATCGTGTGACCACCCCTCATGAAAGCAGATGGGCCAGTAGATGCTGGTACTCCGACTCTACCGTGCCACCAGCACCACCTCGCGCTCGCCACTCCTCCTTGTCTGGGGATATAATGTTGTACTCCGGGCGAGTCTCCCGTGTCATGTATTATCGCGTCTAAAAACATCTTTGATCAGCGTCGGCCACGATATTCTTGTTGTGTAGGGGCTGTCAACGAGCAGTCCCCGTCATATAATAACGCCTACGAAACATGAACAACTTTGGTTTGCTTTTTGAACGAGTATCACCAGCATCAGCAGCGCAGCAGTGAGTGGGCAGTGGGATGTGCGCGCTGTTATGCAAGTCAGTAGAAGTGGGATAGGTCGAGGAACCCCGTGCCGAAAGTGGATACGTCGTCACCTTTCCTCTTCGGGACCGTCTACTGCTCCTCAGCGTGAGTTGGAGAACCTCCGCACGGAGTACCCGCGTACCTGCTACGTACGTTTTTGGTGTAAGCTCTTTCAAATTCCAGAGTTCCTCTGTCACTCTCGCGTGTTTCAAACGCCAACCTACATGCAGTATATGCATACGAGTACAGTCTCGTACACGAAGCAATTTCGGGGTCAGCTCTAGCCCCATCTTTAGATGTACTACTGCTGCTGTAGCTGTGCCTGCCAATCGTCATCATGGTTGAGTGCACTACAGTACTACTCTGTAAATCAAATGCACTGGTTTGCCATTAATGTTCTGCGGCAAACGAGCGGGCGGCCTCATGCCTCATGCCGTAATGCATTGAGTATCGTACATATGATATGAATCGAACATGAACTCGCGAGCAAAGGAACGAAGGAACTATCGTGCCTGTGTGTGAGGCAGAATGCAACCCGCCATCACAAGAAAACTCAACCCACTACTCGTATGATGCCGCCGGTGTGGCACGACCGTGATGTCGACGGCACCCATCTCTCGTGGAATTGTCCAGCCTATCTATGATGTTTCCCCTCTGCCTCCTGCTCCCTTCGGCGTCGCTTGCGGAGCGCAGATTTGTCCATCAGAACACCGGCAGTGGCAGGTGTGGTACAGCAGTACAGGACACCTCGTACAGTAATAAGAAACAGAAAATATGGTCCAGGCTGGATTTCTTACTTGGGAGAGGGTGCTTTCTACACGAATTTCAAAATAACGACTCCCGAATTTCTCAATATCATCTAAATCTCAGCCTGGCTTTCTTATTAGCTTGTTTCTTATTAGATGTCCTGTACTGCTCAACCGCCAAAAATACCAGGTACAGCATTACAGGACACCTATTAATAATAATAATTGTTTCTTATTAGATGTCCTGTACTGCTCAACCGCCAAAAATACCAGGTACAGTGCATGACACCTAATAAGAAACAAGCTAATGAGACAACCAGGCTGAGATTTAGATGAAATTAATACCAGGCACAGTACAGGACACCTAATAAGAAACAAGCCAATAAGAAAGCCAGACTGATATTTACGTAGATGAAATTAAGAAAATCGGGAGTCGTTACATTGGAATTCGTGTAGAAATCACGAAATCACACCCTCTCTCAAATAAGAAATCCAGCCTCGACCAGATTTCCTGTTTCTCATTTCGTAGGTGTCCTGTACTGTAGTCCATCACGTACATATACATACAACAGCAGTACCGGTAGGACCTGGCGCGAATCCGATTCACCACGTACAAGAGTACGTACTACAGTAGTAGTGTACTTACTGGCTGTACGTACTGCCGTAGTAACACCAGTGTGGCACCAGCCGTATAATGGCACGTACGTGCTAGGCCGTTCGGATCTGCATGTACTTTTGCACCATCTGGCACCCTGTTCCCATTTGGTACTTTGACCCCGCAGTGCCGCAGTAGGCCCATCCCATTTGGCACCTTGCTCCCACCCACAAGGCGCAGAAATATAGTCAGCCCTCCGCAGGAGCCGCCGGAGGCCCACCTGGCACCTCGATCCCATTTGGCACCATGTAGGCCATACATATCTACAACAACTCCTGCTATACGTACATACATGCAACCGTAATTGAATGTACGTGCAAGTTCTCCGCTGCCGCTCGGCGTGCGTGCAGCATAACGCGTGCCGCACAACTCCCTTGTATTGCACATTATATCATATCATCCCCTACTCCAGCCGCATGGGCTGCTTCGTGTGGCGGATGACGTTTTTTTTTCAGTATTTTATTTCATCCCATTTATTATCTTCGCCCTTCCTTTCTCTCTTCTTGTTCAGTCGTAACTCAGATCCGGGGTCACTAACCCTTTTAGGACTGCAGTCCCGTTTTGGGGACAAACCACTCTAATTCTAAGTAAGTTGTCCCCGAAACGGGACTCCAGTTCTATAAGGGCTAAGTAGGCTCTTCTCCTCCCTCCCCACACTTCGTACGGTACGTGTCTCGCATTTTTATGGCGAGAGGACTTCAGCACTTTCTTCCCTCGTCGACTCTCGTCGAATTGTGTTGTAGTATGAGTTCAGAACCTATGATTGTGCGGTGTTGGTACATTCATCGACACTACGTACGTATCAGTTCTGTCGCGGTTCATTTGTTTTTACAAATTATTCGTGGAACTGGCGCGGATCTCGTTATCTGCAGCGATATCATCTACGATGCAACCACAAGGTGCATCTCGATTGTGTAGCAGCTGTACCAGGCAGGAAGTAAAAAATGCCACAAGTCTTGGGCAAAAGGTGTACAAGTTGGTCCTGAGTTGTTGTCGAAGGCGCGAACCCTTCTGGGCCATGACCTTCCGACGTATATACATATGTAAGATGCTACGCAAATTCTACCACGATGCGCGTCATACTTTAAAATACAAGGGGTTTCATGTACCCACAGGTATCCGCGAGCACAGAGTACTCTGTCTGGAAAAAAAGTGTGAAGATTCGCGGAGCGGGTCTACAACGTCAAAAACAACTGGAAACAAAGACTGGCGATTCGCGTTCGCGCTCGCGCAACTGCTTGTAGTGGCGCGTTGTTCGCCTATTATCTGGGAGGGTAGTTCGTTACATATGTTACTTACAGTAGTTTGTTACAGATGTACGATTCCTTTAGATGTCGCTGTGTAAACCCTTAATAGCCGACGTCGCCGCAGCAGTAGGGCCTTCCGTTAGCCCTGTTTGCATGGCTCGAGTACACAAATGTGAGAGATAATCCTCACCTCGACAGAAGGAACTTTACCTTTTTGCGGAGGAAGCCACTCGTAACCAAAACTTACAGACCGTTGTGCCTCAGTCGTCGGTTCTGACTAGATTAATATGTACCAGCATGTTCCCTACGAATCATGTACCAAGGAATTCTAAATCGTACGCGTATCCTCCGTTTCTGACCATGACGGCCAAAAACGAAAAACGTCTGTCCCCTCTCGAATTGCGTGATCACGCTTTGCTCACGCTTCGGGATTTGTAGGGCGTCCTGTTGATCTTTGTGTCTATGCCAGCTCTCACTCTACGGAAACAGTACCTAGCGAGATTTGGAACCGCAAGCATGCGTTTTGAGTGGAAGACGGGCAGAGAACCTTCGCGGGCAGACGAGGTTTCCTATGAAAACATGGCCGCGTTACGTATGCGTTTGTTGTTCTTCGCTGACATCATTCATCACGGCAGCCGCGATTGTACGGCCGAAACAATGTGCTCGCAGGATAGGACTGGAAACCAGCCCGATGTTTGTCTTGAACAGCACATCTGTTTCAAAGCCATGTCCTACACCGCCTCGATCATGATCTGGTATTGACAAACGGCACCCCCTGTTCGCTAAACACCGCATGGTACACTGGCGATATGTTCCATGTCGAGCAAGCGTAGGAACTACTTCAGACCTGGCGTGAGTCTGCCGCAATGTCGATTTTGTTGTGCCGAACCATTGCGAATGAGATGTACATTATTTGTCTTTTTCGTGGCACGTGTCGCGACACGCCGCGGCATGTCGCGGCATACCGCGACACCCCACGGCGTGTCGCGGCGAGTGTTGCGGCGAGTGTCGCGGCGAGTGTCGCTAACCCTAACCCTAACCCTAACCCTGACCCTACGTGTCGTGGCGTGCCGCGGCAGCATCCGCGGCGTGTCGCGGCTTGTCGCGACACGTGCCACGAAAAAGTCAAATAATGTAGATCCGTGGAGGCGAATGATTCACTGGCCGTGCGAAACCAACCGCGTTAGGATCCCTGCCTGTCTCTCACGCCCTGTGCGTACCCCTCCCGCATCTCTCATACCGTCCACGCTCAGGGTCGAGCGTTCTCCGGCCGTACCAGGACGATGTGATCCAGCGAGCCGTTGATCTCTACGGGCAGGGGACCCGTCGGCTGTTAGTACCGTTGGCAACGGGCCTCGGCAAGACCGTAATCTTCACGCACCTGCCTCAGGTGAGACGCGCGCTCCTGGCTGAGTGGCACGATAGTATAAGCTTTTAGGGATGGGTATATGCTGTGTTTCTATTGCACTGACTTGTACATAGCATTGGCGAAGACTGTATACCGGCCGTGTTCTGATAGCGGTATCGGTGATGTTGTAACTTGGCAGTACCTTTTTTTCCTCATGCAAGACTATGACGATACACCACCGATTGCCGGACCTCACCTCACGGTTTTCTGCTTCTGTGATTTTATGTTCGCCTAAGTGAGACGGTGCCCTCTGGTTGGCCGGCTCAACTGGCTCTCGGCAGGCCCCCTCGTTGCTGCTATCAACATCGTTTCTGCCCCCTTTTCTGGGGGAAGTATGCGTATGTACCAGGGGGTGCAGGGTACCTGGGGAGATTTTTAATTCATACGCGATTGTCTTAGACGTTGCCTACACGGGTGTATCAGTCGGCGAGATTCGCGTGAAAACAAGACTGTGCGTCTACCTAAACCCGTTGGCGCCTTGGTAAAGCCCGGCATGAGGTCAGCCGTTTGTCTCGTCCAGTCCAGTTGGGTGTGACATATTCAGGCAAACTCCATCTTAGTCTAGTCTGCAACGCTCCACTCTACGCCAATTCAATCGACCCCCTCCCTCCCCCCCCCCCCCGGCTTAACTCTATCCGACCAAATCTACTGTAGTTCATTTGATCCTTTTGCTATGAATGCATATTCAATTGAACCAAGTGCACCCTTGTCACCTAGTGAGTGCAGCCCAGTCCGATCGAATCACATGTGATCTGATCCAATTTACTCAAGTCGAGTCCTATCCAATTCAATTCCAATTTATTCCAAGTCCAATCCAATTCAAGTACTTTCAATCCTATCCCATCCAATCCAATCCAATCCAATAATCTCTAATTCAAGTCGCGACCGGACCGATCCGATCCTATCAGGCGTTTCCAGAGCTGTGCCGAAGAGGAATCGTGGTGCTGGTCCATCGCAACGAGCTTGTGCAGCAGGTGAATGAAGTCTGCCGTGATGGAAGAAAACGACGACGTGCTTACCACATGTAGTCCGACGCACGATAAGCGGGCCTCTTGCAACATGCGGAGCAGATGTCACCACACGCGAAGTCGAGTTCGTCCCACCTATAAAATGAAGAGAAAGCAGCTTCCGCTCGCTGAGGGGGGGGGGGGGGCGTACTCATTCGTTGCTTGCCTTAGTCATTTGACCATTGATCACGCATCCCTTTCGAGACGGAGCACCGCTCCTACTCCTAATAGTGAGGGGGGGCATATGTTTGCAACGATTGAACAAGAACACGGCGGGGAAGTAATCACCGTTTCACGTTTTCACGTACGTGCTGGATTTCCTTGTTAAAAAGCGCTGCTGTGTCGGCCACACGCAATAGCATGGCGTTTTTTGTGCTCATTTCCGAGATATGGCAAGGCGACGGCATGCGTATCCTCTCTTCCCTCTAAAACAGGCCGCCTCTCGAAGATAACGAGGCGTGACATTCGATTTGGCTGCGGTAGTTACCACGTTGAGGTGGCCGTATGCTGGAACGGATCGTTTTCGCCCGCTGCCACACACCCGTAGGCGCCCGCCAATGTGGCATATGACTGGATTGAACAAGAAGGTCTCTTCGCTCATCGATGTCAAACGTTAACGTTTCGCTCTACAAACAGTGTTATGATGTCAGAAGGACCCCTGTGGGCCTCTCTAGAACTGATTTGCACCACCCTGTTCGGACCCGAACTACAGTACTTGACGTTAGTGTAGGGTCATCCTTGCACTGGTAGCGGTATTAACAGGCACACTGTATTGTCGGAGGGTCAACATCTTTTTAACTCTTCAACGGGCAGACCCCATGTTGCAGACATTCTAGACTACAATTCTCGGTGCTTTTTCGTCACGGCCAAAGAGCCAACAGGCCACGAGGCGTCTGCAGCAGCAAGTAGGACCTAGGTAGTGGGGTGCCCTCAAGAGGGCTTCATCGGTAGTCCCCTTCCCCCCCTGCCTGCCTTATTTTGGCACTGGACATGTATACATGCAGGCTCCCATCGCGCCCGCGCCGCATCGGGTAACGAAAAAGAAAAAGAAAAATGAGAGATGTCGAGGCTGTTGTTTCTCGATTGCATTCGTGTTCAAGAACAACTGTAGGAAGTCGTGTTCGCGGAAACGTTGGGGCGCGACTTCACGGGACTGGCTGTTTAGTGTGGGCATCAGATGAATTGCTCCTTGAGTCATGCAACGAATCACATAATCGACTCTTGGTTTTCTTTCGTACGCAGGCGGTGGCTTCGTTCTCGAAGTTTTTGCCGCATTTCTCCGTCGGCGTGGAAAAGGGGGCGGAAAAGGGGCACCCCGGCCTTGACGTGGTGAGTCACAAGAAAAAAACCAAAAAACGAAAGCCGGTCTGTGCAGGCTGGTAGCGTGTTTTGGTGCCTTGTATTGGTTGTTGATATGTCCAGCAAGCCATGCTGCACTGCTGTTTGTGTGTTTCCCGTCGTGGGGGGTTGATCGGCTGCGACACGCGTTGCGCCAAGTGCAGATGCTAAAGGCCGGCGCGTAGTGGGGGGGCTGTTCTTTCTCCCGTGCCTGTGGCTAGACGCGCGTTTCCGGCGAACTTTGGTAGCCGCCGCCTCGCGGACCATTGCGGAGTGAACGCTTTTCCTCGCCTGCTGTAGAAGCTTACCCGTGTCGTGTCTTTCCGACAGCGGAGCAAGCGTGCGCTCGTACGAGTAGCTTTGGGAAATCGTACTGATACGCTTGTCCTAGAGGCATTGCTTTTTTTTTCTCGAGCGACGGCGTTCCCTCTAACTATTAACAAGTTTTCGTCGTTGCTGCTTCCCTCGGATGGCATGATCAAGACCACCACGCAGCACCTTGGGTTTCTAGTATAAAATCATGCGTCTTCGAGCATATGTCTTACTGACGTGGCGACGCTACGCCTTATTACCCGGATTTAACTCCTGTATAGGCATGTCTTGACCCCTTTTCTGCTCCCAAAACGTATTCCGCACTAAACCCAAGTAGGTTGTCCCCAAAAACTCGGACGCAGTTCTTGAGGAGCTAAATTCGCAACCGGATGCCTCCTCAAGCCGCCCATTTTCCCCTGCTGCAACCGCCGACGGCGCTGTGTGCACCCGTACTCTCAGGTGGTTGCATCGGTTCAGACGCTTGGAAGGCGCGGCTCCGGCACAGCGAGACTGTGGCAGTATGCTTCCTACGGTGGGGTGGTCATCGTCGACGAAGTGAGCCTGACGATTTGTTCGCGTGCAGGCGTTTCTTGTGAGCTTGTTTCAAGTCCCGAAGCTTGACTTACGTTTTGCGGATTTGTTTTTGCCGGGGCTGTGTCGTCCGTGTTTTGTTTTTGTGCAGCACCTATACTAGTTTTGCCTCGGCGCCCTCCGTGTTCTATGAGAGCGCATTGACGCCAGCTCCTTGAACATTCCCAAGCATGGAACGATATTTGAAGTAGGTGTCACGCAAACCAAAAGCTCGGAGTAACTATCTCCGCTACATACTGCTGTGTCATGCGGCGCGTTTTTCGTTGTCGTTCGTGTCGTGACCTTGCCAGGCACACCACGTCAAGATGGGTGGCATGTACGACACCGTGCTCAATGCGTTCGGGGTGGGGAGCGAGTGCAAGGGTGACACGAGAGACGGCCGTCTCTTGGCCGGGTTTACCGCTACTCCTCGAAGGTACTCCTCAGTCCACTGCCGCGCCCACTGCCGCACTTCCACCTCACGCTCCTAATACCGGGGTTTTTCTCCGTAGTGGCCTGTTGTGGGGACGTACAATATGTACGCCGCCATGGCCTGTGGTGGTGCGCTTTGATTCGCGAGGTCGACGCGCACCGATGCTGTGACAGACATATTCACACGCTGCCCGCCTAAGGGGCTTTCCGAAAGCGTCGGATGAGCGCTTCCTCTGGCCACGTTCGCCTCCGATTCTGGGTGTTCAAAAAAGCGTTTTTGTTTTTGTTTCGGGAGTGACCTGCCCTTCCCTGCGATGAATATAGCTTGCGTTCACGGATTCCCCCACTCGGACCCATGCGAGCTGTGGTGCTGATACTTTGTGATGTTGGCGTCAAGGCATGTCTGAACCAGTCTGCCGTATAGCGTTCACTGTGGAAAGCGCCGCCCTGGGTGATTGACATTCGATCGACCGCGGCCGCCCCGCGCCCTTTGCTGCTCTCTCTCTCGCTCGTGTTGTGGTGTGCAACGTCCCTCCTGTCTATATCGGTGGTTGCAGAGCGGACGGGCTGTCCCTACGGCCGTTCTTCGACTTCAGCGTAGGCGAACGAGACCTGTCCTGGGGCATTACCAGCGGCTATCTTGTCGACATCCATGCTTACGCGGTGAAAACGGCTACCGACATTGCCGCTGTGCCCGTCAGGATGCAGGTATCATATGTATATAGGTGCCCCGAGATACCCTAGTTTTATGACGCAGAAACAGGCTCGGAAACGGGCCTAAAACTAACCGTTGACACGTAGCAGCTTCTTGTGCCCCCAAAGTTCACTGCAGTGTGTCTCCTTCACAATCGCCAGTGGTGGGGACTTGAACGGTGGCAGCAGACGCTACAGCGGCTTGGTTTGGTTTTGACTTAGGTGCCTGCTCGGGTGATTGCGCGGGGCGCGCGCCTTTTTATCCGAAGAGTTCTGAACGTTTGCATCCTTGCTCTCGTAGCCTTTTAAGTTCGGCGTTGTTTCGTTGCTCGTTCGTTGCTTTTTTTTGTCATCCCACACTTTAGTACCTCTTATTCCTTGGCTGACCCGGGCTAGGCGACATATCTGGACATCCACTCAGTTCAATTAATATGTGGATATCCATGCTCAGTTTGGTCTGTGTATATGAACAACGAGACGTTTCGATTGCCTTCATCGTGGTGCAAGCCTCAGCAATTTTTGTTTTCCAGCCTGTGCCAATTCCCGCTGTTACCATTGTCTGGGGGATACTGTATGTATACCTCGTTTTTTTCGAAGATGAAGTCGATCATTTATACCGTTGTCCGGTGATCTATTAGGAGTTCTATACTTCAGTTAGCGTTTCTGCTTTAAGGTGTGATCGAGAAATAAGGGATGGCGACAGCATCTGCGACGGGGTGTGTGAAATCCAAGCCCCCATGAGCTGATTCCGGTCGTTTGGCGTATCTAGGGGTATTCGTGTTTGCGAGCGGCACGGCTTTCATATTTACGCCCCACAAGGGCAAGGTCACCTTACCGGTGTATGCCCCCCCCTAGAAATGTCCGCCTGGTCGGTGAAAACCCTATATGCTCTGTCCCGGCATTGTAGGGATGCAAAGGTCTATGGTCATACGACTACGACCATGCATGAATATGAAGTACGCCCCCCCCCCCCACAAGCGCGTTTTAGTAGGATGCAGCCCACCCTGCATGCTACTCGCCGAAGACCTCACGGTGCTTCGCGCGTGGTGCAAGCAATGCCTGCCTGGTCGGTGAAAACCCGACGTGCTCCGTCCCGGCACTGCAGAGATGCGAGGGTCTATGGTCAAACGACTACAGCCATGCCTGACATGAGTACACCCCCCTTCGAATGAGTACCAGGGTCGCGAAACCTAACATTATTTTGCTGCAATGTGAACTTTCCAGGAATTTTCTACCGGTGCTTTGTCGGCCGCGGTGAACAACGACCTCCGCAACGCGGCCGCGGCCCGTGCGATGCTGGATTATGGGGCGAAGGCTTCGGCGACTGGAAAGGGAAAGAGAAATCCGAGGTACGAGAAGAGCTTCTGAGTTCTCACTCCACGAAGTTGAGCCTTGCACGTGCTTGATCTGATCTTCAGGCGCGCCAGCTAGAAGTGGCGACGACTGCTAGCGAATACGTACCTGTAGTTTGATTTCCTCTTCTCGGTGTTTGTTGTTGTCGTTGTGGCTGGCACCTCTGCTGCTGGGAGCGAGACGAGTTACGCGCGAGCGGAGATTTACGATGGTTGATATTGCGCATGAGAACGTCCGACGTGCTGTTGCTAGGTCGCCCACAACGCCGTACACACTGTTTGGCCGACGGACAGGCGAAAGCCATGTATGAGCGACGTTTATGGGGGGTGAAGAGCTTCCACGAGGTTTTCGCTCATGGGAAGGGTTATCGGTTTTGCTTGAGGGGCTGTGCCGTGTAGTGTCGGCTTGAAATGCGGGCGGAGACATGCTTTGTTCGAATAGTGACTTTTCGTCCGCCCTAAACATGGTGTGATTCAAGTAACATTCCACCAGTCCTGTGATGGAGACCATTGGCGGATTTTGTTTCACCTACCGTTGTAGGCTGGCCGGTGAAAACCCGACGTGCTCCGCCCCGCAGTATCCTACAGTAATACGACTACAGCAATGCATGACGAGAGTACATCCCCTCCCACCGTTCGTTGTAGAGTCGAAACACGCATACCTGGTAACGTGTTTTATTATTATTCTGCTGCAACTCGAAACCCATCGGTACGCTCCCGGCGAATCCTTATCCTTCAGGACAAGACGTCAACTACTACGCACTTCAACCTGCTGCCAAACGCATGCTTTGGCGCTTTGGTTATGATCTATTGAGTGCACCCACGAAACACGCGGTTGCATTTTGACGGAATACGTGTTGCGAAATCGTTGTCGCTTTTTCCGGCAGGGGCATCGCTTTTTGCGCGGACGTTGCCCATGCGCACAGCCTGGCTCGCGTCCTGAACGAGCATGGCATCACCGCGCTGGCGGTGGACGGGAAGATGAAGAAGGAGGTGAGGACGGTGAAGACAAACCACCCGAGACGATGTCCCTCACAGTAGCGGGGATAGTGATGGTAGTAACACGGAGTTTGGCGACAGCAGTGATGATGAGCCAGGCAGCAGCGGAACGAATCGAACAACCGCATGCCTGTGGCCGTAAAACGCAGACAACGGACTTACACTGGTCCTCTGTGTCGACAAGCTTGGGAGTTTGGCGACGGTGATATTGCCTGCTGCCAGCTCTAGCTTGCGTTTTACTTTTTCGCCACAACCCCGCCCCATGATCAACGCGAAATACTTCCCTTCCCATCGTTATACGCCAGGCGTCGCAAAAGACAAACACAAGCGCATTCAGTGACATATTCGACGCATTCTCTCCCTGCTGTTGAAGCTGAAGACCTTGCCCACGCGATTCGCTGGGCGCGGTGGTTGCGCCCAGTACAGTAGAGCTCTTTTAACAGAGATCGGAGTTGTTATATGTGCTGTTCGTGTTCGTGTGTTTTTTTCCCCCCGAGTACTTGTGGTCGGGACTTCTTTCGACGTGGTCACAATGTAGCGTGCCCGACCAGCTCACTCTTCATGCGAACGCCGAACACCTCTCGGCGCTTCGTGCTTGGTGCTTGCAATGTCTGCCTGGTCGGTGAAAACCCGACATGCTCCGTCCCGGCATTGAAAGGATGCGAGGGTCTATGGTCATACGACTACGGCCATGCATGAATATCGAGTACACCCCCCCCCCCCCCCCCCCTCATCCTCTTTTTCCCTCTTCGGCAAGTGACTATGTCTACTTAGCCTGCCAGCGCCACTAACCCAAATGCCCTTTTTCGGCACCTACGAAAACAGGCACACCGTCGTAATACTTTCCCCGACGGCCCTTGTTGGATAATCACCGGCAATCGTGTTGAAGCAATGGTCTAAACGGCCCGTACTTTCTAGATATATCCGCCAATGGTATGGCCGCCACGAGAAGAGACCAGCGCTTGTTGTACGGTATACCAGCTCCTTTGCTCACACTGCTCACTGCCGGTTGTTCCGTCGCTCGTCGTCCACAGAAGCGAGCGCGAGTCTTGGACGCTTTCCGCTCCGGAGAGGTTTCGACTCTGACCAACTGCGGCGTGTTGACCGAAGGCTTCGACGCCCCCTTTTGCGACACTATTGTCATGTGAGATGCACACAGTATATGTATGGCGTTTTTACCTTACCAGGGCAGAACGAGGGTGGTGCGTCTTCGAGTAAGCGCTCGTGGAAAAGCGTGACGCAACCGCGGAGGAAACATTGCGCCAGCGTCTGTGGCCGTTTCACTTTGTGTGGTTTGTGTTGGAAGGGGCAACGGGTGTGTGTGTTGAAAATTGCTGTACGATTATTCCCCTATATTCTACCGCGGCCGTTTTGTTTAACCTGCGAATTCGCGTTGGCAAGATAAAAAACGCAGCGCGCAAAACTCGCTTTGCATACGTAGTTGTTATTATGTGAGGACCCCAGGTGCCAGGCCACTTTGTTTAGTAAATTTACCCGCGTGGCTCATGTTCGAAACTGCTTCGATACCAACACCCATGCGAGGCTGTATACAAGCAGTCTGTCATGCCGCTATGCCGCTTCTGCCTTAATGAATTCACCGAGCGATCTTCTTGAAACCTTATCTTCTGTAGCTCTAAGCTCTTTCTTGCCGCCGCCTTTGCCGCGCATCTTGAACGCAACCCTCTTTTTTACCCAACCCGACAGGTGTCGCCCTACAAAGTCTAACCCTCTCTACATGCAGATGCTCGGGCGGGGCACTCGTCCGTGGCTGCCGTCTACGCCCCAAGGTGTGGAAACCCCAAAAGCAGCGGGAGACCGATTCCCCCTCCCCCGATAGCCGCGAATCATGTTGTAGACCTCTTGCAGACGGATTTTCGAGTCGTTTGATTTTGCTCGTCCGAGTCCGGCTGCTACTGCTGTGCGTTCCTTAAGTTTGTGAGCATGTTGGGAGAGGTGACCCAACTTGCTGAGGGGGGGTGTTTCGATGATTGAGCTCCGTTTACATCACGCCTGTGCCGTTGTCCATGGCACAGCATATACTCACCTCTTCAGCTCTCCTTGCAGGTGTTTGGAAGAGTTGACGAATCGCGCTGGGCAATGAGTACAGGCGTCATCATGGTTGTAGCCTGTCAACGTTTGGAATCTAATCGTCACAAACGTAGCAAGATGTAGGTCGTGAAGATGGTTTGGAATACGATCAATGCCAGCAGGATGTTGACAGCCATCGTTTGAAACCCCGACTTCGTTTTTGTGGTCGCACAGGATTGGTGGGTGGCGCGCTCCCTTCGACAGCCAAGGAGAGAAAACATTACATACAAGAGTCGCCCAAGCCCCGCATGCATGTGATTGATCTGGTCGACAATTGCGGCAAACACGAGGCGAGTCGGTCTATGCCTTCCCTGCTGTCCGACCAAGCGACCGTTGCGGTAGTAGTGTGGTCGCCCCCACATCACTGATGGCCGTGGTTGTGGTTTTCGTGATTGCCCTGTTTTTTGCGTACCAAGTCTGACTCAGTCGCTAGTGTAAGGTGTGTTTTGCGGCATGAAGGTAGACATATTTTTGACCCGGTCGCGTGTTCCGTTGAGCTTCTTTGCGACCACCTGCGCTTGTTTAGCATGCTACCTGGTATAATTTTCGTGGCTGGTCATCTTCAAGAAAGCTTCTGCCTTGCAGAATACACGCAGACGCATGCAGGCAGCCAGACAGGCAGGCAGACAAGCGGACAGCTACTCCAAGTAGACAGACAGACAGACAGACAGACAGACAGACAGACAGACAGACAGACAGACAGACAGACGGCGCCCCAAATGGTGTGGATGATTGAGATACGTAAATCATGGCCGGTATGTAGCGCTTGTTGCACCAGCTGATAGACACACTCGCTCACAACGCGAAAAAACAATTAGGTGATGAATATTCCGGCGGCCCTTGGGCTTTCCTCGGGCTTTGGAAGCGGTGCGGCGGGAGAGGCCTTCTCCGTGGAGGTGAGGAGTTGGTGCACTGGCAACGCCTGCAGTGCCGCGTCAAACGCCCAGTTGTTGCTGGGAATCTGGGTCGGCGAGTCGGGAAGCCGAACCTCTTGAGACATTACACTCTGTCCGGAAATGTAAGGATCGTTTGGTCGCTAATATGTAACTAGCTGGTCGATCGTTACATCTGCGGGCGTAATGGTATGTTGTTGTTGCGTGCTCCCGGTGCGAGGGGCGAAAATGACTACTGTAGTCTGTCCGTTTTTTATAACGACTGCTGTAGGGCGGATGGAATTGAGGCACACTTGGTCGTGCAGCGTCTACGGTACAAGACGTGGACATCAAACACGTGTTTATGTATCTGCTAAAGGGGTGGGTGCCAGAGCGGTTACGACTTCACCAGCGGTTGTTCGTAATGGGTCGGCTCATTGGTACTGTAGTGCGGTGGGTTATGTTCGAGTGGTATTGGTCTTTTAGGTTCGTTGTGGGCGTAGCTGTTGCCTTTGAAGTTGTGAATTGCGGCGCTGTGACGATATCGTCCAATATTCAAGCAACACGCGCTTACCAAACGGCGGAGCAGCTCGGTGGTGCAGAGGAACCGTATTATATGGGTTACGGTTGTTTTGTTTTGGCAGAAACCGAACGGTGGCTCAAGTTTCGACCAACATCGAAAAAAGGCGTCATGTGCCGAGCATGGGACGAGCACGAAGCGACGTCTTATCCGTTTTTGAGGCCATCCGTGAACCTCATTCGGGCCACACGGCCCTCCTCATGTTGACCCCAAATGACGGCATTTCTACCCCAACCGATGCAAACTTGGATCTGCCTCATTTGGTTTTTTAGTGCAGCATTGAGGTTTGCTGCCAACGTTTCGATTGCAAACAGCGTGAGGAATGCGAAGGGTGGAATTCGGAGTCAAGACAAGAATAGACATCGCACTACGCTCTTCTCCGCGCTCAATACCTGGAAGCTGAATTTTGAACCAGAATTACCCAGATAACTTTTACCGCTCCTCAGCCACCCGAATTTCGTCGAACGGATTATCTTCGATTGTCCTCTATCCGCCGCCCCCCCCCCTAAATCGAGCGGTGTTTCAGCTTTTGGTTTCACGGCGGCTCAAGGATGATGCTTTTGCCGCGTTCCTGGGCATGCGCTCGGCTTGAAGCGCTCAACCCTTCCGACCGTTCGTTGTCTGTTCGTGACGTTGGCTTTTTGACGATGCTATCATTTCAGCGTTTTTTTGTGTTGTTCGTTTCGAATCATCCTTTCGTCAAGTTCTTACTTGACCCCGGGTCACAAAGTAGGCCTCCCTTTTCCCTGCCCTACACCAGTTCTTGACATACCTGAGTTTTGTTTTCGTGTGCTGATTTCAGCATTTCCAGTGCTGGTCGACCCGCGTCGGATTGTGCTACACTTAGCTGGATGTTCGCCACGCGGTTCTCTTTACCGCGTTCGTGAATAGGCTGCCGTACGCAATAACTGCCGCCTGCCTGCTTGCCTCCGTGACCTTAGCTCGAATTCCTCTTGTGCTGTTACCCTTGACCCGTGTACGGGTTCGTTTTCGTTTGCAGCGTGTCGCATCCCTCGCTGCGGAAGCCCGCACGCTGCTGGGCGAAGACCGGCTATCAGAGGGGGAAGACTCTCCCCTGAGGAGAGCTAGGAACCCTAGAGACTTGGCTCTGTTGGTGAAGCGCTACCGCCTTCTTGAGGTTAGTGTGTCGCGCTTTACGGAATTGCCACGATTGTGACATAGCAACGAGGGTCACTTTCATACTATTAATAGGTATATCAAAAGCTGGTGAATGACGAGCCATGTAAGTTGTCGTTGTTAGGGTAGTTATGAAGCCTAGAGCGTGTGCCATGGGCTAATGAAATGGACGGTTTTTGTTTGTGACAGCAGTAGTAACGTCGACAGCAGGACCAACCCTGGCAGCAGGACGTAGCAAAAGCCCGTGTGGACGCATCGATCGAAGTGGGCAATGGCGCAAGGCTGTAGCAGTAGCTTTTCGGTTGTGGCGAACGCTCGGCAGACGTAACAAATTAAATAAATGCCGTTATTTCTTGAAGAGGAACCACAAACGGCTTACTACCACAACACGCCCTTCTCGCCCTGTACAACCTATAAAACTATGGCGGGCAGCACCGTTGGGTACTACGACAGTCGCTGGGTACAACAGAGTTAAATTGACACACGACACATATAGTACACTGGTATGTCGAAGTGTGTTAAGATTGAATTTTATTGTTACCATCCGCCGATGAATAAAACTACGCAACATAACATATACCTGGTACACCCCCATCACCCCTTCCCATTTCCTGTCCAAAACACCCCAATTTCAGGGAAAGAACACCGCGCAAAGCCTGGTTTCGACACCAACCAGCATGCTAGAAGAGGGCGACGGCTGGGACGGCGAAAAACCGCTCGGGCCTTCCGGCAATTTGGCTATATCCACCCTTTCTGTCGGAGAGCGGTTGTCGAAGGACGCTTTCTTGCGAGTGAGATGCTTTGGGTTTCGTCTGTTTTTTGGGCATTGGTGTACTTGGTGTTGCCGTAGATCCTTCGACAAGACCGTGACACGTGTTGCGCTTGCAGTATCACGTGTGGGGATCGCTGGGAACTGCCTTAGCTGTCGCTACATTGTCCAGGGTACAGATTTGCGTATATTCAGTTTTTTGCGTTGGCTCAACTTTGCGAATTGCTTCCAATATCCCTTTTTTCAGCGTTCAAAGCCAGCGAGTTGAGGGTGTGTGTGTCTCCTTCCCAAAGGAGACTCGCCATAGGATTACTAAGGTCCATGATGTTGAGTTGGGTATACGAGTTGATTCGAATTACAGTCGCTGGCTGACATCCCACAGATCATAGTAAGCCAGATGTTGTCGTTACATTTGCGGGGTCCTTTCACGGTTGTACGAATTGAAAAAACAATCCACTTTCTGCTTGAAATCTGACAGATCGTATCACAGCAAGCCATAATGTTGTCGTGAACTTTTGCGGTGGTTGAACATACGGGCAAGGTATGGTATGTTCACTGTGCTGCTGGATCGAACGTATTTCGTCGTCCAGGTAATCGTGGAAGCGATAATCACGCCCGAGGAAGAGAGCGAGGACGATTTCGAGTCGGAAGATGACGACGGCCGGTACGACGACGACGACTGCGATGGCGCGGTCGAAGACAATGCCAGCGCCGGCCTATCGCGCCACCCAAAGGTCAAGAAGGCGGCACGGGGTTTCGGTCGCAGCCGGCAGAATGCCGCGCCACGTCGCCATCGTCAAGCGATGTCAGCTGTTACCGTCCACTTGCGCCACCAGCCATCGAAGGCGCTGTTTGTGTGGAGAACGGCGGGTGTGAAAGACACGTGCGGCGCGGAGTTGCACGAGGGGGAGGCGTATTCCCTGGTAGCAACGGTGCAGAGCGTGGCAGACGTGGCAGCGGGGAAGGTAGGAGTGACGCGATGCCGTCTCACTCCGATAACGGATGCTCGTGGTACGCAGTAGCGGTCCCTCTATAGGGCCGGTGCCATATGCGCCAGCCAACAGTACCGGCATTACAGCGGCAACCGGCACTACTACTACTACTACTACTGCTACTACTACTACTACTACTACTACTACTACTAGTACTACTACTACTACTACTACTACTACTACTACTACTACTACTACTACGCACGCTGCCACACTGGTTAATGCATCCCGCCGCCTGCGCCAAGCGATTTCACAGACACTATAGCGGGCAGCCGGCACTATAGAGGGGCCACTACAGCAGTCTAACCGAGAATGTCAAGCTTTCAGCTGTGACGCGATTCTTGGTGTCGGTGGTGTCGGGGTCAAAGGTGACTCGAAGGAGCCCAACTGAACAGGTGGCCGGGATGTCCCCCTTGCGCAAGGCGGGCGTAAACGAATCCTCGTAGAAACACTGGACGATGTAGCATACCCTCACGCGTACCGAGTTGAGAGGTTGCCGAAACCTTGTGGGGTTTGCTATTGATATATACATTGTTCAATATCTCCGCAATGTACTTGTTTACGCCCACATTATGCAGGGGGGGGGGGGGTCCCGGCCCCCTGCGTAGCCGATGCCAGCGGGGTTAACCACCAGTGACTCCTACGGTGACTTTTCTGTCTAGTAGTAGTGAAGGTTTATGTTTACGTTGCTTGCTGCTGACTATCTGGCATGGATAAATAGCCCAAAGAGGCTTTGGCCTTTTCTAGAGGGAATTATGAAAACTATCATACCAGGTAGAAGCGTTTTTTATACTTCGGTGGTGACCTCGTGTCTGCGTCCAATCTTCACAAATTGGCAGTACACTGGGGAATAGCAAAGCAACGCATATCGTTGAATTTGCTCTACAGTAAGGCAGTGCAGCCAAAATGGCGAAGGTGTCCATTAACATTTTGTGGTTTTTGTCTATGGGCACTTTTCGGGGATTCAATTGAAATCGCTTAAATTAAACGGATCCTCCTGCAGCGAGGGTACCCGAACACCCAACAAGGTAATCGGAGAACCCCAAAGCCGTATCTCAATACCCGGGGTGCACTCGCTGGCTCGATCCTACAACACGGTTGGTTCTCGCTGTGATACTCGCAAGGCGCACACAGCAGTCAGAAAAACGTCGAGCCGCAGCCCTTGGACGCTCATTACGCCGTGCCAGGCTTTGGATGTTCAACAAACCCGTGAGCACCCAGCCATCTCTTTGCGTTTCCCTATTCTGTAGGCAGCGCGCGCCCCAGCGTTCCTGGTATTATTATCAAACTTCGCACAGCCTCTCACGCCCTCGTGGGCTATCCTTGGTTCGTAACGTCGCCGAGCACCTGCAGACCATCTTCCCTACGCCGCCTCAACCGTGGACTTGCTCCCCCCTAGTAGCGTAGGTGACTGCGCGTGACACAACATGCATGCACGGTCTACCCCCCCCCCCCCCCTCCCGCTTGCCTCCTTTAGAGTGGGTGGGTACGCGTACCACAACATGCATGCATTCTGGTTCCTTCTTTACCCCCTCCCACGTCCCCCCAGCTACACCATAAATCAAATGATTTTTTTCCAAGCTATCATCCAACGCAAGAAGGCTAACCTCAAAAACGGTTCTTGTAGGAAGCCCACCTCGAAAGCGGTTCTTAGTAGGATGCAGCTCACCCTTCACGCGGCTCGTCCAACACCTCACGGCGATTCATGCTTGGTGCAAGAAATATCTGCTTGGTCGTCGCGAAAAACCCGACGTACTCCGTCCCGGCACTGTAGGGATGCAAGGGTCTATAGTCCTACGACCACGGCCATGCATGCCATGCGTACCCCCCCCCCCTCTGCCCCTCGCGTTGTCTTAAGAGCCGATCCACTCCTCCCACACAAAACAGTCCACCCCTCCACCCCTCTCCTACCTTTTTGGCACCCTCCTTTAACCTATCCGGGAACAATACAATGCTCGTACAAAACATCCCATTCCTACATCCCCCCTACCTTCGTGGCACCCTCCTCCAAAATATCCGGGAATAATACAATGCTCGTACACCATACCTATGATGAGTTACGGGCTATAGGGGTTGGTTACAGTCTCTCCGCGACACCCCAAAAAGGGCACCCCTTCCCCTGCTGCTCCTCCAGTCCACTACCACAGGGGACGATCCTGAATCAAGCCAGAGTAAATGACATCAATCACGCAAAGCGCAAGGACAAAACTATATATAACAGAAACGCGAAAGCAGATGAGAGAATCACCGGCGTGCCGCGCTTTTCGCCAGATACAACACGCAGAGGCATGCTAGTTGTCCTTCTGTAAAGGAAGCACTCTTCTTGAAATCCGCGGGCTCAATCGCACTTCTTCAATCATGGCACACTGCAAACACAGAAGTTGTCACCCCCCCCCCCTCCCCCCCCATGGCCGTACGACTACCGCCATCCACGACATGGGTACACCCCCCTTTCCCTGCATGAGGTCTGCCATATTCCCGCTCCTCCTCAGCAACCCGACCTCTGTTTTTCGCTAGGGTGCTCTTTATTGCCCCCCGCGCGAGCATTTCAGGAGGCACGTACAGCACGACCAAACCTCCTGCGTTCATTGCAAGCCCGCTTCCTTCCACCCAACTCTCCTGACTATTGTAGTATTAGAGCGCGGAAGCCCCTTGATCTTTGCGGTCCGTAGCGATCGGTTACGATCAAGCGACACCTGTCTTCGTTGCCTGCTGGCGTCATCGATCGGTCCCCCTTTTTGTAGCTCTCACTCCACAGCAGCGGTGCGGAAAAAAAACCGTAGGCCGCATATGGTACCGTGCGACGAGAGCCCACAAGACGGAGCCATCTATTCGGCTACACGGATAAAGAAAATTATATATGTGTACCCCCCCCTCTAATCACTCCGTCTCTGTTCGTTGCCCAGGATCGAGGTCGACAAACAGTGCAAGTCACCGTTGGGGCTGGGTGGACGCGGTGTGCACAGGAGGTGTACCTCGGACAAGACCATAGGCGGCGTGAAGGATGTGCTGTGGTGCCGCACTCGGCCTTTGCTCAACCTCAACCCTCGCGGGTTGAGTTCCCTGCGTTTGATTTGAGCTTGGTCTTGGGGAGCTACTACTGTAATGCGCTTCTTCACCGGTGCCGCCGCCGCCGTCAGCGGACGGCTTAAACCTAAGGGGGTCGTGCGCGTTCACAACATAATGGCGCGACGGGGACAGATAAGCACGGACTTTAGGAAACGACACAAACAAAGTTGATTCTCAGTCGCTCAAAATAAATTGGTGGTACTCACAGCTGACTTATTTCTTTGTAACAGTTTTATAAAAAAAACGTTCATGTCTTGGTTACGACGTAAAAAAAAACAAAACCACGACTGAAGCAGAAATATTGCATTTGAAGCCGAGGGACGCAAGAGAACGACACCGGGGAAACACCTAACCCGGAACTCGGTCTCGGCGACCGAGTTTGCATGCACGCTTCGGCGACCCGTCAAAGGGGAAGACTCAGAAGTACACGCACCATCACGTGGCCCCGATGTGTTGGTTTTGTTGCGTCGTGGCAACTGACCTACATGAATGGGCGATTCAGTGCCCTCATAATAGAACAGCCTTCCAAGGAGAACTAACGCTGCAGCAGCCACGCCACCATCTCGCTTGCCCCCCGCTCACCGGCTATCCACGTGCCCTTAAAATATAGCAGCCTTCCAACAACTACAAACCCCGCAGCACGCCATTTTGCTTGCCCACTACAGTATAGGCATATACACACCCAAAATAAGCGATCTAAGCGAAATTAACTGCGAGCTAAATAGGGTTAAATTATCAGCTCAGTGCTCACCGGCTTCTGTAGCGCTATCATTCCCCAGCTCATGAGGCCACGGTCCGACGCTGCCTTCCAGGCCGCCAGTCCAATTAAGGTTTTCGCGACGAACTCCTGTCTGACGCCCTTGAGGTCCTTCCCTTCGGCCTCGAGCACCTCGATCAGCTGAGAGGGTTCAGTAATATCCGGTAGATGCAGACGGATTTCCGATTTTAGCTGGGGCGTTTATTGTATATCTTTCGAATTGCATTATCTTTCATCGTTTCCTGAGTCGTGGGAGAGAGAGAGGTTCCCCCCCTCGGCCAGATACCCGTATCGCAGCTTCCTGCAATTCCCCGAGTATCTCGACCACCGTATGTTACTGTCTCTTTCCCTCCTATGATACCGGCCGGGTTCAAAGGCACAATTGTCTGGCTTGGCTGGCCAAACCAGCGACTACCTCACGTCTGCCCGTGCTCGTCACAGGGCCTCGTGCTTGCTCGTACCCAACGTGTTGATGCTGACCTGCAGGCGATGCCTTTCTCCAAAGGACTGCGTGCGGGGCCCTCCATCCCTTGAACCAAACGTGCTCTATCCTAGTTCCCGATACAGACATGCCTCATTCTCTCTACCAATAAACCCTGCTTTGTCCGTTACTTCGTTTGTGGAGGCCGTTACTCCGCCTATGGACAAAACTACCCATTTTATTCGGGGCGGGGGTGTACCCATCAGCCGTATGTCGTGCACGGCCGTAGTCGTATGACCATAGACTATCACACCCCTGCGATGCCGGGACGGAGCACGTTGGATTTTTACCAACAAGACAGAAATTGCTTGCACCAAGCGCGAAGCGCTGTGGGGTATCGGGCGAGTCGCATGAAGGGTGAGCTGCATCCTGCTAATCCTGCTAAGAGGGGGGGGGTAGGGAGATAGAGGTTTAAGAGGGCGCGCGTGTTTTCGCGTTGCTGTAGTTTTACAGTGGGGTTCATAAATACCCCGTTTAAGACCACCCCCCAAAAAAACGCCTTTTAAGTGTTCTCATCCCTCTATTAATAGTGGTAAATACTGCAAAACTAGTCCGTTACTAACTCCAAGTAGATTATTGTACGTGACAAGCCTACGAGTACAGTATTTACCTGGTCGTATCACCCCAAAAGGTATTAAACCGGAGGGTCATGAAGTGGGTACCCCCCTACAATGGGGAAGACACTTATTACAGCACAGGCCCACAAAACAAGAAAACACCAATTAATAGTACCAGGTATTGGCATAAGGCAGCCCTCACTTTTTAGGAGGCTACGAAAATTGGATGAAGAGATTTTGCTTAGAGGCGAGCGCTACACTGAATTCCATAAATAATCATACTCCGTATGCTCAAAGTTGAACAGTATTGGTGTCACCGTACGTAACATTCCACAGTTTGCTCAGATTCAGCGTGTCTTGGTTGGTGGGCCCATACTACTGTGCATGACCACCGTCGTACTGTAGAAATACCTCGGTATGTGGTACCAGAATTATTCTAGCCTAGGTACCGCTGCTCTGCAGGTGAGAGTCACATCGTGCACGGTGTGTGAACCGCAGGGCGTATCTCCCACGTACCCATACAAATAACTACTAAAACGAGTACTATGCACCATACCAGGACCTTACATACTACTACGGCCAGCGCAGGGCGAGCGACACGGGCGGGAGCCGTGGCCGCACCGTTAGTAATTTCTAAAAAGCCTGGGACCATCAGCTATACTATTATCCGGGAGTTTAACACGGAAAGGAGGGGGGGGGGGCGACCATGGGCTACCTTGCGCGTGCGTGCGGGGGGTATTCACTGCAATGCTGATGCTTGATCATGGAGACGACTGCAGGCAGCGCTGCACGCTGATTGGCTAAAGCGCTCTACAGAGGCGTTGCTGAAACCTCAGCCCCTTTGCAGTGCGCGCGTTTCGCGATCGCGACGTCGGGGGAGGGGAGGGAGGGAGGGTGGGCTAAGCTGCTGTGCAAGGTCTCTACTACATAGAAAAGCTGAGCACGGGTGCGCAACACCGACCTTGTGGGATCTAACATAAAAACTTGGATTTAGTAGGTACACTACTGTGCTTTTCGACTAGGGAATATCAGGAGTTTGATCTCTGACCCGAGCCCGGCAAGTCATAGACCGTATGATACAGCACCTGCGCAAGGGCATGGCAACTGAAGGAGGGGAGTGCATTATTATTTTGTATGGCCTTTAGGATAATTGGGGTGCTGTCAATCGGGAGGGGGGGGGGTTGGCGTATGTTTGGGGTTGGTCTTGTTTCAACGCGTTCAAATCAACCAATCACGACAAAACCTCAATCCTGTGTATCTGTCCCCCTTGAGGTCGATGATGCCCGGCTTGCATCCACGAGGCAAGGGTAACCGGCGGTGTAACCTTACGGGCAGATCACGAACTCCCACGTCTTTATCTATCTATTTCAGGGCACATACATACGTACTCATGGTGTTCACGGCAGTATTTTTAGCTCATCATGTCGCCGGGTGTGGGCCGTGCAATCTGCATGATTTTTACAGCAGTGGTAGTAGCACACGCTCCCCTGGGGTAGGATATGTGCTGTACAGATCCCGCGCCACAATTTCACAACGGAAAGTGCATTGCATATGTTTACACAGGCGGGTGATATAGATCGAGGATCTGCCTGATGTGTGAACTTTACCCGTCACTTTGATATACGATATATAATATATGATACTCTTCGGTCTGAAGATACTGTTGGAACATTTCATGACTGACCGCGTGTCTTTACCCAATAATTCGTGTATATCCTTAGAATACGAACACTTACTTGTAGTATTATCCGACATCGCTCGTGAAGTACGTACCGTGAACGTTGGGTTAGAGTTATAGGTGTTTTAGCCTTTTATCAAAACTCGTTTTTTGAGTGACCTGCTACTGCTGTAGTAAAGAGTGGCGTATACCGGTAGAATAGAGGTCCTCACATGAGTATGATAGACTGCTGCTACGGTAGGGAGGTCACGCCCATTTTCGCCACCGCGTTCACGCCACCCAGGCGAGTGGCTTATTAATCACTTCTTCACTAAACATTGGACATACAGATAAGTTTACTGGCACAGAGTAACTAAGAACACGACGGGCAATGCTCCTAGTGTGCATACCGCCAGAACAAAAGGCTCAACACAGTACCAATGCCAACAAACGTAGGACCCAGAAGCAAACTGTAGCACCAGTCGATAGCCTCCGAATCAATCAGGGCTGCTATTGCCTCTACATACCGTGACACGCTTCTGGACACTACCCACCGCAACAAAGTCACGCGGGGGGCAAGGGGGGGGATGCTCACCGCTGTGAAGTGCATGGGGAAGTTTTCGATGAGGTCGACGAACTCGACGAACTCGAGGCCGTATTCCTCGCCGCACTGCTTGTAGGAACTTACTGTGGCCATGTTTTCCATGCTATGGGGCTTGCACACCTTATAAAACAGCAAGCGCGGTTCGCATGAAGATAATAGCATGGTTTATAGGGCCCACAAAACCGACTGACAGATATTTCAGGGGAGGGGTTTCGAGGGTTAGTCGCACAGATGGGCGGGCATCTCGGTCTCCTCGCGCTCTAAGACTAGGACGCTAGCCACGGTCGAGACGCCATCGTTATCGATACACCAGGTATGCGGTAGTACGCCCACCTTGTCTGCCGTGTCGCTCTTATTACGCCGCATCTCCTAGTAAACCTACGCGGTAGAGGTGCACCAACCATTGTTTTTCCTGAAGCTCCTCACTTGAGGAGCTCTATACTAATAGTAAGTAGTATATACTAATAGTAAGCAATATACACTAATAGTAAGTAATATACACTAATAGAAAGTAATATATACTAATAGTAAGTAATCTATACTATTGGTAAGTAATCTATTATAATAGTAAGTAATCTATACTAATAGAAAGTAAAGGAGACAAACGAAAATGCTACCCCGATGAACAGTCATGGTCGACTTCAGCGACCCCGGCCTCCACCCAATCCACCTCTGCCCCAGTGCAAGCATTGGCCTCTCGGATCCCAACACCTACACGGCCGACAAATTTCTTCTCCCAACATGGCTGGCACACCCACCCACGCCCCACGAAACGAGGAGGTACGCCGCAAGGTCCCTCCGCGAAGCCCAGGGCGACACCTCCAACGCTGACACCCTTGTGGGGGATCTCGAGATCACCCCCACAGCGGGACTGCCTCATCAGGAAGGGGGCACTCCACATGAAGAGGGCAAAGTCAAGCAGGAGGTATTCTCGCCGGGGACACTGCCTGTATGCTCGCCGGGGACACCTCCTGCTTGACTTTTCCCTCGTCAAATGTGAAGTGGCCTCTTCTTGAAGAGGCCGTCCCGCTGCGGGGGTGATCTCCAGGTAAGTGTGAAGCGGTGCCGAGATATATATATATGTAAGATGGAAGTGACGCAGGAATTATCTTTGCTGGCTAGGAATCACAGCTTCTCTTTAGGATAGGAAACCTCTTGTTTTGATACAATTTAACCGCAGACGATGGAAACCAAAACAGCTAAAAGCTGGGGAACCAGAAGATACCAGAAGATAGATGGAACCGGAGGAGAGAAGGAGACTGAAAGGATGGGCGAGGCTAAAGGAGGCCCTGCTTGACAGCAGATATCTCGCCAACAGCCCGCTAGTCGGGTGATTACGCTAGTTCTCCCGCTAACAGCCCGTTGGCCGGATCGCTACTGCAGTAGCCCAGGGAACTTTCCCACGGTGCTTAGCTGTTCCTGAGTGATCGTCTTATCATGCCCAAGGGGTAATACCAATCATACCCAAGGGGAAATATCAATCTTGTGGAATTCTAAGAGCTAAGTCTGCGGGTTCTCTCGTCGTTAGGAATACTCCGATACTCAGAATATTCCTATGGGCTTACGAAGCCTCGATGCTACTGCCTATCTGACCTACCAAGGAAAACTTCAGTACACGAGAATAATATTAGGGTGCCACAAGGGTTTTCACCTGTACACTTATATTTCAACCATTATATAGCCCTAGAGCACCACATCACACTACTGTAACCGTACAATGATAAATAGTGCAACACAAGAAAAACTCGAAAGTGACGAGTTTGGGTTATAGGGAGCCCCGCCATTTCAGAAAACGTGTGAGCCAAAAAGTGCCGTCTTTATCGTAGCACGGGTCCTTTGCAAGAAACAAGCCAAGGTCGGGATTCGCGCCTCGAAAGGCAAGCTCCTAGAAAACTGCGAGTAGTGCTCTGAGCTCTAATGCCGCACTACGCTTAGTTTCACGCAAGAACGACTACACACTAAACATATGCTGCCAGTAACCCCCCCCGGCCGCGTATCCCCCCCCCCCCCCCCTTGTTGGCATGCTCCGGCGGCGATTCAAACCCGATTTAGGGAGCAAACGCTCAATAAAAAAGCACAGACCGCGGTGTTACCCCCCTGTTTAATGGATAGGCGAACAAACACCTATTACGGTGGAGCATAGTAAACACTAGTAAAGAGGACCTACGAAAGACACAAAAACCTAGATATTTCCCTACTTTTATTAACAATATTTGGTCTTATTTACTAGTGTTTACTATGGTCCCTCGTAATAGTACCAATGATCAGCATTTGGTGAAAGTCAGCCGTCTGCAAGCAGCGTGAGTGTATACGAAGTATGATAGCAGCACGGACGGGGAAAATCCGTGCCGTACGACTCCTCCTTGCGTTGTACCTCTGCGGGCGCCAACCATTTTATCACATCGCCCCCCACCCAATCAGATAGCAGTGGCCGTTAAGTTACTACTACAGCTGTAAGCGCCACTTGTTCGTCGTCAACCTTTTCCCCTCTCAAGGGGGTAAAAACACCACCCGAACAAAAACGACAAGCCCATATATAAGTATTGTCGTTACGCCGGCAGAGGATAGACACATCGGACCACCTGTATCGGACACCAAAGATGACCCCCCTGCTCCGTCTCGAAAGGAATGCGTGATCAACGGTCAAATGACCAAGACAAGCAACAAATGAGTACGCCCCCCACCCTGCCCGCCCAGGGAAAACACAAGGGCACCCTTCCAGCTTCCGGCAAGGACGGTAAAGCAGGGATAGCCTCTTCGTCTCGACCGTACGTAATCATACATCAACGATTCTCAACGTTGCGCTGCAGAGAAGTGGCGAACAAAGCGCGGAGTAGGAGCACACCGTTGGGATGCACGCACACGTGACTATCTCCCATCATCGCTTTGCGACCCTGGCTCTGGATTTTACCACAGCCCCCGGTATATCCCATGGGTTCGTGGAATAATCACGGGATATTCCACGGATTTCTCCCATGGGAAACTGGGTATTCAACGGGATCGTCCCATGGGAAACTGGATATTCTATATATGGGTTTGCCCCGTTGGAACTGGATATTCCATGGGATCG
The DNA here is from genome assembly GCA_008828725.1 of Saccharina japonica. Lineage (NCBI taxonomy): Eukaryota > Phaeophyceae > Laminariales > Laminariaceae > Saccharina > Saccharina japonica. Next base: position 824,111 of record MEHQ01004134.1, on the reverse strand, counting down.
CCCCATGGGAAACTGGGTATCCCATGGGGTCGTCCCATGGGAAACCGGATATTTTCTATATGGGATCGTCCCATGGGAAACTGGATATTCTTTGGGATCGTCCCGTGGGAAACTGGATATCCCATGGGATCGTCCCATGAAATAATGGATATAATATGGGATCGTCCTATGGGTGGGTATTCTATGGGATCGTCCCGTGGGAAACTGGATATCCCATGGGAAACTAGATATCCCACGGGGTCGTTCCATGGGAAACTGGATATTATATGGGATCGTCCCATGGGAAACTGGATATTCTATGGGAAACTAGATATCCCACGGGGTCGTTCCATGGGAAACTGGATATTATATGGGATCGTCCCATGGGAAACTGGATATTCTATGGGATCGCCTCATGGGAAACTGGATATTCCATGGAACTGTCCCATGGGAAATTGGATATTCCGTGGAATCGTCGCATGGGAAACGGGATATTCCATGGAATCGTCCCATGGAAAACTGGATAGCCTATCGGATCGCCTGTAGGAGACTGCCGTATTCCATTCGGTATACTTTCTCGCGCCAAACCCCGATCCGCCGCTTCATCCACCTTCCCCCCCCCCCCCCGCACGGCTCACCACTTCCAAGTCCTTGTCGTCAGCCTCCTCGGTCTGCATGAAGTCCGTGAACACCAGCCTACCCCCCGGCTTGAGCAAGCGAGCCGCCTCCGCTAGCGCCCTGTGCCGCTCCGACCCCGCGTGACAAAACGCGTCCTGAGAGCAGACGACGTCACAGCTCGAGTCCGGCAGGCCAGTGTCGAAGAAGGATTTCTCTCCGGGGACACTGATCTTGGCCTCCAGGCCAGCCGCCTTGTTCAGGGAGATGTTCAGGTCGTTCTGCCTCTTGGAGATGTTGATGCAAATCACCTTGGAAGGGGTGTGCACGCGGGGACAGCGGGGGGGGGGGGTGTACTCATGTGTGCACGGCCGTAGTCATATGACCATAGACCCTCGCATCCCTACAATGCCGGGACGGAGCGCGTTGGGTTTTCACCAACCAGGCAGACATTGCTTGCACCAAGCGCGAAGCGCCGTGAGGTATTGGGCGAGTCGCATGGAGGGTGAGCTGCATCCTGCTAAGAACCGCCTCTGAGGCGGATTGCATATGGACGACAGCTTCAATGAGTTAATTTAATTTCTGGTGTGGCCACTTCCGGAGACAGCAATGGGTTTTACTATGTAACTGCCTCGCGGACGCCTTACCATATTAACACTACGTGATACGACCATTCCCCTTGTGCAGACAAAGGTTCTCCACCCCGCACAAATGATCTACTCGACCGCCAGCTTTGGTGACCGCCAAAAAAAAAAAAAAAAAAGGCACCCTGTTAGCTAGCGGGGGGGGGGGGGGGGGGGGTGTACTCATGTTGTGCACGGCCGTAGTCATATGACCATAGACCCTCGCATCCCTACAATGCCGGGACGGAGCGCGTTGGGTTTTCACCAACCAGGCAGACATTGCTTGCACCAAGCGCGAAACGCCGTGAGGTATTGGGCGAGTCGCATGGAGGGTGAGCTGCATCCTGCTAAGAACCGCCTCTGAGGCGGACTTGCATATGGACGACAGCTTCAATGAGTTAATTTAATTTCTGGTGTGGCCACTTCGGGAGACAGCAATGGGTTTTACTATGTAACTGCCTCGCGGACGCCTTACCATATTAACACTACGTGTACGACCATTCCCCTTGTGCGGAGCAAAGGTTCTCCACCCCGCACAAATATCTACTCGACCGCCAGCTTTGGTGACCGCCAAAAAAAAAAAAAAACGGCACCCTGGTTGTCTAGCTCACGCAGCGAGTGGCGTGTTTTACAGCGTCGTTGCCAACCGACGCCAACCCAACCTATAAATATATCATATATTTATAGGGGTGGGGGGGGTACTTCATTTTCATGCATGGCCGTAGTCGCATGCATGACCATAGACCCTCGGATCCCTACAATACCGGGACGGAGCATGTCGGGTTTTCACCGACCAGGGAGACGTTGCTAGCACCAAGCGCGAAACGCCGCGAGGTGTTGGGCGAGTCGCATGAAGGGTGAGCTAAATCCTACTAAGAATCGCTTGTGAGGCGGACTTGCACATGGATGACAGCTTCAATGAGTTAATTTAATTTATGGTGTGGCGGGTTGGGTTTTGCATGTTGTTTCGGGGGGGTGGGTTTGACGTCAACGGGTATCTATAGTAGGTAGGGAGACATATTTGGATTTTGCGCACATATAATATATCATGGTCGGTGCCGCAAAACAAGGCGTTACATTTAAAGGTACGCTACGAAATTGGTCATATTATACCTTCGCCAGGTTGAGGCAATTTCAACACTTTTCCAATACCCAGACAAAAAAACGTAGTCGAAGCTGTAGCAGTAAGAGGGGGAGGGGGGTGGTGACCGAGGCTTCTTGTTTGTGCAATCTATGCCCAACCATTTATTCGCGTCATTCTCTGTCCCTCGCTCTGTATGCGTTCCTGTGTATTTGTCTGTATCTTCCTTCTTGTCCTCTTCCCGCATCCCGCTTTCACGCTCTATGTATGCCCCCCCCTCCCGCTCTTTACGTATGTATATATATTGAGCAATGCCCATGGATAGGGGTGTTGCATTATAAGGGTGTTGTCTTATTGTCTCAGCTCCTCACACGAGGAACTCAATATCATATTATACCGTACCATACCATACCATACCTCACCCCGAAACATGAATTCGAAGCCATTTGTTCGCCCAACCTGACAAACCATTTCCATTGCGCTATAAAATTGTCCTGAAAAAAACATTCCACTGTATTGTAGAAAAAAGTGTGATATCTACTGACCGGTACTGTAGATAGATGCTCACTTGACGAGTATACTATTAGGGGGGACCATAGTAAATAGGACCCAAAACTTGTTAGTAAAACATGGTTAATCTGCAGGTTTTCGTATATACCGCAGGTCCTATTCAGTCCTATTTACTAGTGTTTACTATGGTATCCCGTAATAATAGGCTGTCAGAAAATCTTGAGCTAAACCACGTGTGTAACCCCTAATAATAATATGGGATGAGCCCCGCACGGCACTGCAGAGAGGTTTCTTTGAGGCTCGCACCTTTGAGATTTGAGAGTGATGGGGTGGGAGTGTACTATTAATAATATGTATGTCGTGCATGGCTGTACACTAGTCGTACTACAATAGACCCTCGCCTCCCTACAATGTCGGGAACGGAGCACGTTCGGTTCTCACCAACCAGAAGGCAGACATTTCCTTGTTCCAAACGCGAAGCGCCGTGAGGTGTTGGAGGCGAGTCGCATGAAGGGCGAGCTGCATCCTCCTTACCAAGAACCAAACCGCTTGTGAGGTGGACTTACTTGCATATGAACGACGGGAAGCTTCTCGACTGACAGACTATACCCAACCATTCTTGGGACCCATTTTTGGAGTTATCTACCACAGCAGTATTTGCTCGTTATCGGTGTATATATAGTACCACCGGTCGCCCCGGTAGAGTAGTGGTCAGCTTCAAAGACTACTAGCATTGGTACCCGAGTTCAAATCCCACCGTGGTGAGAGATTTAAACTTTAGTTGAAAATATAAAAAAGGAACCAATTGCTGAGAGCGCCTTCGTGGGGTGGGTAGGCGGAATCCGACGCAAGTCGACGAGGGAAGAAAGTGCTGAAATATTATCGCGATAAACATGCAAGGCAAGAACCGTAGTGGGGGAGGAGGGAGAAGAGTCTACTCTGTGACCCCGGATCTGAGTTACGACTAGGAAGGAGAGATAAAGGAATGGCGAAGATAATACATGGACAATAAAAAAATGGGAGGGGATCCTCACCATCGGGTTGAGGTTAGCATTGCTATCAGAGTGGCCCTTGTGGGAGAGGGTGCGTACAGGCAGGCCAGCGCTCGTCATGTGAGGCACAGTGGTAGTGATCCCTTTATAGTGCCGGTATATACGGTATGCATGCTCCGGAGACGAAAACCAGCAATAAGCCATGCACGAAACTCCCCCCTACTCACATCACAGCCGTACTCCTTGACGGCCACTCTCGCCGTCCCTCCGAGCCCGGCGCCCATGTCCATGAGGGTGCACTTGTCCGAAGCTGGCAAACTGTCACCACCGTCGTTGCCGCCTGGGAAGCACAGAGAGAGAAGCATCTCCGTGTTGATCGAGCTGGCCTTGGCTATCCTCTGCACTCCTTTCAGGTTATTGTCTTCGCCCTCAAACTTGGTGTACACGCCCACATGGATGTACTCTCCTCCCCACACCTGAAGGTACATATACACAGCATAAGGGTCGGAAAAGGAGGAGGTAGGGCAGGGGGGGTTCAAGCGTGTGATAAGGTTGGCGTGTCACAATTGATTCAGTGGTGCTGTTGCTTGCAACTACTGTACTACAACTGGTGGTTTGACCTTCCAAGTTCACGGAGGGTATTGAGAGTGACGCTTCCGCCACAAACTGCGCCATTTACGTTTGTTTGTACGTGCGGGTGTCCTGTTGTACGCACGCGTTTGGAGGCATGCTGCGATACGAGATAGGGGTACAGTAGTAGGCGATCCCTCTATAGGGCCGGTTGAGTAGTGCCGGTTGCCCACTATAGTGCTTGTGGAATCGCTGGGCACAGATGGGTTTGACCAGTGTGGCGGTGTGCTGAGTAGTGCCGGTGACCGATATAGTGCCGGTTATGCCGACTGGCGCATACCGGCACTATAGAGGGACTACTACTGTACCCCTTCACTTTTTCCAAGGCTCTGTACTAATAGTAAGGCACCTAACAACCGACGAGGAGAAATAAAATTGATTCTAATGACCCGACAGAACTATCCCAACGGCTACGTAGGTATCTAACGGATATTTTATGCAGCATACCCGACGGATCCAAAACACATTGATTGGGTATCTTAGAAGTCGCAATGGTTGAGGAGCCCCGTCAGTGAGAAATTATCAATGATTGGTCTCAAAAATGCACTCCCTAATTGCACCCTCTAGTTGCAACCTCTAGTTGCAACCTCTATTTGCAACCCCTATTTTCACCCCCTAATGTAACCCCTAACTGCAACCCCTAAGTGCAACCCCTAATTGCAACCCCTACTTGCAGCCCCTAATTGCAACCCAAAATTTCAACCCCTAATTGCAACCCCTTATTTGCAAGCCCTACCACAGCACGGCCCTTTTGCTTGGTGCTGTTGCCCTGTCAGTAGCTTAACCTGTTGGCAGTAGTTGAAGATGTCGTCGGAGTCGTAGTGATCCCGCGCCACCTTGGCCATCCTCTCCCTCTGGTCAACAGGGGCCTCGGCTACCGGGGCCATGTCGGCATTACTAGCTTCCATCTGGGCGTGCTCGGGAGGCTGTGCTCACCGGTACCTCCTTCAATCACAAATAGCAGACGAGATATTGGGCGAAGCACACACGATTACCGCCACGCGCGGCGAGAACGTGAACACGTTGGTGAAGGCGAAGAGAGGGGGGGGGCAGAGTTGGAGGTCGAAATCGAAGTTCCGACCCTAAACCTAGCTAGGGTGTGTTGCTGTGTTGACGTATGTATATAGAGCACTATACATAGTGTGGGCGCAATACTATTTTCAAAGGTGGCCTGGCATATTCCCCTTTCATAAAAAAGCGGGGGTAAACGTAACCTTGTGGAGACATTGGGCAACGTAGAAAACCCCATGAAGCTGTCAACAACCTCTCAACAACCTCTCGATCCGGCACTCCCAGCAATGAATGGTGTGTTACATGGTTCAATGTCTGCTCAATATTGGTTTACGCCCATATTGTGCAGCGGGGGGGGGCGTCCGTCTGGACCACTTGTAATTTGTGTCTGCTTTCGTACGTTCTACGTGTTGTGACTCAGAAGTACGTAAAATTGCCCCCATCGCGCACGTTTCACGATAAAAAACACGACAGCCAATCCATGAACCCGAGTTACACCGGCGCGATTAAAGGGAAGCGCACGTCAGATGCCACTATTGACGCATGGCATATACGGTAGATGTGGGCACCATGTTACAGACTTTTATGAGGCTCCTCACTTGAGGAGCTGCATACTAACAGTAAGTAATATATACTAGTAGTAAGTAATATATATACTAATAGTAAGTAATATATACTGATAGTAATTAATATATACTAATAGCAAGTAATATATACTAATAGTAAGTAATACATACTAATAGTAAGTAATATATACTAACACTAAGTAAAAAACTCATTTTGGAGGAAAGTAAAAGTGCTATACTACGTACCCGATGAACAATATCCAAAAAATGATTGGAACACAAGAATGAAAGACCGATTATTTTGGGTTATAAGGGGCCCGACTATTCATAAACCTTTTCAGCCAGAAAAAGGTATACCTCTACTGTATTACTCTATTATATGTTATCATAGCACGCGTCCATTGTGCGAAAACGAGCATTTTATCGTATATACACAGGAGGACTCAATATTAAGGACACGTTCCGCCTCACGCCTACCGAGGTATATCATCGAGATACTACAGTAAATGAGTCACAGTGTTTTTTTCTGCACGAAAGACGCATGCTACCTTAAGGTCAGAGGTGCACCATATTTTTTCTGGGGGTGGTCGCTTGAGGAGGTCTATACTAATAATAAGCCAAACATGATTTTGGACGAAAAGTAAAAGTGCTACCCGATAAATAATCCCATGGTCGAACCATAAATGGATAAATAGTGCAACACAATAATGCAATTGCAATAATGAGTACATTCCGAAACAAAAACAGCCAAAAAGTGCTACCTCTAACGTCGCACGCATCGAAACAAAAACCTTTCAATAGCGTTGCAGGTCGCGCCTTTAGCGTCTTCCGAGATGCCACGTATGTACCCGTTGCGATTGGCGATAACGTGGGCAAAAACCTGAAGAGAGGAGGAGTATCTGGTAGGTCATGTTTTACTGCTACGAGCGTATATCCTGATAAGTACGGGGGGGGGGGGCATGCTACGATAGAGGTGCACCATGTTTTTTTTAGCTCCTCACTTAAGGAGCGTCATACCTCATCAAAAAAATGATTTTGGAGTTAAATAGAAGTGCTGCCGGATGCGAAATCTCATGACCGAAGTATAGTCTGAAACATTATTCGTCACAAAAATGAAAAAACGACGAATTTGGGTTAAGGAGCCCGATCGTTCAGAAAACGATTCAGCCAAAAAGTGCCACCTCTACCGTAGCGTAGCACGCGTCGGGGGGGGCGTCTGACGTTCGTCGTGCCGCCCACTATACCTCGGACGTTCGCTTGCACTCCTACGCGATGGTTGTTGTACATACGTATACATATGTACATACAGTACGGCACGCTGTAATATGCTGGTTCCTTGCTGAAAAAAAGCGTTGCGTGCCTTTTGAAGCAGGCCAGCGGGTCATCATACTACTACTACTACTACTCCTACTCCTACTACTACTACTACTACTACTACTACTACTACTACTACTACTACTACTACTACTACTACTACTACTACTACTACTACTACTACTACTACTACTGTACTACTACTACTACTAATATTACTACTACTACAGTACTACTACAGTACTACTACTACTACAACTACTACTACTACTACTGCTACTACTGCTACTACTACTACTACAGTTACTGAAGCTTTCCATACCATTTCGACGTTTGCACATAAATCAATTGAAGTGTGCTTCTGCTCGTCGTGGCTGTCCGACGCGCGTCGGAAAAAAAAAACGTTTCATATTTTGAAACAGGCTACTATTAAATACCGGTGCTGCAACATCGATTTTCGCTGAGCACTTTTTTATGTTCCTATGACGGTCCTGTTCTGAGCCTTAGTGTAGTCTTAGACGGCCGCCACGTAGCCGATAGCAGGCCCACATAACTATTTTAATCACAGGTTTCCCCACGGCGGAGATTGAGTGGGCAGGCGATACACCTGGTATAATAGCGAAACAGCAAACTAAAAGGTGGACCTTTCGTCGAGAAAAGGGCCTCGAAGAGCGCTGAGGACTCGCAATTCGTGTGCTTCGTCGAGACGCGAGGGGACTACTGCTGTACTGTCATACGCATTATTATCAGTACATACCTGGTAGGTTTTTATATGACGCGAGTGTATGCGCGGATCTGAATCCCAGATACCCCACACACCCCCCCCCTATATTGGAGGGAAGGCCGGACCGTTGTGATCCCAGAAAACAATTAATCAAGTTTTTTTTATTTACCCCCCCCCCCTTTGGTGCAAGCAATGTCTGCCTGGTTGGTGAAAACCCAACGCGCTCCGTCCCGGCATTGTAGGGATGCGAGGGTCTATGGTCATATGACTACGGCCGTGCACAACATGAGTACACCCCCCCTATATTGGAGGGAATAACCGGACCGTTGTGATCCCAGAAAACAATAAGTCAACATTTCTTTTAATTACCCCCCCCCCCCCCACCAGCGAAAAAAAAATAGGGGGGGTCTCTAAAACCAAGTTAAAAATAGGGAACAAAAAACGGGAAAAAATGGTTTTCGCTCATTTCGTCCTGTGATCACAGCGATCCGGTTTGTTTTTCATTCTGACCTTCCTACGTGTATGGTGTCGTTTTCTCTCTTTTTTTTACGCCCCTGTATGACGTGCATTTTCGTTACAGACCAGCCGGCTGCTGACGCAGGCACAAAATACACCTTTTGGACGTGTTTTGCATCGGTTTATCACCCGTTTTCCCTTTGCAAAACTCATCACGCATCACACGTAGTCTGTCTTGTACCACCATACGTACAGCTGTGCGTACTGTAGTTCGAAGTACTTTGTCCGGAAAAGACGTGCGGGTGGGTGCAGTTCGAACAGAACAAAAAACTGTTAAGAATACGAGAGCTTTGCGTTTTTTCTTTCGTTTTTGTTTTTGTGCACGTACGATGCATTATTGTGCAAAAAGGTTGCATGCGCACGCACCCGGGTGCGCATATAGACTAAACCAAGCACCTACTTTTACTGGCACTACTAATAATAATATTGCTACAGTATATACCGTGTTTTGTAAAACATATATATGTGCCAGGTGGGCCTCCGGCGGCTCTTGCGGAGGGCTGATTATATTTCTGCACAACTAAGTGGGCGGAGCAGAGTGCTAATTCGGGATCGACGAAGTACCGAATAGGAGCAGGGTTCCAGGCGGTATGGTGTACTACAGGTACGGTGGTAGTAGGAACGCAGCCCAAGTACAAGCTACATATTATGGCATACGATAAGTAGCAGTGTAGAAATAGTATTAATAGTACTGGTACAAACTTTTCGTCTGGTCAGGTCAACATAAGTCAAAAGGACAGTTTGTGTTACCTGTTTCCCGTTCTCGCTTGCCGCTCGTGATAACCGATATCCGGGGATCACCTGACTGACCGTACTCGACCTCTGATAGACACACGACTTAGCTTGCACCGAGCTCGTGCATTGACACTTGACACTACCTGGGTCCCCGCGGTGAACCGGTGCCGGCGTTGGTGACCTTGCTGCTCTCGCCTCCTCCAGCTGACGAATCTCCAACTCACAGAGCGGTTGGCTTGATGACAGGTATGGCTCAGATAATATGTGAAGTGCTCGCTCCACTTACAATAGTTTGTGCGTGAGAGGGCGATCAACGTGGATTCGGTATATTTGCCGGTATCCCACGTGATGAGGCTTTTGTCACCAGGGCACTTTCTTCCTTCATCGCCCTTGAACAGGGTTTCCCCTTATTAATACCGCCTTCGAGTATTACGCACTATATATAGTCGCACCGTCGTAAGAGTACGAGAAGACTGATGCTATGATGGTAGAGGGGTATCCCCATTTTTCAATACCGAGTGTACGCCCTCGGGCGTGGCTCTCTCTGTACCTCATTAAAACTTGTATTGTTGTCGCGGGGTAGCGAATAGTCCTGCTCGTATAGCGGTGCGTGTCGCGAGCACATAAAGCTCCAAAAGACTTAATGCGAAGAGATAAGGTGATTACTCGGTCGAGCGGCCCTCATCGGTAGAAAAGAAAGACACAAAAAGCGAGCCCCCTACGTACAGTAGCACCAGTCACGAGTGTATAGCAGTACTACAAGTAGTACATAATAGTATAGTTACAGTATACCTATACAGCAGTGTTGATACAATATATAGGTGCATGGCATATATATGCAAACCCGGGGGCGCAATCTTTTGTTGTTGTTGTTGTTGTTGTTGTTGTTGCTATTATAGTGTTACTACGGATGCACACATATTACTACTTCACGCGCTTTTCGTCTCTCCTAGTTTATGGTGAAAACACAAAGCACGCGGTATCATATGTATGCATCCCTATCTTGCTACTCGTATTATGTTATTGTCATTATCCTTGACACCCGACAAAGTGGAGGCGCCCTATGTGCGGGAGCAACCTGCAAAACAAATTGTGCAGGATGCCGGTTTTAATGGGTGAGACTGGCTTTTTGGGCCGCATGTAGGTTTTTGGGAAAACGCCAATAAACGCCAATAAAACACGCGGCCCCTGCCGACCTCGTGCTCCCCGAAGGGTTCGGGTTCGGGTTCGGGTTTGGGTTAGGGTTATGGTTAGGGTTATGTCTAGGGTTGGCCTGGTTTGGTTCGGCGGGCAAGGTAAAAAATTGACCACACATAGCCTGCACAATTGGTTTTGCGGGTTGCTCCTGCCCATAGGGCGTGCCGACAAAGTTTCAACTTTGACCACTCAGAAACATTTCACCCCGGAAGGAGAAAACCGCGGAAACAGAAATGATAGCCCTCGCCCATACGTATATCCCCCTCTGTACCTATACTGTACTTCCGGCTTGAGTTTATATACACTACAACTGTAGTACTCCATTTGCTGCCCTTACTCCTTTTTTCTCATGACGTAATCTTCTATTTCATACCAGGTACTGTATACTCTTCTTGCAAGCTTTTTTCAGTGAGAGAGAGAGACGAGAAAGAGGCGGAATTCCTAATTTGTTTTCGCTACTACTGTACACACCAGCCGGCCCGGGTCCTTTCATGGCATCACGCCACAGATAACAACTTTAGCTTTTCACATCATCAATCAACCGACGGGCCGGCCGGCCGGCCGTAGAGGCATACTGTACAGGACACCTAATAAGAAACGGGCTAATAAGAAAACCAGGCTGAGGTTTAGAGGAAAATAAGAAACTCGCGAGTCGTTATCTTGAATTTAGTGTAGAAAACGCTCTCTCCCACATAAGAAATCCAGCCTGGACCAGATTCCCTGTTTCTTATCAGGTGTCCTGTACTGTACCTGGTAAGCAATACGCCATTTTGTCCACTCACTGATGTAATAGTCCAAATCGCAACGACAACAGCGAGCAGTTTATACAGTATTGTTATGGTATCATGTCTAGGCGCTGGCGGTAGAAGCTGCTCTTCAATACAATAATAATACGTGTACACTTCGTATGCGAGGGGGTGCAAGGGCTGGGCCACAGGAAGGGGATACTGCTACCCGGACAATGGCTTCCAGTTCTGCTTCAAGCCTTCACAAGCAGCCTAACATTATTTGGGAGTGTGCAAGCTCGCCACGAGCTCCTACCATTCTACCGGTAACGGAGGTGTTGAGCGCATGGTCCTTACTATTATTGTCCAAAGGTTGGCTATGGATGTCAACGCAAACCAAGACGACTGAGATTTACACCTCCCTCACATCGAATTTCTCGTACAACGATTCGGTCAGCGCGACGGGCTTCTCCCAACGAGGTGCACATGGGTAGACTTCCACGTCTCCCTCTAACCGTGTTCAACCGTGCCGGAGTCGCGGGACACCAGAGTTTGGCCCGTGACCACTTGGCCTATTGCAATCTGGCAACAGACCGACAGCGCGCTCGAACGACATTGTTCGCCAACACCATGCTCTCGGCTAGCAACACAAAGGATAATGCGCCCCCGCCCCCACCTGCCGGTTATGGCGGAGGAGCCTCGCCAGAGGCAATGGTTTCGTTTCGTTCAGTTTGCTTCTCATCACAACCCGGCTTAGGTGACGTCAGTTCACGTAGTTTACTAAATATTGATGTGAAACAACATATGGACAATCACCCAACATATCATATGAATCATCATATGGACCAACACCCGACCCGAAGGGTTGAAATGTCGACCCTAACCCCTCTAACCCCGACCTCAATCCGGACGTGTTGATTGGTTGGTTGGCTGGCAGGTGGGCTTGGTAAGGTAGAGCCATACACTCCTTGGCAGCACTTTCCGCTTTAGAAGCCTCGGTGACTTACTCCTTGGCGAGACTTTTCTCTTTTGCAACCCCGGCTTATCCTACCAATGCCTCGAGGAATACCTATATATGTATCGCTCATTGCGGCCATACACGAAACAGCGGCGGGCATCAGCCCGTCGCGGCGCACCCCATCCCCTTGTACCAGGTATCACCTGTATATAGGTCGCAACCTTTTTGGTAAGACTTTACAAATCATACATAATATGTATCAGCTCCCTGTTTCGTAAGCCTCGAAGTCATCATACATTGGTAGGACTCCACGACTATTATTAGTAGTTTTAGTGAGCCGGCGCACCCCGTAACGGCGCAGTATAAATAGGCCGATTTCGCGACTTCGAGACTCACCGCGTGGACTATTTTTTCTTGTGCAAAAGTTGGCGCTTTCAGAAGGAGCCTTGTCATGCACAGCTCGACGCGACGAGGGAGGAAAATGCAGCACTTTTTGGAAATAGTGGAGGCACACCCCGTACGTAGTGTCGGGAGGGGGTGCCCGCTATATGCGATCCCGGATCTGAGCTATTATTGGTAGGAAAGGGAGGGGCATCGAGGATAAGAAGCAAATATGACGCCACGTAGATCAAGAAGAGTAGAGTAGTAGGTCGGATGGAATACATACATAAAAATAAAATAAAAGGTCATGTACCTGTATACCAGGTACCTGCTAATGCATATACCACTCTGACATACCAGGTACGTACGTAGCTTATATAAGGACCATTTCGATGAAATGCTAATATAAAATAAACACGGTCCTATATTCAAGGTCGGAGTGGAAACAGGGAAAGGGGGTGCGGCATGGAATTATTCCGTGGTTGTGCAAATAAATGCAAAATACGAAAGGCACGTCACACGTCACCATCACATATCTATCTGGTTTTGTGCTGGTTTGCTCATCCAAACAGGAAGAACTATACTTTACACTAACTACGATATGACACCACAGCAGTTCAGTACGTTATTACGTTCTCCCAAGCCCCACCTGTTGTTGTTCGCGGGGCGCGACGTTTCGTGGTGGGCGCCTGGAGCCTTTCGAGCCAACAGACGGAGTGGGGGTGCTACAGCGATAGTAGTGTTCTGGTGATATGATAGCAAGGGGCCAAAACCTGCAGCTGCTGTGGTTTTGACGAAGAAGGTGGCAAGTAAATGATGTGGAGCCGACAACAATGCAGCCGTGTTTTGATAGTGTTTCTCCCTCTTCGTGTGCGCACGAAATCAGAAGTGTGCGTCACAAACGGAACATTTTGTGGAGAAGGCTCGAATTCTTGTGCAAGGCAGGGTTTTTGTCCTACACACTCTAAAATCGGTATAGCAATGGCCCCCTTCTTCTCTTCGTCTAAACCGTAAGCCCGGAACTATTCACTCCCAAAACTATCAAAATGCGGAGTGCTGTAGTAGAGTATTGCATATATATAGGAATAAAAAAATGAGCGTTTGACAGAAAGGTGGACACCCCCCAAACACGTGACTAAAAGGAGGACTCTGCTTATCGCCGCCGGGTGCGCCCATGTACTCTGTCAAGTCGACTCTTAATCCAGCCACTGCGCCGCTTGACAAACTTGTTACAGTAGATCATCTAGGTGCACGGGTGCTCGGCGCATTGCCTTGCTCGCGAAGAGCGGTGGGGGGAGACTCAAGGTGTCATGAGACAGTCGGTGGAAAGAGAGATGAAACATGTACCTGGTATGTATTATCGAGTCCAGGTCCACCAGAGAGAACCCAAGAAGGACTCCAACGCGGACTCCAAAGCGGGCTCCGAAGCGGACTGCGCGTAGGAGGTTTAACCCTTTTGTTCCATGATCCCGTAAACGGGATCCATTTTTGCTATTTCGATCAACCCATTCGGGAACACATAAATCCCGCCGCAATCTCCGTACGAGCAGATGAATTGCAGTCACACAACTCAAACACTCAAACTAACAATAGACAATAATACGTATCAGACATTTGCAAGGCTACGACCAACGCCTATATGTCCGATAGAACTCCCATGCACCCCCCCCCAACCAGCCGGCGTGTGTGTGCTATGAGCTATGACAGTAAAAAAGCCCATAGTGTGTGTGTTTTGTGAAGAATGTATAGCGCGTGAACGAGAGCGGTCAAAAGTGGGGTGTGAGCAGACTTCCCCCTTTTTGAAATGCTCACGCGAGGTATACTCCGTGGCCTCTACTAAGTTTGAGAAGTCCCCCTTTTGCCGTCACTTTACCCCTTTTTTGGCACGTTGCGGACGTATGTACCCCGCCCGAGGTCAAAAAGACCACCGTAAAGTGACCACTCTCCTTCTTGCCTTTGGTTGTTGTGGCATGCCGTAGAGACGACGTCGCACGTCGAAAAGACCATTGCAACGACCCAGACCCGCTCAAACAAACGTGGTCAACATATCAGCATGTCAGAATACGTGATGTGTGCTTGCCACACGGCCTGGTTTCGTGAGTACTGTATACCGTCATGATGATACCAGGTCCTCTGACACCCCTACATGGCAGGGACTGCAACACCAGTAAATTTCGTTTTCGTTCGGATGAGCGGTCGGGGTACGACATGTACTCGATACCCCGAGTAAGCTCGGAGTATGAAGGTGCTGGGAGCATATGCGATTGTTCGTATCTTTGAGGAACTTCTTACCTGTACGAGGTACATACCGTACATTTTTCGCTGCTTCTTTCTTGCGATATTTTGTTGCCGTATATACATACACTACATATACATACATACGTACATACATATATTTAAAAACATAAAAAAAAACACAGCTGTGAGACCGAGGATTTCGTCGAAACTCATCTTTGATAGCTGAGTGTGATACTTCGATCGCGCGTACTTAAGGGTTTTATATGTCCTCATGCAGGATGTACATCCCGTACATGAGGGGGACACAATCTGAGCCTGTAGAGTTCAGGGAGCTTGTGTCTATCATACGTACAGGACGTGGTATTTCTACGAATGTGTAGATAGACTGCAGGACACCTACTACTGAGAAACAGGAAAGCTGGCCCAGGCTTCATTTCTTATTTGAGAGAGGGTGTGATTTCTACACTACCTTCACGATAACGACTCTCGAAATTTTATTTTCCTCTAAATGACAGCCTGGCTTTCTTATTACCCTGTTTCTTATTAGGTGTCCTGCATACTGTATTACTGTATGCATCATATATGTACATGATTTGCATTGTGTGTGTTATCTTCACATCAGACCGTTGTTTCTACCCAACTACTACATCAGCACACCCACAGTGTCTGTCCTGATTCCTAATCGTACAGAGATACAATTTTTGTGGTCACAGACTGCTGTGAGACAGAGAAAACAAAAAAAAACAAAAAAAAATGCAAATGTATGGGTAAATCAAGTGAAATGCCAACGTACCGGGTACAGAACACAACGACACAAGGCATATAATACCAGAAAAAACATAACAAAAAGACGATAACAAAAAATGAATATGGAAATGAAAGCTATACTACTGTATAGTGTAGTATCTCTGTGTCGTGGTTTGGTTACCATAGAGACTAGTGGTCAGCTTCAAAGGCTACTAGCATTGGTACCCGAGTTCAAATCCCACCGTGGTGAGATTTTTACTTTATTTGAAAAAAATAAAAAGGAACCAATTAATTGCTGAGAGCGCCTTCTTCGTGGCGTGGGTAGGCGGAATCCGACGCAAGTCAACGAGGGAAGAAAGTGCTGAAATCTTCTCGCGATAAAATAGCAAGGCAAGTACAGTACGTAGTGGGGAGGGCGGCGAAGAGCCTACTTAGTGACCCCGGATCTGAGTTACGACTAAAGAGGGAGAGAAAAAGGAAGGGCGAAGATAATAAATGGGATGGAAAAAAAAAAAAAAAAGGAGAGCTTTTGTGTCTGTCTAGGATTGATGGTTCGGCACAGACACTGCTATGAGTGCACTAACTTGGTGTCGACCGGCAGAAAGAAAAATATGAAATGTTAAGAACACACACACGCCTGACGGCGCCTAATCACTTCACACACACCGTCAGAGCAAGGAAGGGCTGCCAAAATATGGTGAGCTGCATGATGCAACTAATTGACGGTGTTGTTGTTTTCACATTATTAACTGATCGCGAAAAAGATGGTCCGTGGTCTCAGGACAGGCTCCAAAAAGCTCTCGAGTGGAAGAATACGCCAGGGAAAAATAATACACAAAATACAAAGTACAACGCAGTACTCGTATGGTCCAGGCAGAACAATTTTTCCTAAGGGGGTACAGGGTTTTTCTCCTTCATTTTTGAGAATTGACACATGAAACAAAGTGCTCCCGAATCGCGCGGCCGAGAGGAACCCAAAACCGGTCTTAAAAATAAAATCCATGAACAATGGCCATTTTTCGAAAAAAATGAGTTTTTTTTTTTTTTTTACCTCAAAAACGGCAAAGATATGACCCAAAACGACGCCCAATGAATGCTGGAGTTGTCGAGAAGACACTCTTTATAACCAGGTATACATACAAAGCAGTAGTGCATATATTACGTGCGAACACACTGCAGAAACTGAATCACTGCTACATCGCAACAAGACTAAACCTTCGCATGCTGTAGCTTCAAAAGACAGCGGGTGTGTGTACTCCAGTACACCAGCTCTGTGTGTGCCACCTGGTATATACTGCTGGGTGTGTGTACTCCACTACACCAGCTGTGTGTGTGCCACCTTGTGTGCTGTTGTACTCGGTTCTTGTCCTGCTGTGGTAGTCTAAGTTCAAGTGTTGCTGCTGTGGTACTGTAACTTCAAGTGTTACTGCTGTGGCACTCTAACTTCAAGTGTTATAGTGTTTGAAAAAAACAAATGAGCGCGCCATTTTTTACAACCGCTTTTCTCGGCCCACAGAGTTTTCTTTGAAAAAATAAAAAACATGGTCCTGGGTCCAGGTCCAATTCATCCGAATCCGAGAAGTTTTTCTACATTCATCGTTTGAATTTCGCGCTAATATCTCCACAGCTGGAGCCGGGAAAATACGGTTTTTCACCCATATCTCGCTTCACAATAGAAAAAAAAAAGAAATGTCAACTCAGATTTTTTCCCCTTGACGAGATACGTTCAAATCCGGTGTAAAACTAAAATGACGACCACCGTGTCGACCTTCAAAATCTTAACCAGTGTTTGTCGGAAAAGCGGAATACTCCGACCCAACGACGAAAAAAACACATCTGATACGATGGTTCGATCCGCTTGAAAGAGAGCTTTCCGGCACTATATTTTTTGTCTTGTGAAAATAAGTGACCACCTCAAAACAACTCAATATCTGAATGTCGAAATTTAGGAAAAATTGTTCTGCCTGGACTATACGATATAATACATAATAACTAGCTGCTTGCTGTGGCACATCATACACCTCAACCAAGAGAACATGGATTAGTCCAAAGGAAAAAAGAAAAAGGAAAGAACACGAGAGAAAGGAAAACTTATTAAAAAAAAGGAAAAAAGGAAAAAAGGAAGCAAAAAGGGAAAAAAGGGAAAAAAGGGAAAAAAAGGGAAAAGGAGAAAAAACCATGGAAACATCGACAAAAACGAGGAAAGTGACGACCCACACAGTGAACCAAGCACCAAGAACCAGGACCCAGGACCAAAAAAACAAAAAACGAAAATCAACCAATGGGGAGAAGTAGCTATCTAAACGCACGCGCGTTCAAGATAAGCTAAAACAAAATAAGCGAAAGAGCTACAGTAGGGGGGCCTATATAAGGCGGTCTGAATAAGGCGGTCGTTCGAGATAAGGCGGTCAAAATCGGCTTGACACGACAGAAGATAGATGCGAATAGGGCGGCAACCGCCCTATATAGCAACCGATCCTATTTAAGGCGGAAACAAGCCCATTCCCAGGGCAGCTACCGCCTTATTCAGGGAGGCTACCACCCTATCCACGGTCCATTTTCGCCTCCACATCCGTATAAAACATCGCCCTGGTGCTGCGTTTGGGCGAGATACAACTAATAAGAAACAGAAAATCTGGTCCAGGCTGGATTTCTTAGTCCAGCGGGGGTGCTTTCTACACCACAGTGGAGGACCAGACGGATGCCATAGAGGCTATGCAACTCGATGCGGTAGACGAGATGACGGAAGCGTTGAAAGGCACTCACGTCAACGAGGTGAATACTGAAGAGATCGAAGACAGCGATGAGGATACGACGGGGCACGGGGGCGGTGCCCCCCCGTCCTACGTGGAACTTTCGCCGCACTTCGTTTCTCTGGAGAGCGCAGCGGAGGCGTGCGGCAATGGTGATGCCTTCTTCCATCTGCAGAAGGCCAGGATGTCGTTCATCAAAGCGCATGCCTCTAAGCCAGTGCAGCAGGCAGACATGAGGCAATTTTGTAGGCCTCAACAAGGCCAGGGGGAGGGGCACAGCGCGAGGACTGTAGTGCAGTACAGTAGTCAGACAGTAGTATGGTGCCGTAGAATAGGTTGGAGCTCTGTTGTGAATGTGTAGCAAAGCAAAGAGTCCTCTCCGTACAACAGCAGTACGGCAGTATATATTTTCTCTGGGTGGAGTGTGTCTTCGGCGGGCTCTGACGCCCGCAGCTCAATTCATATTATACTTCTCAACATGCAAAGTGTGTGTGCACCCGTCTGCTCTGCTGTGCTTTGGTGTGTATTTGACACCACACATATTTACTGGGTTCAGCACTGGTACTGCTGCACCGCTGTACCTCCCTTTTCCGAGCACACGTATGGTATCCCTCTTCGTGAGGCCCTCTGGGTCATCTTCTGGGTCAGAGGCTCTCTGTGTTGTACCTTAAAAGGATGTATGCACTCAATAGGGCGGTTACCGCCTTATTGGGATATACCAAAAGCCCAATAGGGCGGTCAACCGCCCTATCTCGAATAGGGCGGTCTTTTGAGATAGGGCGGTCAAAAACCTCGGTACACTATACCGCCTTATATAGCCCCCCCCACTGTATATACGAAGCAGAAACAAGAGAGAGAGAAATAAAACGAAAAAGAGATAAAAACAAAAGGCGAGAAGGGAAAAGAGAAACAGGAAAAAGGGTGAAGCGAAAAAGCGAAAAAACAAAACAGTAACAGGCAAGGGAGGCATACGAAAGGCGAGTACGCGGACATCCCTACGCTAGCTACTTCGGTACTGGACAGACACGCATCATGACGATGACGACCATACCCAGTCGTCAGGGGTTTGGGCAATCCCGCCCTCACCCCCTCCTCCCCTCCCACGCGCCTGTCACCCCCCCCTCGCCCCGTCGTGCCCCCGCGCAGGCCCCTTCGTGGGCGCATTGGTGTCACCGGTCCGTGTCGCACTTGCATTGGCAGCCGACGTACGCTTTGCTGCATCACTCCTCTCCGCGTCATGCCATTTCCGCATTAAAAACTCCGCCCGATCCTCGATCACTCGAAACCACCGAACGGCCTTCTGTGCTGCCTCGCGGCACACTTCCGGCCTGATGCCGAACGCCTTGAGGCCCTCCTCGAGGCGCCCTATCCATCCCATCATACGCAAATTAATTTCGGATAAACGCACGCCGTGTGCGCGAACCACGGCCTTCTCTGTAGAGAGGTCGTACGTATGCACAAGGTAGCAAAATATCAGCTTTTCTTAGTTTGTCTCTGCTCGTCCGGGATTGTTAATATTAACAGTGCGATTCGCGGGATAGGTTTAGATGTGTGATCTCAGACTACTACAGCAGCAGTGCCTCGTTGTGTTCATGTATCGTATGGTACTGTGTATGTATGCAAGCTGTACTACTGTTGGTGTTCTCATCGCCAAAACTGTAGCCGGTGGTCACAGGACAAACAGTCTACAATAACGCTGAGTGGAAGAACACCTCCCGAAAACCCAACCACACGCAAAACAGTTCGTACGAAGTACGTATTATAACTGAAGTACATCGTACACTTCAAACAAGAAAATTGTGAAGCAGCGTTTATATACGTACATATACACCAATATACTATTTTATCAATATCAATACTGGCTGCCTTTTCTAGAAATAGCGGATGCCAGAGATGTTGGATAAAGAGCACACTCACTCACCGTGCGTAGATACGTAGTAACCCGTGCATACGTATACACCTGGGTAGCAGGTAGCTCATGACGTAGAAACTAACCCGAACCCGAACCCGAGCCCTATAACTCGCACCCTAAGCCAATCAGACCAAGTCAATCAACCATTGGTTAGCGTTAGTGCCCTCGTCTCGTGCTTAGTGTACCTCAACCATTGTAGCATTGAATAAGTGGCAAGCTCTACTGCAAAAACTGACGGCTGTATGTACAGCAGCAGCCGTAAGGTACAAGTTTTCTGCGCTGACGCAAGTCAATTACCAGTGAAAGCGATCCCCAGGCGATCGCACAATGAGTGGGTTAGTCGAAAGGGCTTGCTTCAACAAACAGTATGAGGCGAAAAGGGTTGTGTACAGTAGATTTTCTTGTTCATGGTGGTAGTGGTAGTGGTAGTGGTAGTGGTGGTGGTACATAGTAGTACAACATCAGTAGTAGAGAATAGGAGTAGTAGTAGTAGTAGTAGTAGTAGTAGTAGTAGTAGTAGTAGTAGTAGTAGTAGTAGTAGTAGTAGTAGCAGTAGTAGTAGCAGTAGTAGCAGTAGTAGAAGCAGCCGTAGTAGTACAGTGGTAGTAGTAGTAGCAGCAGCAGCAGCAGCAGCAGCAGCAGCAGCAGCAGCAGCAGCAGGAGTAGTAGTAGTAGTAGTAGTAGTAGAAGTAGTAGTTATACCTGGTAATGTGTTTTGTTTTTGCCGGCGTCACGGCGTTTCCGGGTTCCTCTTGCCTGTGGGGCATACTGTAGATGATTCGCATGTGCCGGCACATATTGTCTAGCTTATTCTCGTCACAACTCGGTCGTATCTACAAACCCTCTGGGGATTGCCTATCTGTTTTGTCGGGACGTGTCTTCTGGTTATCTCGGCCCTGTCCACAGACCGCCTGACGTACGCCGACGTGTCTCGTCGGGCCTCTTCTTCTCGTTCGGCTAGATCGTATCCGTAGACCGCCTGAAGCATGCTGACCTGTCTAGCCCACGTGTTTATCGTTCAGCTCGATCGTATCAGCAGACCGCCTGAAACGTGCCGGCCCGTCTGCTAGGGATTTAAGTCGCTTAGCTCGATCGAATTCCCGGGCCGCCTGGAGCGTGCCGATCGCCGGGCTTGTTCTTGTTCAGCTCGACCGTATCTGCGGGTCTAAGGAAAAAATGCTCCTCGGGCTGCCTTTTCTTGTTCAGCTCGGTCGTGTGGTCGGATCGCCTGAAGCGTGCCGACTTGTCTCATCGGGCTTCTTCTCGTTCAGCTTGATCGTATCCCTGGACCCCCTGAAGCGTTCCGGCGTGTGTGTCGGGCTAATTTTTATCATAGCAGTAATGTCTCCCCTCCTGATAATGTCTGCAAGTTCTGCGAATAGCCTAGGCAGACGTTGTGCCATCGGTCTTGGGCTAGGTATCCGTAGTCGAAATGTCAGTTGACTTGACTCAGGTTGAATTCCAAGCTTGTCTGATGGTATTCCACTGTGATCGCTTGTCTGTACATCCACCGAAGGGGTTGTATTTGTGCGCTGCGTTGCTCGCTAACGGGACTCATAACCTGTCCGAATATGACGAGTGCACAGCAGTGCACGCTTAAACGGCTGACCGATGAAACTTTTCAGAGGCTACTGCAGAATCGTCGTGAGACGGCCCCGGGCAGCACTGGTAATTGTGTGTAATATTTTGGATCCCTCGAAATAGGCGCTCATTGGTCGAAGAAGAGTTTATGGTACGATGAACGGTGACGAGTTCAGATGTGGGTGTGAAGAGTGAACGTGGTGGTGCACAAACATTCTAGCCCTTCTCGTCTTGGTGGCCTCGTACAGCTACATACAGCCTGTCGCTGCGTGCCCTAGACTCCAGCAGCTGCTGAACACCCTGCGGGTGGTTTTTCTTTCCGTTATGCAACTGTCCAGTTATGGCAGATGCGGTACACTTACTTCAACCGCAACGTTCTATATTCCGGCTACACTTACGGACTTTGAAAGGGAAATCTGCAGTAACTACAGTATAACTACTGTACTCCCAGCAGATAGACATATCGAAGGGCATATTAATATCAATGTATATGTACCTTCGTCCCCGTTCATGGTGACCTGTAACTCTCGATCACTACCGGGGTGATCAACAATCACGGATATTTCCTGGCGGATTCGGTCTATTTGTTTTGTGACATGACCTATTTTCCGTGATTTTTGTGGCGCGTCTACTGTTGTGCTGGTAGCTATAACGACAACAGGTGACTTATGCTACTACAGTAATAGTAGACCCACTCTATCACGTCAACTCGTCGGAACACTATAGTATACCTGATATGTTTATTTCAGACTGTTTAATTTTTCATTTTATTTTTTCCTCCCCTCACAAATAGACGCACACTTCCTGAATTCGACAGCCTGAGATTGTGTCCCCCTCATACGGGATGTACACCCCAAATGATGACATTTAAAATCCGTAAGTATGCGCGATCGAAGTATTACACTCAGCTACGAGGCAAAGATGAGCTTCGACGAAATCCTCGAGCTCACAGTTGTTGTTTTATTTTTTTTAAAGTATATCTACCGCTAAGAATCTATAACAAAAAACATGAAGTGTACTCCGCGCACTACTTCGGCACTGCTTCCTTAACATGCACTCTACTGTACGTCGATGGGCTTGGCAGGTTGTAATACCGTCAATCCTCACAGGGTAATTATGGCGGTAGGTGCCGTTGTGCGTACGCCTTTCTGGCGCGTGCTGAAAACCGTGGCTGTTCGTAGGCGCAGGTGGGAGCGAGCTTGCAGTTTGTAGCGAATGATACAAGTCGCTCACCATTCCCATTGAGAACATCACGTCAGTATGCTCCAAGCTCTCTTCTACCGCCACCACATCGCCGCCCTTATATACTACCCGTCCGCGTGTTTTTTGCATCCATCAGCAGTACGAATAAGCACTCTTTTGTTGGGATCTTGTTCAACTAACTTCTCCAACTCCTGCCAAAAAGCACCTTTCAGAGCTATGATACAGGTAGGCCGGTATCGGAATCCGTTGGAAAATGCACAACTGCGACGTCAACTGCCTCGCATTCACGCGTCAACTCGAATGGCACAGAAGTAAGCCGTCAACGAATTGATAGGTGTAAGCAGACATACGGATACTGACGTATTTTCTGCAGACTAGCACCATGCAGTCCTTGCCTGTGGCTGCCGCTGCCTGCTGGCTGCAGCAGAAAACTCCAAAATTGTATATACCCCGCCGCCATTCTACCCGGTCTCCTTGGTCCTCTGCAGGCCAATGCGGTCACAGTTGCGTTGTTGGCCCTTCGCCGGTACGTACTAATCGTGCCCATACCCGCCCTTTCCCTTCACATCCAGGGTGCCGGGGGTGCACGTGTTGTAGGCTCTAATGACAAGCGGGTGCCCCTGCTTTCTGCTGTGTCACAGGGCCTCGAGCCTCGACTTGCATGCAACAATGGCAGTAGCAGTATGTAAAAAAATAAAAAAATGCTGATGAGATAGTTCATGATCTTGAGCTCGGTGCTCGAACCTCAACCAAGCAGGACTTGGGTGTAGCTGTTGCTGTGATGTAAGCAGGCAAGGCCAATGGACATGCTCACAGGTATACCGGTCACCCGCGCCAAGCCTACACCCGACCACGCGCCTCCGCCCTCCGCCCGCCATGCGGCATTGCTCCGCCTTTTGACGAAGCGGGACCCTTTGCGCCGCTTCCGCACCCCTGGTCCCCTAGTGCATGCACGCAAGTATTTTTGTTTGGAACTCCCGATGCTCGAACGTCGAAACGGATGAGAGACCGCCGGCTGCATCTCGACACTCCGCCCTCCGCAAGGTACTGACACTACATTATTTTCCTTCCCTCGTGCAATACTTGAGGCCTTTGTTGGATCACCACCCCGCATAGCCGCGTGTCCACTGCCAAGTGCGTCCACCCCTGACTCCTTGAATACTGCTGTCTGTTTTCCCACGTTCTTGTATCCCGCCGCGTGTGCAGCTCTCGTAACTCGTAACTACAACAAGAGTACTGCTGCTGTCTTCGTAGCCCTCGGTAAGCCTCGTCAACATGGCGGAGACCAGCGAGCCTCGCGCGCCAACGCTCCTCACTAATCTCCCTCAGGCAAGTAATAGGCGCTGCTTGTAGCTGCTCAAGAAGGGGTTCGGCTGGGGTCGAAAGGTGTTCTGCTGCATAGTGCGTTTGAGAGTCGCGTTTATGATCGTACTCGTATGCTTCTTCTCTGTCAGCTGCAATGTTCTGTCGCAGCTTACCGCTGCGGTGTGAAACCGCTCTACAGAGTGCCATATATTGATTTACCAGGCATACGCCAGGTGTGTGCGAGAATAGAATCGGGTACGTTTTGATGTTGGGCTTCGGGATGTGGGGATTCAGAGTGCTACTCGTACACGTACAGTAAAAGTGTTGAGTGCTCTGTATCAACAACAACCGTTTTAGGCCGATGACAATGGAAACGCGAGATTGGATTTCAAAGAAAAAAATTGCCCGCCGTGGCATTTCAGTACCGCTCGCTATGAGCACGAATGTTTCCACAGATCCGATAACGTGACACTCGGATAATACTTACATCTGTCGTACGTTATCGGGCCTAACACAGCCGCTTGGCAACGTTTTAAGATAATATTAGCAGTGAGGGAGAAATCGCGTAATAACGTCGTAAAATAGGGTTGAATGCATATCCGTGACCGTTATAACTTACCACTATTATATACCTACTGCTGTACCAGGTAGTATGTTACTTCTCGATCTGGCTCTGGCACGTTAACACAGCCAGTGTTACGCCGTGGTCGGTACGTGTACAAACATCGTAACACAGGCTCGTATATACATACATGATCAACCAAACATGCACAGATCACGATCCGCCGATTCGGTTAATAACTTGCTATGAATAACACAATGTTATGATATACGAGGCTTTATGCATTACTTGTTTTAGGGTTCAAGGTGGTGTTAGGCATATCATAACGCTTTTGCATATAACGTTAGTAGTGATTATCGTGCTGCCCATGACACTAACGTCATGTTAATCGACGTTATTGGAGCCTCCCTTGTTCTCCCTTAGGGTCAGATAACGTAACACTTAATGCAAGTTAACAAAGTTGCCTTCGGAGCTGGTCGTGTGATGTAACACTATGTTAGGATGTGACTGAAATGCCGAGGGGTGTCTAACATAATGTTATATAGCGTGTATGCGGATATGTGGACGTTCAGAATAGCTTTTCGGAATCTTGTATTTCTATCAATACACTCGCCGCCCTGGAGGGGGCGAGGTTTTTGGATATATATTTGATGTTTCAGCCAAATACACAGACACACACATAAAACACTAAAGCAGCACACTGCCCTCGACCACAGCACAAGCCCTCTCCACGCCGACACGTAATACACCAGCCGCCACGAGTCTTGATCGTCAACATGACCCAAGACTCGCAGTGGTGAGAGCTCCAGCAGCAAGAGCGTGTTTCGAAGAGGAAGGCTTCGCAGCAACGCGGGGACAGGGGGCACAGAGGATACGACAGAGGATACGACTCGAGGCGAGCCTGTATGCGAACCTCACGGAAAACTTCTCAGTGAGGTTCGTGTCCGTGTGACTGGGACTGGCCCGCCTCGAATAGCATCCTCTCTGCCCCCGTCCTCGCGTTGCTGCGAAGCCTTCCTATTCGAAACACGGGAAGCAGGCCCACTCGCAGCTTTCGTCTTTAAGTGGGTGCTCTTGCTGCTGGAGCTCCTTCCATTGTGGGCCGTAGTCATGCTGACGATCAGGACTCGCAGCGGCTGGTGTCTCGCGTGTCGGCGTAGGGAGGGCTTGTGCTGCTGGCGAGGCACCGTGCTGCTGTGCTGTGCTGTGCTGTGCTGTGCTGTGTATTTGTGTATCTATTTGGCATGAAACTTCAAATTTATGCTTTCCGTAATTTCGCCGCCTCCAGAGTGGCGGCGAATCTAGATATTAAACATTCCAGATTAAATACTGTTTGAATGAGTTTAAACGTCAACACGCAAACGGAAATGACGAATTTCACTCGGGGGAGTTTTAGGTGGACAATTAAATTACTGGAGGCGAAATCGAAAAACAGATATTATCAGATTTTTCCGTTTTTCGCAAGGTTCAAACTCGACAAACATATTCGTCTGATGCAAACTCAAGGTGTTACGGTGTTTCGCGTTGTGGCGGGGTTTCGTTTGAGTCCGGAGGCCGTTGGAGGGAGGATACACCCCCCAGCTGATCAGCCTGCTGTAGTAAGCATCAAGGATTAGCCACATGTACTGTAACACGGACGCAAGTAGGCGCGGCGCGTGCGCTTGCGCTTGTTTCCAAATTCGTCTTACCCCGTCACTGCTGCTGCTGCTGCTACTGCTGTTGTTCTCGCGACGCTTTCCCGAGCAAGCAATTAACAACAGTTGTTGGTGTTGCAGGGGGGGGTGTTTATTTTCCTCCCCGTCCCCATGTTTTCCCTTTCACGACACAATCTTGCTTCTTACAACACAAAACAAACAAACAAAACAAAACATGTCAGAGGCCGGGACCAATGATACGCCTGCTTATTTGAATGTTTGCTGAATTTCAGCTCAAAATCGCACTGTTTGCAAGGAAATCACAAGATGTGATAGTTGAGCCGAGAAGGTGATCTCTGGTAATGGTGCCCTACGGCACCACGGCAGCAGTGGAAACAACGAGAGTGATCAGCGCCCTTATGCACGACTGCTGTGAGCGTTTTGTGTTTTTTCTGGTGGTCAGCGTGAAATATTTTGGCAATCGCCTAGAATCGAGTTCGACGAGCCATTTTTTGGCCCTCTCCAGCCTCCAGAAATCAAAGCATTGTCGAGAAGTCGACGCAATCGACAACTCTCTGCGGTACCACCGAATCGTATCATCTCGTAGGCTTATGGATATCATGCGGGGTCGCGCGATCCGCGTCCCCAAACGAGCTGGTGTGGCAGGGTGTATCGTTTGTTGAGTGGCGTTTCGTAGAAAGTCAAAACGTGGACGTAGCCATGGCAAGTGCCACAATGAGTTCATCCCACGGAAGCCTCCATTCCCACCATGGGATTGAGCGTGCAGACTTTCGCGACACCGCCCGCGCTCATATGTATGCTTTGTGGGAGGGGAGGGGTGCTGAGTTCGGCGTCATACAGTGGCTCTAGACCATGAGCTGATCTCGCTGTTGGAAGTTTGGTTGTGAGTGTGGCGTGAAGGAGACTGCAGAGTAAGGGGAGGGTGGTGAGGTCCAAGTTTACCCTCGTTTCGACACACGGGGACCCCTTCTTCGCCCCGGCGCCATGCCTAGCATGCAAGTCCTCGGAAGCTAACCGCAGGAGAAGAGTTGGCTGTTGTTTTGATCCCGCACATTGGATGGTTGGGTGGTGTGTCACCTGACGAACGCGCCGACTTTCTGAGCTTCCCGTGTACCTCGTGTACCTGAGAAATCGCCCCGAACGCTCAAATGACTACATTTCGTGCGTAAAGTGGTGTACTCGTAATCGTATGTACCAGGTACCAAAAGTCTTGCACACATTTTAGTTGCTTGTTTTGTTGATTTGTTTGCCTGCTTGTTTTGAACATATTGCTTTACAGCAATACGAAAATGGCAACACTACTTATGTTAACAGAGATTCGCGGGGTCCGCGTCTACTGCTCCGCGCCTACTGCCATAGGAAACCTCGATGGGGCAAACGCCAACGGCAATACCCTCGAGACTCACCGCGGCGAAGCTGTGGCAACCCTCGTGCTCGAAAGGGGTGTCGGCACCTGGTATGGCGGAACGGGGCACCCGAGAGCTGCTGCTGCCGCGGCAGTCGCTAAAGCCCGGCAAAAGTGCACTGGCTCTCTGGCAGGGTGGAGGGACATGGTTCCCGTGGCGAGCACGGGCGCCGCCTCGACCTCTGCCAAGGCCACTGCCAAAGCCACTGCCAGACCCGATACCAGTGGCCACTGCGACACCCTTGCCGTCTCGCAAAGCGAGAGCCGCTAGTGCAATGTGTGAAGCCGCCCACTGTGCTTTTGGGGCCGTTTTTTCCTTTGCGAGTATTTCAGTTGCGCGGCCGTGACATCGACGATGCAGTATGCCGGCTTCCTGTTTTATAACATGTGACCGCAAGCTGTTGCTCGAGTGCAGCAACGTTCGAGGCGCCACGCTCAACTGTACGCTCTGGGACCCAGGCTATACCAGTCCTTGGTGCGCTTAGTCCACATGGTTTTGTCTCCAACCGAAAGGCGTTTGTGCGCACGGACGCGGGGCGTTCTTACGCCCTATCCTCCCCGCGAAGCACATTGGAACCACGCGATGTCCCAGGGCCTTGGGCAAACCCCGTCGGCGCTTTGCGGCACTTCGCCGAGCGCGGGTTGCTTGCGATGTCCTGTACTCAGAGGTATAGACCTTCGGGTAGGGGAAATACCTCCTGCAGGACGGAACGTCTTCCAGACCGTACCGACGCCTTCCCCGAAGGCCTCGTCGGTAGCATCCATGACTACCGTTACCTTAGCCTTAACTCAGGGCGGGTGCGTGCTCGGGATGGGACAGCTACAAGCTTAGGTTTTACTGCCCGCCGTGCTGAGCTGTATAGGGGGGTGATTAATGTAACGCCTCCCACGGTTGCGCAGGCACTGCAGAAACTACGGTAGATGGTACCTGCGTATTGGTCTCCAACTTTCGCGTTTCGGAACCTTACGTTGCCTCGCTTGAGGGTTAGCATCGATAGAAACAAAGCAGTATCACGTAGTTGTGGCAGCACTGGTGGCAACGAGCCAATAGTCGAAAGGCCCTCGCCACACGTACGTGTTTCAGGCCACAGTACACTACCCGTCTCCAGGACGGGTTCGTGGCTGCGACTTGGAAATTTGTGTAATCGTACCTATTTGAAAGAGCCACTATAATAGCGTCCTTGTGATAAACGAACGCGAAAGCGACCCTCCACGCACAACCCGAGACCAGGAGCGTAAAACACAATACCAGTAGGTATTTTACCAGGTACGCCTCAAGGGGAGAGGAGGCGGCTGTCTTTCCCTTGTGTCTGACAGAGTCTCCCACGCGCATGACGAACGGGAACAACATTTTCTGTTCTTTGCTGCAACAGAGCAGTCCTTGGAACAGAGGAGAGACGCCAAAATCTAAAAGGTATTAATCCCGGCGTTTTTTCCGCCGATGTTGGCGCTACCGCGTTCGTCCTGAAACACATTTCACGAAGTATTTAACCTCGTGCTTCGGTTAATGTATATTTTCTGCTCTGTTGCTGTCCATCTTGCCGCTTCTCACCGCCGTCCGCCTCTGGCATATCTGGTATAAAAGACGGAGGAGTTTATGCTCAACTCTCGGGATGAAGTCCTTCACCTTCGCACTTACGTGCCGCCGGATGGCCAGGAAATCAAAGGTCTCGTCATCTTTATTCATGGGTGAGTAATAAACAGGGACGCGGATTTCATGATCACGGTTTACATATTTCTGCCACGCGATGTCGTTTACTTTTGACACTTGCAGACACCGCCGATGGTTAAGCTTCAACTGCGGGTTGCGGGTTTTGTTTAAGGACACTGCCTGTGCCGACACCCCCCTCGCTTAGTGACATTTTATCGTCCGTGTCGTCTGTCATTTCTCACATTTCGGTGGCGCAAATACGTTGGTCTGTTCGATGACTTTCACGCGTTTTTCGTCTGAAACCAGGTGCAGTTGGCTTTTTGACAGAAAGTCCCACGGCAAGTTGATTCCATCACCCTGGTCTTGACGTGCGAGAACCATCGGTACAAATGCTAGGTCTGCCGCAGCTACAGAGTACAAACGCCCCAAGTAGAGCGACACAATGTCGCAAATCGATATTGGTCCGCACTCGGTCCTTCGCTGTTCCATTTGTTTGATGCTGTCAAGAGGTATTCGGCACGCCGTGTGATACCTCACCAAACTGAGCATTGTTTTTTTTCGTACTGATGTACTGAGAGCGGACTTCTCTCGCCCTCACAAGCCCGGTCGTAGTACCGCAGCAGATTCGCCGCTTGTCGCTCATTTTCTGACGGGTGGTTGGTGAACGAAATCACCCTCAACACTCCCCTCCTTGCCAAAAGTACCACAACATCAGCGATTTGTTCGGGAAGCCTTCTTGCTGCACACCCCTCGAAAACTTTCGTCCGTACCTTGGCTGAGATGGTCTCACTGCGGCCGCCCGCAATAAATCGACTCGGGCGTGCACGCATTTTCTTGGCTCGCCCAAATCTATTTATTCACGCATGCATGTCGAGCATTTAACTTGGATGGAAGCCTCCTTCCTCCCGCCTTAGCAATCAAAGCATTGTTCGAAGTTTTCAGGGGTCGGGCGACATAATGCCATCCGTTCGGTGATGCTGATCACCCCTCAATTGTGGCGTGCTTTGCGGCCACCACTGTAGGTACGGCGGCCACACCAATGTGCCCTCGAAGGCCAAACTGGGGGTAGCTATGGCCGAGCTCGGGCTAGCCATGGTGCAGCTCGATTTGCCTGGACACGGATACTCCGAGGGGGAGAGGGCGTACATCACTAGCTATTCTCACTGGCTGGACGATTATTTCCAGGTGCGAGTGGCAAAAAACGGGAGCATGCCATCATTCTCGGCGACTACTAACCTCTCGATGGGACCCCTACTACTGTACATAGCGACCAAGAAAAAATGGCAAAATTGGTGCTGTCATCCGTGTTCGAGCAGCTTTTGCGCCCCGCAGTATGAGCAGGATTGTGTTGCGCCCGTGGCGTATGGCTCCTGGGATTGTACATGTAACTCGGACACCTATTAGTATCATTCCTCGATAATTTAGTGGCCGCTGCTGTCATCGTCCCTTTTTACCGTCAATTTCCCCCTCTTAAGTCCCAAGAGGGTTGACTGCCATCACTCTTCAGCTGGACTCATCTGGGTCTGGGTCTGCCTAGGCAGACCGGTCCGTTTCCATTCCTCGCCGATCGCATGCAACCAAATTTACGTTAGACCCCGTTTAGGAACCTGTAGGCAGTATTAGGACTGCACTCTGGTTGTGTGTACAAAACACTTGGAATTTTAGCCAGGTTTTGGTTTATGTACAGCGCACTAGTAAAAGAGTTACACACAAAGCGCGCAGGCAGACGCAAGGAATGCGTACCAACACAAAGCAGGTAGCCAATCGTCGCCGAAAATTCGGACACGCCTTGCTCCTACGCTTGAAGATCTATGTTGCGTTGCTCCACCTCTGTATAGCGGCGAAATAATGGAGTGCTTTCCGTGCAGCCGCACTACGGAATAGGGATCCGACTTTTTGTTTTTCTTCACTTTTACCTCAACACCCCTATTCTATGTACGGTGCCTCGGCAGTTGCTCGAGGCAGTTGCAGGCGGGGGATTCGCGGAACCTTCGAATGGCAAGCTCAAACTTTCTGCGAGTCAGCTGGAGCGCCTCAAGACGGTGAGCAACTCGTGACCATTTTGTGGCCCAGTCTTGGCTTTGGCTTCGGCCTGACCATCTCATCGTTTTTGGTGTGCCCACTAGCTGCGAAGGTTCGCGGGAAATGTTGGGATCCCGTTCCACGGTAGGAAATGTGTCCGTGTGCCCACGGAGCGTGGGACGATCTCCAAGCGAATCCCGAGCTAAATCGTGCCATCAACGTCTCCGTAATCTCCGGACTCTGTCTCCGTCATCTGCTGACTCTCGCATCTTCTAGCTTTGTAACCGCGCTATCCGGCATGCCCTTTCTCCTCCCCCGCCCCCCTGCGCGAACTTTGTTGCTAAGGTCCCCTTCTTTTTGTCGGGGGAGTCTCTCGGCGGCGGAATGACTCTCATGATGGGCTTGAGCATTTACGACAGACAGGTGAGACTGTGTGGTATTCCCGACGCCAGCGTTGCCACGGTGCACGATATAACATTTTTCCCGCGATCTTCGGGCTGCAGCTGCACTCCGTTAAGAGAGCGTAGGTGTACGCCTTCGCTGTCCCAGCGGAGAGGGTGCGTCTACTTGGGCTTCGTAACCCAACCCTCTTGTCCGCATTCTTTGTTGTGTCGTGCTGGATGCGCGAAACCACAGGTCGTTAGCGGTAGAGCATCCCATTGTGACCGCAAGGTTAGATGATACCGTGCTGTAGCGAGTTTGAGGGATGCCCTATCCGATACCTTATTACGAAGTGTGTCATAAGCAGTGGTTGTAGGCGAGTTTGAAGATGCCCTTATTTCAACGGTGGTGGCAGGGTACGGTTCGAGCGAGCCGCCGCCGGCAGGAATACGAAGCTGCGCTTTCATGGCAAATCTCAGATTCGCTGATGCCTCGCCTGGGGTCGGCGCAGGCGCAGTGCAGCGAGTCGCCAGGCTTTTAAGCAAAATACGTTTCTAATCAATGCTGCTGTCAATGCTGCTGTCGTTGCTTCTCTCCACCTCCGTCTCTGCCTCCTGCCGGCACTTGTCGATCAGCACCCGTTTCTCCCGCGATTCAAAGGCGTCGGCCTTGTTGCGCCCGCCATCCAAGGAAACCCACCCCCCGCTCCGGTCATCGCAGCTCTTCGGTACCTCGTGGCCCCCATCATCCCGAGACGGCAGATTCCGGACGCCCTCGAATCAGGTACGACGGCGTCACTTCGCTTTCTGTCGAAAATGTGTTGCCTTGCCACGCGGAGAGTTTGCCCTTCGCAATGGGGCGGAAGCTGAAAAGGAAGGCGTGGACTCTACGCGGAAGACGAAAACCCATCACTTGCCCCCCCCTCGCATATAGATGATGGTGGGCATGTAGATGGCTGCGACGAAGCGCTGTCTTTGTGCTGTTGTTCGTTTACGCGCGAATCGAAGGCAGGTACCCAACACCGACAGCGGAAGCGGGATGCGTTTCTTTCATTTTATATTTTCGATCTATAGCAATGCGTGTGGTACCCCATGTCAAACCATGAGATATGGAGCTTCCCCAACGAGCTACACAGACCCGTGCTGTGGTAGGGTTATCATAACGCCCACGTACATTTCCTGGGGCCCGTTACTTGAGGACCTCCAACAAACATTTTTTAGGAAACGTGTGAGGTGAACCCGATACAAAAATGCCATGGGTTAGGTATCTACGGCAATACCACTATATCCATAAATATAAGGATGGTTTGGACGTTAACATTCAATTCAAACGTTCTTATATTTAGTGACAGAGTGGTAGGTATCTGGAAAATACCTGGTAGTGGTCTAAAAAATAAAATAACCAAAATAAGCATCAGATTCAACGGTATTGGGTAGATTGAGAGTTGCGATGGTTGAGGAGCTCCATCAGTGAGAAATGAAGTGTTTTTGGGTTTAAAAGTGTAACCCCCATGTACTGTAACACGGCTCTACACCTGCATGGTCGCCCCCCCCCCCTCCGTTCCGTGCACTTACAGTGCAACTCCCGGAGAAGGTGTGGAAAACGGCCGAAGACCGAGCGATGGCCAAGAGGGATATGTGGGGTAATCCTGGTGAGAGGTGTTGCGCTGCTGTGTACCGAAGTGCTTTTCGGCCAGTGCACGAGTTTTTTACTTTGGCGCCAGTCCCATGGGTCTCTCTCGATACAAGGCGAAGTACTGACACACATGAGGTTCCAATGCTTTGCCAGCGGTTTGTGCGGTGCTACTAATTTCTGTATTTCCAATGCTTTGCCCGCGGCTGGTGCGGTGCCGTATGTGCGCTTGGTGTCCAAACACGATAGGAGCGCTGGGTTGGGGCCACAACATGAAGTTCAACATGGGCCTGAACATGATGGACATGGTGGCGGTTGTGGAGAAGAGGCTGTCCGACATCAAGTTTCCTTTCATCGTCATGCACGACCCACAAGACGGTGAGAGTTCCCGTCGACTGGAGGTTGGCCGTATTTTCTTCTGCGTTCTTCTCGAGCTTGCGTGCCATTTCAGGATGGGATGTGCTGGCGAAAGCTAATAGCCGGTTGTTAATTTTCCCCTCGATTTCGCCAAACCTGGCACCAAACGGTGGCTTCAATGCTTGAGCGGTTCGCTTGACTTTCTGCTCTGGAGGTTGAGAGGGATACCAGTTTATCAGCATGGGGCTTTGCATCGAAGGGCGCGCGAATGAAGTGCCACTTGTATTTATAGTCGAGATAACAGAATAATGAAACCGCAAGGACGAGACGGAATTTTGTTATATCGTACGGATCTTCTCTGTTTATTCTGGTGCTCTGCACGTTCTCGACTCAGTGCCCCCCCCCCCCCCGCGCCCTCACTTCTCCTCCCCCGCCATCGCTCCTTTCTTGTGGTGCCTCGCTGGCGCAGCGATTACTCAATGTTCCTCGTCACGAGACCTCGTGGAAAAGGCTAGCACTCCTAGGGACGACCCTAGAGCTAGGTGAGGGCGCCTAGCTTTCGTGCGCATACCTCGACCGTTTGCATGACGGCGCAGTTCTTAGTGAAGCCTGCATCGTACAGACTGCGGCGTGATATCTCTCGCCTCGAGCAGCCACTGTCGTGTGCCTGCGTGAGCCCTATTCCCTGATTATTATAGAGGTGCTTCTGTGATGTTCGTTGGTGCGCTTGAGAGTAATTTTGTATTTTTTCAGCATTGATTGTTTCCCGTGCATCTGGGCCAGCTCGGGGCGGACATCAACGCGCCCACCGCTGCGTGCTATTCTCCCCGAGTACCTTCCCACGCCTGACCATGAGCTGTATATTTTTCCCGCGTGACTCAGGGAGCTCATTGAGATGGACAGCTGGCTCCACGACCTCCTCACCAATTGCACGGACCTCGTAATCGGCCACCTCACAGATTGGATTGTCTACCAGACCGATCGCGCTGCTTAAGCCGTCGTTGTGGTCGATGGCAAGTTGACCTGGGGTGCGCGGGGAGGGGGGGGCGAAGGAGATTGTGCGTCGAGTCCTGCTTGTACGTGTTGTTTTCGGCAACACTTTTTGTTTGGATCATGGATGGCCATATCTGTGGACGTGCCTCGTGCCGCCATGAGTATTGGCATGATGCATCGTGTTTAACCTTGATTTCAACTGTGACAGACGCGTTACTGTTCACGCTGTAGTGCACCACACCCATTGTGTTTTCGTCTGAGCATTGAATTCCCATTGTTCACGTCCTTCGCCAAGCGAGGACCTTTGTTGGATATATGTATGCCCCCGCCTCACTTCAAAGCAGCTCCATTTGAGGGGCTACACGCACCCGGCTGGTGGTACCGTGTCTGTGAATCTATGTGTCTGTTTTTTCGCTTAAGTGTTGATGAGCCCCATTGATGTTCGCGTTAGGGTCCACCGATTAAGATAGACTGGTTGCAGTATATGCACGCGCGGTTAGGCCCTATAGCGACGGCGCATGCATACTGTAAACGTTTGTCGGCGGGTGCACTTGCGTCGCCACTCTTTATGTCGGCAGCCCGGGATTGGAAAGACGGCGACATGTTTTTTTGTCGCATTTCTCATCATGCTCGGCGTTTTCCGAGCCTTCCTGATGGTACGTTGGATACGATAGGCATGAATTTGGTGTACTGTAGTTAAATCAGCCTCTGCACGGGTCTGGGCCTGGCGCTTGGAAAAAAATGTACAAATGTACAGCGGGTAGATGCAGGCGCTTCATTTTGGAGGGGATATGCCCTTCACCGCCAGTACAATATTTTTGTTTTCGGAGCTCTTCACAATCATTTTTGTGTTTCTGGAGCTTCGAGCTCATCGTATATCGTGATCGTGGTCTTAACGAAATCCGCTCAACGAAACTCCACTACCCCGGGTGTGAGGGTGCGTGTGGGGGGTTTGGTTACGCGCTATTTTGGGGGGTTTGTCGTTCCACCAATATAGTGCGGGTCTACGCTCTGCGAACGGCAGAGTTGAATGCTATATATCGTATACTGCCGAAGATGGGGTTAGTTCGTGCTCTCGGTGTGAGTGAGCGTACGCAAGCAATTGCGATTATGAGTTCCAAGCTCGAGCTACGTACACCTTCAAAGCCGTAAGGCTAGTCTTTTTACTTATTTTCGACACGCTCTTCTTATGCAACCGCGATCGAGAATCCCGCTGTCGTCGCGGGGGAACACTGGCCGAACTATCGCCATTGCGAGAGGCTTGCGATAAAAAGGGCAGCGTGATGCTCTTCGGGATACTCAAGTCTTCGCAAAGTAGCTCAGCTTCTTAAGATATAACCGACACGTACTTGGATGTGTTCCAGGGAACAGCGTGTCAACAGTAGTTAGTTGTGTATATATATATATGCATAGTTCGGTTTCCCTTACACCCACGCCTGGCACAGGCAAGGCTTGTCCGAATGCCTGAGGGCAAATGACATTCGGTAACCACCCTGGAGGCGATGAATACATCACGTTTATCATTGAGCCCATGATATTCATACCTTATAGGAAAACGCGTGACGTACGATTACGTGGTGATTTCGGGAATCACTGGGCGCAAGCCCGCCTCGGCTACAAAGCCAACCACCCCCCTTACCCTTACGCCGTCTTTCTCTCGAGAAACACAGTTACAAAGCGCACAATTTTATACAGGACAAATGTCGCGTAGGAAAGGGCTACCATACCAGGATGCAGTCGTTATTCCGCACGACTACGAGCTCTAGTCTAGAGCTCTAATAGCTCTAGAGCCCCATACCCCGGGATGCCAAAGAGAAACGCCTTCTCACACTGGGTTCTCCATTCACACTCCCCTTTGACACAAAAAGCGAAAGAGGTGCTCGAGACCGAGATTTTCCATGTACCTGGTGGATAGAAACGCAATTCGTTACTCTTAACAACTCTTGCGAAGTAACGTCCAAAACCTTGCATGGGGTAAGGTGAACATCGCTAAAAATCCCGCCGCCGCGTGCGTTGTTCACACGCCAGCCGGTCGGCCATCCCTTTCCCCGCGACAAGCACCACTCCATACAAGGTCTGAGACTCAACACCTCTCAGCACCTCTGGAACACCGTATCTCCCGCCGACCCTTCGCCAGTCCCTAGCACCCCCTTCACTAGGATAATGTTGCCGTACTTGGCCGTCTCTCCGGTGGCAACGACCACAAAGCATTTCCGCGCTCGCTCGTAGAACTTGAAACGCTGCACGCGCTCGACCTTGAACATGCCCGGCTGGGCCGCCTCCACCGCGTCTTCGAACCGCGTCTCGATCCTGTCGTCCAGCTCGTCCCCGGCCACCGCCGCCATCATTTGCACGGGGAACTCCGTGTAACTATCTAGAGGGAAAAGCTGCGCCACGGCGCGCAGCAGCGGGGCCACCTTGTGCCCGTCCGCGCGGATAACGGGTCGGCCAAGGTTTTCCGCTGGGAAGTTAGCGTCGGCGAAGCAGATGGTGTCTCCGTGGCCCATGCGAGCCAGGGCCACCAGTAGGTCGGGGGAGATGATGGGAGGTATGCCGATCAGTCCCATGGCGCTGTGATCTGAGTAGAGACGATGGAGCTCGGGCTGGATTGTTGGTGCGGAACGTGCTGGTATCGCGCGCGGTACCTAGAGTTGGAAGGTCGAACCCCACCTGGACAAGTGTGCAGCAAGCAGTAGAAGGAGTAATTAGTGTTAATATACGATTGGAAAAAACTGTTTGGTGCTCGATTCCGTTTGTTGTTGCCACATGGACCACACATCACGTGTAGCGGGCGGGTGCTTTATCACGATAGTACGCTTTGATCCGACACGTTGCTGTTGATATACAGTACGGCTTTGGGGGGACCTAAAGTGACATGAAACTGTACTTCGTATACAAGCCTGGTTGAGGCGAGCCGCCTCATATAGATCCTGTACATATACGACTTAGTATCAGGCGAGTCGCCTTATATAGGTACTGGAGTGCCTGAATAAGGCGAGAGTTCGCCTTATCCAGACGACTTTGACACAAAAACAGCAGGCACCAGCCTCCACTGGCCACACAACAGGAGCAGTGCAGCAGTCCAATATTTTCAAAAGTCTGGAGTAGCCCTCGGTGAGATATGCACCTCATTAATATATTTCGGTGCCCTTCGGCCAATACAAACGCTGAAGCGAGGGTCGACAACGCGGCGCGCCATGCCTTGCGCAGGTAAAAATGGTTTTTCAGGTCCCAGAGGCCGGCCAATTAGGGCGATCATGGCAGAGCGATAAATATTCGTTCGGCAGTCGTTAGGGCGTAGAAAGTGTCCCAATGTCCGGCGTTCCATCGTGTAGCGCAAGTGGTTTTGCATCCAGGTGCAGTACGATGCAGTGAAGTATGAACGTAATCTAGTACGTCGTAGCAACGCAGAACACTAGCGGACTTGAAGTTGCGTACATCTCCACAGCTGCGCTCTACCGCAGATGTTCCTGATGAAACGCTGATGGGTTGGGCGTCAAGCTTGCGATAAACGCGCGACCTGGGCACACAGCGGATCACGCGTGCTGTCGCAGCTCCAAGCGGCAACGCTGGTCCTCAACAAGGTGTTAATGTTCGCCACACGCCTGACTAGTATGTTCACAAGGCGAGTTCAAGTCGCTTGTCACTAGGTCGCCTTACCGAAGGACAACTGTATACAAGAAAACATGGAATTCGAGGGCCATTATGCTGAATTTAGTGTAGAATGCACCCTTTCCTAAATATGAAATCCTGGCTGGGCAAGCGTCCCTGCATCTTATCACTACGTACCTATGTACAATTTTAAATTAAATAGGTAACAGTATTGACAGTCGAACGTAATATTTCGCTCAGATAGAAGAACATTGGAAATGGTCAGTTTCGCTTTTACGTTAGACATGGTCCGTATGCTAGAAAACGGTATACCGGGGAGATATGAGTCTGTGTACCGTAAGGTTTGTTGCGCCGGAGATGCTGATACACAGCTTATACCGTACACTTGTGTAAAAGCACTGGTATACCGTTTTATGGCATTTGTGGTATACCGTTTTATGGCATTTGTGGTATACCGTTTTATGGCATTTGTTTAGGCCGGTGAGTTCGGAGTTTCGGATGTAGAAGACCCTAGTGTAGGTAAACCTACCTGGCAAGGAATAGGCGCCTTATACTGCTGTAAATGTAGGACAGCAGAAAGTAGTAGAGATGATTCCAAGTACCAGGGTATATGGTACGTGTGCAGCAATATAGTAGTATATCTGGTACCTGGTATACAGATATTCGCTGCTGCTGTACCAATACCCTGTACGAAGTACAGTGGGGGGCTGCATATAAGGATAATTACGGCAAGAGCGGGGGTCTTCTTTTTTCCCCATCCTAACCCCGTGTTTCTACAGTAGTGCACGACCAGACGTTGCTTCGGTTGCCAAACAAAAAACAAGCCGCCAGAGGCCGGGCGGGGCCAATGACGTCATAGCATACTATTAATAGCAGAGAAGTAAATGAGGCAAGGCGACCTCGTACTTGCAGAACGCCGTGTGAGCTTGAAAAACAAAAAAAATACGAAGACAAAACAAATAAATCCCGCCGCACTCAAAACACACCACCAACACCACAGCAGCCCGGCGACCGCGACCACCTCGACACGACGTGCCACGAACCATGCCCCACGCGCTACGAGTAGCCCAAGCTCGCCCGCTTCTACGATAGAAACCGAGTTTGTGGAAATCGGTCACGTACAGTTCTCTCAATCAGAATTAAAATAACAAACCCGAGAATGTTGCGAACAGAGAGTACGTACACAGACAGACGAACTAAATAATGGAAGCTTGTACGCACCCCGGTATGGAGGGGCTGTTTACCCATACGGCAAAACACGGCCTCATTATGAAGGGGATTTTTTGCCTAGAAGGAAAACAAAAAACAGTATCCTTACTAATGTAGACTGCTTGCTAAATTTCAGCTCAAAATCGCACTGGTTGCAACCGAATCGCACACGCACGTGATAGTTTAACCGAGAAGGTGGTCCCTGGTGGGCTTGCCCAACGCGAGTGTGATCAGCGTCCAGATGTATGACTGCTGTGAACATTTTGTGCTTTTTGGTGTCTGCGCAGTGTGAAAAATGATTACCATCGCCTAGAATCGAGTTCAACGAGCCAGCTTTCGGCCCTCTCCAGCCTTTCGACTGCAAGGGAATTTTCAAGGAGTCAATGCGTTCGACAGGCCACGCACGGCAAACCAAATAGGACCATCACGTAGGCTCAGTGATACCATGGAGATCGCGCGGTCCGTGTGCTCGAACGCCCTCCCTTGTGCGGCAGGTGTACTGCTTCGCAACAAAGTCAAAATGCAAACGTAAGCCTTGAGAATGCCACATCGACTCCATCCCACGTCAGCGGCCACGCCATGGAATTGAGGCTGCAGGTCGACGCTGCAGCGCCCGCTAGGTGGCTCTCACGGCACAAAAAGAGTTGTAGAACAATAATAAACAATTAAAAACTGAAAACGGTCGAGTCTGACCCGAGAAAAACGAGAAACCATAATTTCAGATAAAAACGAGTACGTATGTATCTATTAAATAGTGTGGGCCAAGTATAGTAAAACTTGCGAGCCTGAGACATTAAGCCTGGACACCAAATCAGCGGGCCCCACTGCAGTCGCCTCATACTGTAGTGTCGCACCCTAACCCACTCTATCACGTCAACTCGCCGGAACACTATAGTATACCTGATATGTTTATTTCAGACTGTTTAATTAATTAATATATATTTTTATTTTTTTCCTCCCTTCACAAATAGACGCACACTTCCTGAATTGTACAGCCTCAGATTGTGTCCCCCTCATACGGGGTGTACACCCTACATGAGGACATATAAAATCCGTAAGTACGCGCGATCCAAGTATTACACTCAGCTAGCAAAGATGAGCTTCGACGAAATCCTCGAGCTCATCATCACAGCTGTTGTTTTTTTAATTTTTAAAATATAAATCGGGACCACCGTTGTATTTAATTCTGCCTTTCTTCAGAGTTCGTTTTCTTCGCATTTCACAGCAGTAGTAGAGGACGTCTACAAGCAGTAGTTTATACTGTTGATACATATACATGTGTACGTACGATATATGAGACTAAGAAAACGAGCCAGGCTGTTGCGATTTACAGGAAATAAGAAATCCGGGGGGCGTTACTACTGTATATTGAATTACCAGGTACATAGTGTGGAACGGACCCATTCTCCGCTACAGTAAGAAATCCAGCCTGGGCTGTTTCTTACTTACCATACTGCACTAGCTACTGCTGTAACCAGTACTGTGCGGATGTACAGGAGTACAGGGCACCTATATATTAGTAATAAGAAAACGAGCAATAAGAAAGACAGGCTGAGGTTAACAGGGAAAAAAAAATAACCGGGAGTCGTTATACTGAAGTTAGGGTAGAACGTACCCACTCTCAAAATAAGAAACCTAGCCTGGATCAGCTTTCCCGTTTCTTATTACAATATTAAATACGAGTAGCTGTCCTGTAGTGCTGTAGGTGTCCTTGCAGTAGACGACAACTTGTGAGATCAAGGATTGGCAAAGGGTCATGAGACGGGAAGCCCCGGCAGTCGCTACTCCGCACCATGCTGCAGTAGGCAGCAAGGCCATCAAGGGTCCCAAGACACGGCTATGTACCGCCCGTTCTCGCGTGCTGCCTGGAGCGATGGCGCAATGTAAGAGAAGCATTGCACCGCCGAACTGCTGCCTGCTACGTACGTACTGCTACGTACTGCTGCTGGTGCCCCCTGTGACAAAGCGTCCGTTGAGCGTCAACTTTTGGACCGCCAAGGCCTCAAAGAAGTTGCAGTGTATATATTGAAAACATAATAGATCTGGTATGTGTGTATATATGTACGATAAGAACCCCCTTGATGCTAAAGGCGAAGGGCTAAGGCCGCCCGTCAAGGGGCGAGAGTGCCGTCCACCATCGTGTACTCTCTGCTGCTGTGCGCCTAACTCGTACTACCACAGCAGTATACTACCACAGCAGTAGAATTCAGCAGAGGGTCTACGATACAGCAGCAGTGGAAGTAATGAAGTAGATTCGCATGCAGTACAACCAGTACTCGAAGCTCGTACTGCTGTAGATCCCAAAAGAAACTCTACACCTGGTGTAATAATTTCTGTCTGGTACCCTCTAGAATTACCTATCGATTATCGCCGGTGCACTACGCTTGCCTTCTATATCATGAATCGACGGAACGATGGACCAAAAGCACCTGGCATTATCGAAGCAGCAGCCAGCCAGAGTATGCAACAACAAGATGGCAACAAGCTCCCCGTTCGAAGCTTGTGGATCCACAGAGAAGATGCTCGCGGTGTGATCTCTACCTGGTATACTCTCCACTCTTAGGTGTATCTATTGGGTCCCGCTGATGCACTGCACTTGCCTTCTATCTCGTGAGTCAATGCAACGATGGATCAAAAGCGCTTGGCACAATCGAAGCAGCAGCCAGCCAGAGCAGTGACAGGTAAGTGGGGAGCCAGGCGCAGGCCTCACCAACTTCTTTGATGTTGTTCCCGATCAAAAAGACCCTAAATTGAACGCCTTACAAGCTGCATTGAAACCTGGTCCAACGTTTTTTTTGTTTTTGTTTTGCTCACAAAGATCTAAAAGTTGTGTTGTGACACCTCTCAGCCTGACACCTGCTGTTCGCAGCGGTGTGATCACACCAAGCGTTGGTGCAATGTGTTTGGTTTCGAGTAGGTGCTGCCATCCCAGCTACCCTTGTCGAGCTGAATATAAGTAGTGCAGGGCCCCACACAACAGCGCCAGTTATGCCCTCTTTTAGAGCTCAGCTACAACAAACATTACATACACCAGGCTCCCCCACATTGTGATGAACCTACTGGAATTGTGAGATGTGGGATTCTTTTTTGCAGTTGTTCTTTTACACTGTCGGTGGTACAGCATAAATACCTGGAATGGGTTATTGAATGCCGTTGGTGCTCATCTCCCGTTTAACACGGGTGGTCGGGCCTGGACAAGCAGGCGGTGTTTGTCAACATTTTTCCACCTCTGTTGTATGGATTTCGAACCGAAACATCGAATATACCAGGTACCAGGTATGGGGCTGCTTCAGAGTACAACGGAGGCCCCATTCTGATTTTTTGGGGTGGGCAGGGGTGGGGGGAATTAATAAATAAAATGTGCACATTCGTTAATTTTTCCGTGGCATGTCGCGGGCACTGCCGTGACATGCCGCGGCATATGCCGTGGGCAATCCCGCGGAATGCTGCGCCACGGGCAGTGCCGCGACGCACCACGACATGCCGCGGAACGACTGCCACTGCAAAAGGCCCACGGCAAGCGCCACAGCAACCCTCGAGTCATGTCACGGTACGGCCCGCGGTAACGACGGCACGCCCCGGCAAGACCCACGGCAATACCCACGGAACATCCCGCGGCATGTACCGCAGTAACACCCGCGGCAAGTACCGCGGCAACGCCCGCGGCAAACACCATGGCAACACCCGCGGCAACACTCGCGGCAAGCTTCGTGGCAACACCCGCGGCAACACCCGCGGAAAACGCCGCGGTACGTCCTGCGACAAGCACCGTGGCGGTTTTCGCGCCAACAACCGTGGCAAGTTGCGCGTCAACATCCGCGGTAAGTCCCGCGACAAGTACCGCGACAAGTACCGCGACATCACCCGCGGCAAGAATCCCGCGGCATTTACCGCGGTAGGTATGGGACAAGGCCCGCGAAAAGACCCGTGTCAAGGCCCAATGGGAACAAGGTGCCAGGCGGGCATCCAGTGGTTCCTACGGAGGGCTGATTATATGTTTTCACCATATGGGTGGGAGCAGGGTGCCAAATGGGATGGGCCCACAGGGGGATCAAAATACCAACTGGGAACAGAGTGCCAGGTGGGGTCTTGCCGTGGGGCTTGCCGCGGGTGTCGCCGGGGGCATTGCCGCGGTCCTTGTCTTGGTACTTGCCGCGGGCGTTGCAGTTGGA
The DNA here is from genome assembly GCA_008828725.1 of Saccharina japonica. NCBI lineage: Eukaryota > Phaeophyceae > Laminariales > Laminariaceae > Saccharina > Saccharina japonica. The sequence continues at coordinate 780,164 of MEHQ01004134.1, read as the reverse complement.
TTTTTCACGGGTCTGCCGCGGGTCCCTTCGTGGGTCTTGTCGCGGGTCTTGTCGAGTGTCCTGCCGCGGGTCTTGCCGCGGGTCTTGCCGTGGGTCTTGCCGTGGCTCTGGTCGTGGCTCTGGTCGTGGCTCTTGTCGCGGGTCCTGCCGTGGGGTTCTCCGTGGATATTGCCGGGGGTCTTGCCGTGGAGTTTACCGTGAACATTACCGCGGAGCTTGCCGTGGGATACCATGGAAAGTCCCACGGCAACATCCCCGCGGGCATAACCGTGGCACGTCCCGAGACAGATGGTAACCCGTGGACCTTGCCGCGGAATCTCGTGGAATGCCAAATTCAAATAATGTGCACCTGTGCAAATGGGCTACCCATGGGCTTTCGCTGAAAATCCATGAGCTCCCCGCGAGTTACCCATGGGCGATCCATGAGCGGCCCACGAGCCACTCATGGGCCACCAGTAAAACCTCATAGACTGCACATGGGCCCATGGGAAATCATGGAAAACCATTGGTCGCCCATGAGCAGCCGATGGGTCGCCCATGGGTATAACCCATGGATAGCCAGTGAGTTTTTTGTGGTGGCCCGTATGGTTCCTCCATGGTTAGCTCGCGGCCAGCCGATGGGTAGCCCTTGGGTAGCCCGTGGGCAGCCCATGAGGTTCTAGTGGTAGCCTACGTCGCCCATGGGTCGCCCATGAGCAGCCTATGTGAAGTCCATGGGAAGACCATGCGTAGCTCGTACGTATACCCTGCGGGTGGCCCACGGGTAGCTCGTGGGCAGCCCATGAGGTTTTAGTGGTATCCCACGGGTAGCTCTTGGGCAGCTCATGAGGTTTTAGTGGTATCCCACGGGTAGCTCGCCGCCAGCCCATGGGTAACACTTGGGTAGCCCGTGGGCAGCCCATGAGGTTCTAGGGGTATAGCCCAGATCGCCCATGGGTTTCCGATGGGCAGTCTATGTGGAGTCCATGGAAAGACCACGCATTTCCCTTGAGGTTTTAGTGGTATCCCATGGGTAGCCCGTGGGCAACTCATGATGTGTTAGTGATATCTCATGGGTAGCCCGTGGCCAGCCCAAAAGGTTCTAGGGGTAGCTCAGATCGCCCATGGATAGCCTGTGTAAAGTCCATGGGAAGACCATGCGTAGCCCATATGTATACCCCGTGGGTAGCCCACGGGTAGCCAGTGGGCAGCCTATGAGTTTTTAGTGATATTCCATGGTCAGCTCGTGGTCAGTCTATGGGTAGCCCTTGGGTAGCCCGTGTGCAGCCCATAAGGTTTGAGTGATATCCTATGGGTAGCCCGTGGCCAGTCCACGGATAACCTGTTGGTAATGCGTGGGCAGCCCATGGGTTAGCCCGTGGTAAGCCCGTGTGGTAACCCATGGGTAACCCATGGGTAGCCCGTGGGAACCCGTAGGCAGTTCGTGGGTCACCCATGTGTCCATGAAGGTTTTGTGATAGACCATAGGTAGCCCATGGGAAACCCACGGGTAGTCTATGGAAAGCCCATGGGAACCCGTGCGTAGCCCATGGGGTTTTTGGTGATATCCCATGAGTAGCCCATGGTTATATGGGTAGTGCATGGGTAGCTCACGGGTAGATTATGAGTAGCCCATGGGTAGCCCATGGGTAGCCCATGGGTAGCCCATGGGTAGCCCATGGGTAGCCCATGGGTAGCCCATGGGTAGCCCATGGGTAGCCCATGGGAAGTCCATGGGACTTCCGTGGGTATCCCATGAAGCACCCATGAAATATCCCCGAAAAATGCGCCAAAGTTTGTATAGATAGGACCAATGATACTAACCTCCGCATAAATCCCCATTTATTGTTGGGTCATGTCCAACTTTTCAGACTAAAAATAGAACAGTTTAGGCGGGGAATCAGGTTTCTGTGTCCTTCGTCGTATTACCTTAACGTTGTATATATTACCTATCGTAAGCACGCCGCATCTTTAGACAGAGAACACATAATAAGGCGATGGTGAGGATATTTGATCGTTTCGTCTTGCCTCAAGGAACGCCTTCGCCGAGTATAAACGGCATCGGCAGTAGATAGTTTTCAGGCTTTCGTTTTAACTTTTAGTATCGACACATTCCCGCGCGTGACGGGATTTTCTCGGCACGGAATTTCTCGATCTAATAAACTCGGGATTCTAAAGCATATTGAAACGTCTACACGCGTGCCCTGCAGGCTCAAGAACACTGAAGTATTTTGAGTCCTACATTATCCGACTGTTTGTGAATACGCCTACTGCTTGAAAAACGACCAGTTGGTCCGCCCAGCTCGTAGCAGAAGTAAGTGACGTCGTGAGGTCTCACAATGAGTCAAGTTTGCCGATGTGGGTCCCGTCCGTTTTACACTTATTACGAGCGAATGCTATTCATAGCTTCTAACTTTGCCGGTGGGCCGAAAAGGCAGGGGCTCCTTTCGGGCTGCCTGAAGCGTCTGGCATACAATAAATACGACAGCAAGTTGACGACAGTTACGTACGAATATTTTGCTGCACGAGTTCCTGTAGCGACAGCTGTGCTAACCTTTTTTGCGTGCGTGCTCCTAAGATGTGGTACTGCAACAAACGGTAGTACCAGGATATGCCCAGGATATACATACATTATGTTAGTAGGTGGACAAATACGAACCAAAAGTCGATTGCGGCGGCATCGGACGTCCATGTACAGTATCAATAACACTGCTAGCTAGTTTAGGCGACGTGAGTGGTTTAACAGCCGACCGAGCAGCGATATTCGGAGCCCACCCCCCGCCAAGCGTCAGTCAGCTTATATACCCCAGGCCCCCAGTCCCCTACCTGATCATATCTGAGGAACATATGAGTTGCTTCTGACATGGGCTAGGAGACCTGAGTGGCTCAATGCGTAGAAAAATGAGATGACTGGAGCACAAAAGGCAACAGGTGGAGAACGTCATCACATTATAGAAGTCGGTAGGTGCTGAATTGAGCTAAACTTGCAGTATACCTACAGCATGAAGTAATAATGTAGACAATAAATACCTGGTATTAAGACCACGCCGCCGCGTCCACGGCGGCAGCGTCTGCAGTACTAGCGAGCGCCGCCGACGTCGAAGATGGACCCTCCCTTCCCCCGTGGCGCCCGGGTCACGAATACGCCTCCGATGTGCTCTTGGACGTCATCAGCTCCCGCAGCGCCCTATGGGGTCCCGGAAACGACGTCCAGCGGTTCGCGCTCCTGCAGTCCATCATAAACACCGACATCGGGCGGGGGGAGGGAGGAGTTCCGTCGGGGGAGGACAGCCTTTTGGCGGAGAATGGTCGATTAGCCGGATGTTCTCTCGCCAGAGTTCCGGCAGCTTTTTTTGCGGTCGACCTCCACGTCGGTGCGGGAAACGTGTCGACCGGTTAGTGTGGACATGCCATGGAGCGAGCTCGTCGCCGCAGAGGCCATGCGACAGTGGCGGTCGTGGTTGGAGGGGGTCAACCGCAAGGTGAGGCAGTTTGGGGTCGCCGTACCCGGAGGAGTGGGGCATGTAAGACTGAGGGCACGAACGGTGCACGAAACGTGCAACCGCCTCGTTATCACTGTGGCTGATCAACCACCTCTTGGCACTGTGAAAACGAGGGCGGTGCGCTGATGTCGCTAGTGGCCGAATGATATGGTACAACACCAGCTGGCATGATTTTTCGGATGGACCCCGGGGAGACCGGGACGATCGCTTGCTCTAGCGACATCTCACAGGGGGGCTCCATGGGGCCGGCAATTGTTTGTCTGGCGTTACGACCGGGGCTGAAGCCTTTCAGAGAGAGGTTCGAGGTAGAAGGAGTGGAAGATTTCACCTCTATGGTTGATGTCTCTCTCTACCTTATGGGGCTACTGCCAACACGGTTAGAGCCTTCGCCTTTCTCCGCCGAGAGCTAGACGTCATCGGTATTATTGTGATCAACCCCGCCAATACCGTGGCACCACCGGTGAAAAGACGTCATCGGTATTATTGTGATCAACCCCGCCAATACCGTGGCACCACCGGTAAAAAGGGCACGCCCCGACGGCCGAGGAGATTTCTCTTCCTGGAAAGCGTTGATGTCGGCCTTGCAGACGAAGGTGGGGTAGCGGTGGTTGGTGTCATATTCGGCACAAATGAATACGTGCTGGAGAGAGCAATGGGGATATTAGTGCAGGGTGGAGGCGCGGACCGTCTTGCGTGCTGCTTCGCTAACATGCGCGACAAGCAAGCGGTGACCTACATCGCCATTAAATCCATTGGGGCAGAGAAAAAATTACCTCGAAAGGGCTTTGACCGGGTGCGACGAAGACACAGTCGCCTTTCAAGAAGGAGTTCCCGGATAATCGACTGGCATTGCAGCCTCCCCAGCAAGCCCAAATACAACTCTCTACGGGAACGCGAGAGTTAGGGCTACCGTGGACGGAAGCCAGGCGACTGCCTTCCTCTATTGGCAGTAGGGTGTGGATTATGCCGGGGGTTCCAGCCGACCCCACTATTCCGTTAGGACACCGGGTGAGCAGGGGGCTCCCAGAATCGAGCACTATCGCTCAACTCAGAGGTAGCTTGGTGGAGATTCGAGACACACACGGGGGAGGGTAACGAAGGAAGCGATGTCAGGCGTCGTCTCCGAATCTTGACTTGAATGGGGTCTAGGCGTTGAAGGGGACCAGGCCCCAAAGCCCCCAGAGGCCCACGTGCTAGCAGCGCAAGAAGCCGTAATTACCAACTCCAAGAAAGCCAGACATAAGTTGGGCTAGCTGATCGACCACAGGGTCGGCACGCCGCGCACACAGCTTTGTGGAACCAGCTGCCGGAGACGACACACCCGCCGCGACCGGACGACCCGCTGGAAGGGAGAGAAACCATGGCCTTCGCTTAAGCTCGATGCAGGAGAGTACGGTGGGCAGGAGCCACCGCATGCCTTCGGACGCGGCCAACAGGTTCTCTCCGTGTCATACCCGCATCGTGATTGGTGGGAATTGGAAGGCGTTTCATGGGCACTGGAGAACACGTGGCAGTGGAGTGCCCCTGCTGCAATGCAGTCGAAGTGGACACCCGACACGCACACATCTGCCCCAGAGCCGAGGCACATGCGAACCAGCACACCAGCCGCTTCCCCACGCGATCTCCCGAATGCTGAAGCGACTTGGGGATTCTTCACCACGTTGAGAGCGAAGAACCCTTCACGGCGGACATCAATCTGCGGATGGCCATCGTCGTGAGGAGAAGCGGTCTTCGGGACACCCCGACCCGAGAGTACAGGGAGAGTCTGGACATCCTGCTGTGGATATCACCCCTGCAGGCCCATAAGCGCAGGTACACCTGCAAGGAGACAGTGCTAGCCAAGATGGACCAGTTGCCTCTACGTCCGAGGCACGCGAGCGTCGATTCCACGCTCGTCCGGGATACGTGTCCTTCGACGAACGGAGTCATAAATTTGCCACCTTTGCGGTGGAACTATTAGGGCGCTTACCTATACAATAACTATTGTATCGGATAGCGAGTTTGGGGTCGATATTCTTATTGCGAAGAAAGCTGGCGCTTATAGGCGGGGGTGAGGAGTTTGGCCCTCAATGCGGCAGGAGGTGGTGCGGAATCGGGAAAAGAGAGGTGACAGAGTGTTAAGTAGGCACATACCTGGTAGGAAAAGCGCGCGTAGGAGTGATACAAGCTGCCTACTCGTAAAATAATTATTAAAAAAAAAACAATAGTAGTAAACTAAAAAAAACTATATCTGTAATATTAAATGAGGTTGTCTGTCTTAAATCATGGTCTCGCGATCCAGAGCACTTCAGCCCCGCCCTGCCCCATGGGTACGAAGGGAGGGCGAGACAGAATAAACGGGACACGGCGTCTCACGTCGCACCGAGTCCTGGCCGTCGCGTGCTGAGCATTGGCGACAGCCCCTTAGGCAATTGCAAGGCACGGGATAACAAAGCGGTGGGATAACGCTTGCGGTCAGCCATCAATCCAGCCCTGTCGCTGGCTTATAATTTTGAGTAACGATCCAATAATTTTATTAGATCCAATTCTACCGACTGGGCAAGAACTGTAATTATATGCATGCATGCCAGAGAGCACTACTGGATATATGTTCTAGCAAATGTGCTGGAGCCAGTGCTTATTTTCTTCCGACTTCTAGTCTACCAGTACGTACCAAGTAACATAGTAGTTGTGGTCTTGTGCCACCCGGCTTCTCTATACCCATGGAGCAAGGCGGGGCTGAAGCGCTCTGGATCTCGCGAGACCATGATGGTTGACTCCAGACAACAGTAGGTAGCTGTATATTCACAACATGGCTCACCATCTACTGTACGACCTTTTGGCTTGGCGTAGACTATTAATACGTGCGTATATACTATTAATACTATTAATACTATTAATACAGTACGGAGCCGTGGCAACGACGCAGAGAGCTACCATGTGCTGTAGCGCCACGGGCGAAAAGCCGTATGGCCTTACCGCTAGTTGAACTGATACATCCACATAATAACCGCAAGCACGATTAAAACCTCGTAACATAGAAAGCAAATAGGGAAAAGCACGCGTAGGAGTGATGCAAAAGCAGCGGGGTACTTACAGATAAATACTGTCGGTGTACTCGTGCGTATAGTAATATGAGCACTCGGCCCATCCAGCTTCATCACCCTTATGTCGAACTGAAGCATGTCCCGACGACAAAGAAGAAGTGATAAGGACACATATTAATAGTATTGTTACTTTAGTATTAATACAAGAAGAGTAGTATGGTACGTCCGACGAGCGAGTGACTTGAGGGTTTTAGGAGTATCTAACTGAAATCTGTAGTATCTAAATTGCCCTTTTTTATCTACGAATCGACCTCTCTGAGTCTCCAGTACTGGACGAAGCATTAAATAAAGTAGATCTCCCTAAGGTAGCTATGTAAGCTACTTTGGTTGGCTAAGGGTATGTTTTACGCGGCTCGGTCAACTTGGAGTCTTTCCCAGCCATATCATCCCGAGTCAACCTAGAGTCTTTCCAAGCTCAGCACCCACGCCGGCCGAGTCAACCTAGAGTCTTACCAAGCACAGCATCCCAGCACTGACCACTCTCTGAGTGATGTGCACCTCTCGCCGCTTTTCGCTCAGGAGGGCCCAACTTTTTTGTTGTCGTGGAGGAATTGATTGGTTGCAGATAGATCCTCACGAAATAGCCCGGGCTTCTGGATCAGGGGGTGGGTGGTAAATATGTTATTGTACGAAATGCACCTGGTACCTGTGTGTGGTATACGGAGTATTCCACAGTAAGTAGTTTGTTGTTAGTTGTTACAGGCGGCCGCGGGACCTCCCGCCCGCCCTTGCATAGCGCCCATGGGCGTGAGTTCTTTTTTGTAGAGAGTAAACGACGCGAGCAAAATGTACGTTTAGTTGCAAAACCCCACAACAAGGACACGTACGTGTCGATAACCTCTCAGTTCGGTACCTACAAACAAGTAGTGTACGCCCACTTCTGCGGGCGGGGGTCGCACCTGTGTGTGCAGTATAGTACAGTAGTGTACGGACTACAACGCGCACATGCGCAGCATGAATGTGGCTATAGTAGGGTCGCACCTGTGTGTACAGTATAGTACAGTAGAGTGTACGGACTACAACGCGCACATGCGCAGCATGAATGTGACTATAGTACAAGACACCTGAAACAGGAAATCTGTGGTCCAGGCTGTGGATTTCTTATTATTTGAGAGAGGGTGCTTTCGACACTATAATTTCAAGATAACGACTCCCGGATTTATTATTTTCCTCTAAATCTCAGCGTGGCTTTCTTCTTATAGCCAATAGTTTCTTAGTATTAAGTGCACTGTACCTGGTATACTGTATGGTAGTAGTCTACCTAGAGGCTTGCACTTTTTTGCAGATGGCCCAGAGGACCGCAGCAAGCAGTGAGTAGGGTGACAAACACACCCAGTGAGTGTTGTGCTTGCTGTGTTGAATTGCTCGCCGGACAATTTTTAATAGTGCATGAAGAACAAAACAGAAAGAAGAGAATAGTATGTAATACGGATAGACTCTCTACTAAACGCAAAAAGAGGAACTTCGTATAAAACAAAGACTACGCCCTCGGACTATCCGATATATCAATACATAGCTTTATCTTCTTTGGTTCGGAAGCTTTCCTCGGCATATCTTGGCACCTCACAGCCACTCTCAGCCTCTAATTGCCGAAGCAGGAGTTACTTGCCTTCCGGAGGTTCTTGGCTTTCTTTGTTTTCTCCTATTTTCGTTACTTGCTGCTTCCTGTTTCCTATGGTACCAGTTTTTACTTTGTCGGCGAGATCATGTTTCCCTTTTCTTCCGGTTTCGGGTTCCTGCGTGTACCCAGTGAGCACGACAGCGCGTGCGAGCCCGGCACTATCGCGGGTATGGGAGGGCGCTGGCCAGTAGAGGTGGGGTCAGAAGGAGCGCGGTCGCTTTTTTGTGGCTAGGCGTGGCGTCTCCATCGAGACACGAGGGGAGCATGAAGGTCCTTGCTGTTGCTGCTGCTGCAATTAATCCAGTATGTCCGACATTATAATGATCGTTTTGTCTGTAATAAAAGAACATTTAAGCCAAGTTCAAGCGGTGCTTTATTTATCGAACAA
>MEHQ01004134.1:706353-769958 GCA_008828725.1 Saccharina japonica | reverse complement strand
CTACTACTACTACTACTACTACTACTACTACTACTACTACTACTATTACTACTACTACTACTACTACTACTACTACTACTACTACTACTACTACTACTATAAATACTACTACTACTACTACAATAACTACTACAGTCTACTACAGAGTAGTACACGACCGTACTCTTACTGAAGAGCAAGCACCACCACCACCACAGCGCGCGCATAGTTAGAAGTTGCACTATAAACTATAGAGTACGAGACCCTAGCTCTCCCGTGTATTATATATACACGCATGCATGCGCATACAAGGCTGCGCTCCGCGGGCGGCCATATAATGCGCCGCCCGCTACGCTTGGTCAAGGAAGTAGATCAGACGAACAAGTGTATAATCAGATAGAAGGCGTTGTTGTCATGAACAACTGGTACAGTGCGACTTGCAAGTGAATGCCAAGAGAGAGGTCGTGCGTACAGGAAGAAAGACATCTTGTTCCGTCTACGAGTAACGTAAAAGGCCAGTTATCATCGGTGGTCGCGCATGCTGCTGCGTGCGCAAACAAAAAGTTCGAAAAACAAACAAACAAACAGAAATTGACGAGATAGGCTGTCGCATTTCGGACGAGAGGTCCAGAGACACAGTTGGTCGGCGTTTCTCGGCCTTGGCAGCCACCACTCTCTGCAAGGATACATATGATACATACAGCCTCGGAGATTTTTGGTGGCATCTCGTTCCGTATAATAAGGCGAGTTTAATAAGCATCGGCCGCGCACATAAATAATGCTCCAGCCCACTTCACCGCCCCCTTTATTACAGTGACATTTTTTTTAATGGGTCGAAGAAGTGAATCGAAGAAACAAAGAAGAAAATAATTCGAGGACCGATACCAAAAAAATGTCTATCGTCGGCTGAGAGGCTGCAGGAGAGTCAAGACTGGCCTCCGAAGTGGAAAGGGGGGGAAACTTTTGTATTGATGTTTATATACGGCGAGGGAGCTTTTGGCTACACGTATACGAGCAGTATATACTTTGTTCTCCTTTTGTTCATCGAGACGTCGGGGCCCTGCGACACTTTTTCAGCACCCACGCATAGTGCACATTGTTTCGAAGTATAATATTAATATGAGTCACTGCTGTATGTAGTACATCGCATCTGTATGTATGTGCGTTGTACCGGTGCTCATACAGGACCACAGGTATTATGCTATGATATAGATGACACTGCCGTATGCATGATGCGTACAGAGTACAGAGCTGCTGCAGCAACAGAGAAAGTTATATAGGCACGTACTCGTAGCACGTAGGTGTTTTGTTGTACGCGTCCTGCAAACAGGGTGTGTGTGTTCCCTGGTGTTCCCGTCCTTTCAACCCCCGTCGACATCCAGCGCATCACACACACAGCAGTGTCCTGGTGTCCGCGCCGATTCTTCATTCTAGAGAGATAAATGCCATCAGTTCTGTTGTCACAAAACTACGACACACAGCAGAGACACTACGTTGCAATGCGGGTTACAACTGACAGATACTCGTACACCCCCCCCCCCCCCGCGCGGTCAGATATACAGTACAGGACACCTACTACTCGTACAGTATAATAAGAAACAGGAAATCTGGCCCAGGCTGGATTTCTTATTTGAGAGAGGGCGCTTTCCACACTAATTTCAAGATAACGACTCCCGAATTTATGATTTTCCTCCAAACCTCAGCCTGGCTTTCTTGTTGGCCTGTTTCTTATTACGGTACGAGGGTGTCCTGTTCTACTGCCGTATACCAATGGATGGCATGTGGAGGGAGCAGCCGTCCGCATTGTTAATTTATGTACGAGTACGTCCACTCGTAGTCTGAGTCCCGTAGTCTTCATACTGGTATTATACCAGGTACGACAGAGAGGCGAGTTGACTTGTTGTTTGGAGGGATGCAACAACAACAGCAAGCAAGCAATTTACCCTTCTTTGAAATCCTCATCGTACCTCGGTACGCGCATACATCCAGTCCGGTCGTCGGTGTCGTTGGTCGTTGGTGTGTAAAGATACCGAGAAGATATCTGTGAAGAACTGTGCGTGCAGGTGGACACAAAGCCAACCGCATATAATTTCCACGCAATTTATCTCTCATCAGGCTGTTCACCACCAGATTATACCAAGAAATTATTGCCGAAGAAAAATTGCCGAAGATGTATGGTTTTGTGTATGGGATTCAAAAATCGACAGGACGTACGTAAGAAGGTGTCGACATGAGTGACGACCGGACAGCTCAAAATCTCCATTTTTGCGTAGTTGGCTCAAAAATACACCGACCGCCATATCAACCACAGCGGGACGTAGCCATCAGTATCAGTCATCAACCTCATCAGTCACATCAGACGAGATCAGACACGGCAAGCGCCCGCCACATCGGTTTGTGAGAGGAACAGGCGGCGCCTGGCGGCGATACTCTCTCGACTGTACGGATCGGCTGCCTGTGTGTGCTCGTAAAGTATAGCGAGCACAACAACGCAGAACACACGCACACACGTCGTCTGAGAAAACGACCCCGCGATCTTCCCCGCTACTACTGCGAGTACTGGGGTGGTACTGTTTTTAGTACATTCGTGAAGTTGAAGGAGGGACTTAAAGATAAACCGAAACCGGCAAAGCAGCTACGTACCGCCGAGGTATTCCTGTCGCAGCAGTCGTCAGCCAACTGGCACGCGGAGCAGCATAGTATAAAGCACGAGGTCACACATATCTGCTGCTGACAGAAGCCAAGGCGAGCCCGGCCAGCGGAGGTGGAACAAGTCAAGCGTGCAGCCGGTGAGTCGGTGGAGTGATCGATCGATCGAAGATGGTTTTGGCCAGTGCAGCTACGAAGGCTCGTTTTTTCGGAAGCAGTGTGGGCGTTTATCGTATCATTCAGTCGCGAGAAGATACCCCTCTCTCTTTTATTTCGTTCGGTGGTGGCGGGCGTTGATCACGTTGAAAGACGAGTTGTGACCTATAAACAAAGGAGAGAGAGAGTAGGCGGGGTTACAACGGCGAGCGTATTTGCTCAAGCCAGTGGCGATCCCGCAATCTCGTTCGCAAGCACCCGTGCAGGTAAAAAGGTTCCGCGGCTCCTGGAACATTTATTTTCATCTACTCCTCTCCTGCGATGAAAACTGGAACACAATCGATAATACTCGTGCATACTCGTACCAAGTACATTGCGAAATAGCATGCCGCGTACATGAAGAATGAAGAAGCAAGAAGCACCTATCTATGTACCTCTGGTGGAGTGCTCGAAGCTACGTAAAGAACTTTCGGCGTGGGTGCCTGGAATATTGTTCGAGCACCTTCTTCTGCTTGTTTGCATGCATTACAGCAGTAGTCGTATTTACTACTTCTCACTACGTAGCACTCTGCTAGATATAGAGCTGAACGTGAAATGTCATGACACTTCAAGTATACCCTCCCTTGTGGGTGGGTTTGTGTGTATCTCGATCCGTCTCGTACCACCGAGACAGATCTATAAAATGAAAAATAAAAATAAAAAATGTGTGCGTGTGGTCGATACTGGCCAGCATCTACTGTATCTACTAGTATTTTACTGCTGTGCTGTCTGCTGTATACCACGCGGATTCGTTTGCTTGCGGGCAAACGACATGGCGTGGACGGGTATAGGCGGGCCAGAAGACCTTCACTCTGAACATATAGCAAAGGTTTTGGGGCACGGGAGGCGCATGCTCGCATTGCTTTGTTGGTGATATTTGATAGAAGAGCAGCCCACAGCATCATCATCACCAGCAAACTGTGAATCTCGCTGCTGGAGAAAAAAAAGGTGAAAAATTAAATCAATCAATCCTTTTGTTCTTTGGCTACGTACGAGCTCGAGAGCGCCACGAGTACATGTTACCAGGCGCCAGGTATACTGCTGTGAGCAAGTTGCGAAAGCAGAGTACTTACTTGTAGAACTGTTTCTCTTTACGGAGTGTTGTGGCTGGGCCTGCTGAGCTTTTGGGCCTCGTTGTGTTCCTAGGTGGTGGATGTGATGGTGTTCAATTCCGATTCTGGCTGGCATTGTATTGCAAATCCGATCTGATGCAGTACTCGTAGTAGTGCTGTGCATGTACATGGATAGGTACCAGAGCAGCGGCGTCCCACCGTCTCTTATCTTCTCTTCTCTTGTGTGGGTAGGGTAGACCGACCGATGGATCCAGTTTGTTTGGATTTATGGATTATTACTGGTGTAGGTTCGTATTTATCTCCGAGATTTCCACATACATACGACGAGTACGTACACCAGTTCAGTGAAGTTGTTTTACGTGTTTGCTCGATTTCCTTCTCAAATTATTCGTGTTTTGACGGGCATGTCCGTACTGGCTGTGCAGTACTACAGTACCAACAGTCAGTTATATACACGGCAGTGTGCACAGCAGTAGTATACTCGCATTCATAGGTTCATACATTCATACATTCATACATTTCAGACCAGGTACATTCATACACCTGTGGTGTTATACTCCGCACAACCTGTGGCACAGCAGTACGCAGAGTACTCGTCCTGTTGGCCCTCTGGCACTCGTGTCACCCAGGAGAGTCACCGAGATATTTGTACATCCTTCACGAGGTCCTACCGCTTCGTGTCATAAGAAGGTACGCGCGGCCGAGATATTATTGCGTACCTGGTATGATGTTATTGCACACAGCCTGCGAAGACGGACGAGTTTTGAACAGTCGATCGATCTCGCAGCTTTTATGACGTGTATTCTTATTTTACCAGGTACTGTTTTTACTGAACATCCTCTTCTCTTGACATGTGTCCTCAAGGGCGACTCTCCTCTCTTTGCGCATATCGTACCGCGCGTGCTTGCACATGCAATGTATTCGGTAGGTGCTCGTAGAACTGGTGCGTGGGTCACACACGCGACATACCTGGCGCCAGGAAAGAGTGCTGCCGATCGCTCCAACTCTTGTGTTTATCCATGATATAATTCGTCAGGGTAGGATATAATAGATGCGGGGAATTGTTGACTTCTTGAACAAAGATCTTCAAGTGCGTCGCGCGATTATCATTCTGTTTTGAAATAAGCTTCAAGTCATGACACAGGTTGACACATATATGCAGGTTGACACATACCAGGTATATACATATGCAGCGCGTCGCAATACGCCACACCATAGCACGATTTGCAGACTGCGCGTGTCCCCGACCAAACACGTCGATTTTTGTCGATTTTTCTGTCTGAAGGAGTTTGCCGTGAAGGCACCACCATCGAAACAAACGGCGTCGTGGTCCTCGAATCTTGCCGTGCAATATTGTTAACGCTTCCCTATTATGGTCGTGCCCTGTGTTTCGCCGTTTGGCCAGGCCTTGGCTCACAGGAGAGGACTGAAGAAATGCCACTGTACAGCAGCAGCGGAGCTGGGGCGATGTATAATTCGTCGTCCCAGGCCACTACTAGTATCATGTCCGGCCGGGGATTACCAATGCCAGCGGAGGACGAAGAACAGCCTAAAACAGCAAGGTTGGTAGCGTGAATGCGAGCGCGTTTTTTCTCCCAAATAACCTTACCGTTCTCCAGGCGTACGGCTGTGTGCATGCGGTGAAGTGTTGCCGGGGAAAGGGGGGTAAATAGACGGCTGTCGCGAAATGGCTTTCGCGCTCCCTCTTAGAGGCACCGTCGCGCTTTCGCTTAGCCGCCCCAGCTGGGGCACTGCAGCACAGTAGTACGTTTTGTGCAATGGCAACGTTATAGTTGGCGGTGTAATACAAAGGAAATCTCGCGCTGTCGTAAAGTAGTCTTAATAGGCTCGTATTTACAGGTAGTCCTATGCAGTACAGTACAGTACAGTACAGTACCAGTACACGATGTGGTACTGCACAGTAGTTTTCTACAGTACCGCATCCACCTAAACATCAAGTGCTACCATCAGCAAATACGCTTGTGTTTCAGGTGTTACAGCCACTATTAATAGTCATCGTTACGTGTATTCGTACGTACATTGTATCAAACGACGCAGGCCTCAAGAAGAGAAGAAGACGCCAAGTCCCGCGAGAGCAGCTTCTTTAAATGCTTCCAGAGCTACAGCAATAGCCAGAGCTAGTGCTCGCACGAACGCCCGGGATGATGCCGACGGATTATGGTGAGCGCCCTACAGCCAGTAGTCGAGTCGTACTGTAGAATGCCTGTCCTACAGTAGTGTCTGCCGCTCGCTTTTGTATGCACAACGTCCTGCCACATTTTGATTCGGACTCCAATGTACTCGTAGTGTAACTACGGTAATAGCGTACGCAGAGCCTGTGTGAATGGCTGGCCACTCTCTAGCTTAGGACGACTGGCTGCCTCGGTGGTGGGGTTGTTGGTTAGGGCTATCCCTTCGAACCAGCAGGGGATGTAGGCCCGAAAGCTTGACAGGTTTCAGGTTAGATTTAAACCCGCTTTTGTCACGCATCTGGTGCCTGTGTTGTGCAATTTAAAGGGGTGCGAAGGACACGTGCGCGACTATTGGCTTTGAACCTCGTCGTCGACAAAAACACCCACGGCGAGGGAAACGCTTAGCTTGATCAAGCGTATAGGCCCGACGACACTGAACGAGTGTTGAGAGAGTGCTTGGACAATGATGCGGTGGAAAATTAATGGCAGGAATCGGGTTAAGCCCAGCGGGAGGGTACAATCTATTATATATCGACGTCAGAGGGAAAAAAAACGCTGGACTGCGTACAGCCCCATAGAGCTATTCTTGTAGATTGAACAAATGTCCTGTTGTTTGTTTCCAGACCGCAGCATAGCATACGGTCACGCACGCCAGCCTGTGTTATCTAGGGTTATTGACTGGCGTACGTCCATGTAATGTTTGGCACATGTTCGGCGCATGCAATGTTCGACCAGGCCGCCCAATGGAGTTGCGAAGGCTGATCGGTGCAAAGCCAACGTACTGTGGGTAGTTCTTCTGTGCGGGGCAACGGCCTACCTCGCGGGTCTCTACGTCGACGCTCTTGATCGAAGGAGCAACCCCCCAATCAAGATCGAGCAGAAGGTATGACACATTACCAAACAACAAACCTTATTTATGGCACTTGTATCATGTAGGTACTGTACTGTAGTCTATATGGACAGACCACAATAATCGTGGTGTGGTGTGGCGTGCGTTGTTCAAATGAGACATGAGACTCTCTCGCTGAACGGCGTCGGTAGGCACTAAATTAAATCCAACGCATAACGCGGATTCATCCTCGACTGAAACCTCGCGGTAGATGGCTTTATATCTTGACTTGAACATCTGGACAGGAATGCGGTCATTGACATCTTGACGTGATTGCGTCTACCCGAAGACGTTATTACGACTTCCACACCTCCACGATTTCGTCTACATAGCAATGCCCCCACTGTATTTAGCCCGAACCCTACAAACAGATGTCGGGGTGTCACTTTGTTTCAACTTCCAACACTTGATTGACTGCGCGGCTCTACGATCGGTCTGAACATCGTTTTCAGGTGGAGCCCTACAGCTTTCCGGATGTGGCCTTTTGTCCTTCCGCGGGAGGTGGCTGCGACTCCTCCAATCCTGAGGATTGTGCGCAAGAGATGAGGCTGTTTGTTCCAGCTCTGGCGGTAAGGACTGAATCCACAGTAGGACGACCTGTTGGTTATATGGCACTACTGTACATACTGGCCTACTGAGTGACGCGACTAGGGTAGGCCAATGCAGTAGGTATTGTAGCGC
The DNA here is from genome assembly GCA_008828725.1 of Saccharina japonica. Classification (NCBI taxonomy): domain Eukaryota; class Phaeophyceae; order Laminariales; family Laminariaceae; genus Saccharina; species Saccharina japonica. The sequence goes on along the minus strand of MEHQ01004134.1, from coordinate 762,300 downwards.
TGTATGACCAGCGAAATGTATTTTTTTGTGGGTCCGATGCAATACGAACCAGCACGCCCACACTGCCTGAGTATCTCAAGTGTGTGGTACGGTGTTGCAGACAATGGTGCGCACGGGAGTGGTTGAAGGGTGCGCAATGCAACAAGATAGTGTTGAACCCATGACACGTCAAATGATTGTACTGTCAACGCGTTGCAGCCATATGATAGTAGTACACATAGAGTTCCATAAGATATAGCTCTGTCGGTTTGTCGCTCCAGAGGGCTCGGATTGTACTGCGGATTTCGCCCCGTGTTACTGGTCCACCCAGTGCCTTTAAATCAGTACTTATCAGCAGTACTGTACTGTAGTACCTCGTTTTAGTGGAGGGTTTACGGCTTGGGCCAGGTTGGACAGAATGGCTGATAGTACACATAAACCCCTCATCACAGGTCCCATTCAGAGACAGACAGGTGCATTCGAAACGCTTTTCCAAGCTGTCGGGGTTAGGATTAGCTTCAGGTTAGGTTTTTTATTTTGAATCAGGCGTTTTCTGAAGCAGTTATTACGGGGGGCCATAGTAAATAGGACCAATTATTGTTATTAATAGTACAAATAGATGACCATAGTGAATAGGACCAAGTATTGTTAGTACAAATAGGTAATTACAGCAGTATATACAGTAGTTTTTGATGTGTGTACGGTAGGTCCTATTTACTATGAGGACCAAATATTGTTATGAATAGTGCAAATAGATGACCATAGTGAATAGGACCAACTGTTGTTACAGTAGCACCGTTAGGTAAATATCTACCGGTACTGTACTGTAGTTTTTGCTGTGTGTGCCGTAGTTCCTGCCGGTACTTGCTATGGTCCCCCGTAACAACAGTCGAAACTCCAGTAATAGGCGAAATAGTAAACATAGCAACATAGCAGCATAGCCCCTTTCGAACCGCGCCACATATTTCGTTTTTGTCCCGGCCATGCCACGCTACGGTAACACAATATACCGCGTCTCCTCCGTGTTATTTACATTGGCAACAGGGCTTCGTGGAAGATGCAGCTGAGTTTGCTGACACCCTGCTGCAGCCCACAGCCTCATTTCCATCACCGACGTCTGCCTCAAGCTCGGCGTTTTCAGCGTTGGCTCCGCTGACAGCGTCCCAGCTCCCCCTAGACACGAGCATGCATTCCTGGTGCCCGGTCGTTCCGTTTTCGACGCTGACCATAGACTCGGAGGGCGTCGACTCCGGCGATGTGCGATCGCTCCACGCTTCGGTCTATGTGAGTTTGCTTTCATCCCCTTTGATACGTTACGACTAAGAAGGTGTCCTGTTGGTTTGGAGGGGTATGTTTCCTACTACTCAACCCAGTCAGCGCTGACTCAGTAGCCTACTCAGTAGACTACTCAGTAGGCTACAGTAGACTACTGAGTAGAGTAGTAGGTTATCCCTTCTGACTAGTATGTCCTCATGCCCCGTCACGGTCGCCTATTATCCATGAAATAAAGTGGTACAGACTCAGTCGTGTGAACCGGTTCTCATGAACCGTCGGCTATATATGTGAAAGTGCAGATCCACCCGTGGTGTGGATCGCGTGTATAAGTAGCACTTATGGTTGGGCCCTGTGGGGATCTAAATTAAGTGCGAGAGCGGTGTGTACTTAACAGGGTTTCAAAGATAGACGAACTGTAATTTCACTGGCATGGTCCGTGGTGTACGTCTCGGATTCCATGTATCCATATGCGTATCCCAGCATGACACTTAGCTCGCTTTCTTGCCCCCCTGCAGATTATGTGGCCGGACGAGGTTGCCACGACTCCGATGTCAAGCACGCGGCAATTCATCAACACGTTCTTGGTCGATAAAGATGGCGAAGTGGAGGAGACCGTTATGTCGAGGCTTCCGTACGATCGTGTCGACATTAACGCCTCCACGCCGATCACGTTTGCCTCGAACGATGTGGTGAGAATCTCCTTTTGCGCGACTTCTAAAACGGTTGTCTGTTGCGCATGTTCGGTGGCATGTATACCTGGTAGTCGTCAACAGCAGTGTCGCTTCTTGAAGTATATGGGCATTTGTGTAGCTGTCCCCACATGGGATAGACGCTTGTGAAAAGTTGACGTGTGTTCGCGCACCGCTGGAATGAAAGTCTACCGCTGGTTGTCGCCTGTACGCTGTTCTTACTAAGATGCATGCCACTCTTCATGCGACTGGCCGAACACCTACCTCACGGCGCTTCACGCTTAGTGCAGCAATGCCTGCGTGGTTGCTGAAAACCCGACGCGTTCCGTGCCGGCATTGCAGAGATGCGAGGGTCTATGGCCATACGACTACGGCCATGCATGACATGAGTACGCCCCCTCCCCCCCTCGGTCGTTTCGTGGATATGTTTGCGATGTCGCTGACTATCTGCAATATTGTACTACTGCCTGCGTCACGCTCGCTGTCTTCTCGCAGACCGTGGGCTTGACGCAGCATGTGTCCCTCACATCTGCTGGCAAGACGGGGACAACTGAACGCAGTTACACTCAGGTGAGGCATATCCCGCCATTTGTATTATTGTCTGGTACTGCGAGCCGCTTGAACGCTAGCGTGTTGGCCACGGTCGAACGTAAACCACCCGCCGCATCGCTGCTGCTACAGTACATCTGTAGCATACCAGATACATTCTTCTGGCGTTATTTGGTCGAATGATTCGTGCATGCATGCGAAGGAAGCGGTACAGTAGCAGCGCCGCGAAAGTAGTCCTAGACCGACAACCAATCACGCTTTAGCCCATGTTTGCCACACGAACGCCTGCAGACGACGACTACCGGGAGGCACACGCTTAGCTTTGAAGACCAGGATCTCTTTGCGGGGGCGCTTCTTTACGCGACGTTTAGCATCGACGCCTTTGAGTACCAGTCCACCGAGGAAGTCGATCCTGTCAACACGTGGATTCTGCTGGGGGCTGCGGGTGGCGTCTTGGGTGAGATAGCACAGACAGCGGACAGACATATGTTTCAATCGCCTGATCGGTTTGCTTGCACGGCAGTAAGTAGTGTCTACTGTAGAGCATGCAGGTGTGCGCTAATTACCGAGGGGTGTACATTATTTGTCTTTGTCGTGGCACGTGTCGCGACACGTGTCGCGACACGCCACGGCATGTTGCGGCATACCGCGACACCCCACGGCGTGTCGCGGCGAGTGTCGCGGGGAGTGTCGCGGCGAGTGTCAATAACCCTAACCCTAACCCTAACCCTAACCCTGACCCTACGTGTCGCCGCTAGTCGCGACATGCCGCGGCATGTCGCGGCATGTCGCGAAATGCCGCGGCACGTGTCGTAGCGTGCCGCGGCAGCGTCCGTGACACGTGTCGCGACACGTGCCACGAAAAAGTCAAATAATGTAGATCCGTGTAATTACAGTATCTGCCTTGTGCTGTCCCTACGAATCCTTCTTACAGAATGCGACTCCTGAAATTCAAACCTGACCTCTAGCGGTAGCGGGTTCCACGAAGAGGGATACACTACAGTATATTGGTGGTATATACCAGGTATCACGATTACAGCGTCGGACGCTACAGTAAGTAGCCCGGCCTTGGGTCAGGGGATAGGAAAGCACAAGTTATATATGTACCCCGCCAAAGTTATGTAAGATAGGGCATGGCTTGTTCTCGCAATGGAACTCGCGCTGGTACATAGACACTCGTATTAAAGCATGCAATAAGGCATGTCGTCAATTGTGTTCGTTGGTTGGGAAACCAGAAAACTCGAACACGATGTGTCGGTCTGAAAAGACACGTCGCACAAATATGCGGTGCAATCTGATATACAGCAAGTGCGGTGCAACCTATGATAGGCCAATGAGCTTCAACTTATGTACGACTACTGTAGAGAATATGTCAAGTAATACTCGTATCTGTAGTACAGGTACCAGTACAAGGAAAAGTCGGACCCGTTCGTCGGATGGGACGCGGGATTTCTGTCACGTAAGGCTGGAGGGGAGCCCCGGTTCGTTTCACGCCCAACTACAGTACCGTTCAAACATGCGCGATGCATAACACCACGCTATCGCTCTATCGCTGCATGTAAACACCATGTACTGTAGATAACCGGTTGGTTTGATGCTTGCGTGCTTTTGTCATTTTTGCGGTCTGTACGTACTTCTGGGTTGCACTACAGTACGTACTCGTAGAGGTAAACTCATTTTGCGTACATACGTACTGTAGATACGACTAAGATACAACAACGCACCACACAGCCCTTCCTTGTTTGAGGGGTTACCCATGGGAGAGAAGGGACCACACTAATCCACTTAAAACGGCCCGAACTGCCCTGTTGGTTGCGCTGCGTCTGTCTCCCTTGTAGTCCTCGCACGCGCTGTGTTTGCGCTGTTCTTCGTGCCCAGTCGCAAAGCTGGAGTGGGCAAGGTCTGGCGTTTCAGCCGACAGCGAAAGAGGAGGCGCTCGAAGCTCGACTTCCGCCAAGAACCTCCTATCGCCGTTGGAAGCCCCATGGCGTGACCCTGACCGTGTGCCTGACCTGTGACACGTCGGGTAGGTATGCACTTCCCTGTGAGAGCGAGCAGTCGCCGTGATGCTTGCTCTCCTTCTGCAACGCCGTTTTGAGGCGTTTTTTGCCGTCCGTTGTTGGGTTTCATGGCAGGTTGTCTATCGAATTACTGTAAGTCAGGAGGATACGGGCGGCCCTGCTGATTGATTAATGTTGATTGATTAAGTCACGATCTTAGGGAGGCCTGCTGCGATGGAATACGTATGCTGTTGAGGGATTGAGCCGCTAGATATTCAGGCAGTGCAGTGTGCGGCTCTAACATAGGAACAGCGGTACATAACAATGCATCGCCGCTCACACACCATCGGCTAATAAAGTCGCAGTGCAGCAGGCAGTACATACATGCATGCGGTTGAAATGGCATCCATACGGCAGCATAGGCTTTCACCGGTTGATGTTTAGACTACTTCTACTGCTTGTCTCGCGGCTGTATCCTGTTCATGCTTTGGGGACCTGCACCGTCACTCCAACTCTGTTCGTAGTGTTAGCGGGTAGCCTTCTTCGGCCATAGACACAGTGGGTACAGTCGCAATAGGAACTTGCTACGGGCACAGCCACGAAAACATGTATCATATCAGGTATCCTCGAAACGCATAGACTATCAATAGTTGTATCCCAGGGGTACACACACTTACTCCGCGGAGAAAACACGGAAGCCACGCAGGAAAAGAGTATAGCTATCGATCGAGCGGTGTAAAACAGGCGCCGGGTGCGCGCTACTCGTGCACCCTAGAGCGAACAGGAAAACCGCAGCTTCAGAGGCGCCGTCTTTCCCTGCACCTTTGGGCAGGAGCAAGGACAGGGCGGTGCATCTCCATCTCTGGCATTCTTGAGATTTCAGGGCTGCTGTGTGTGGAGGGGGGGGGGGGGGGGCTTAGCTGCGGCGTACCAGGGTATATACGCGACTTTTGCGCGTTTTCGTCGTTCGTACGTATCAATAGTGTTTACAGCAGGTTTGTTGACCCCGCGCACATTGGTTGGTTGGTTGGTGTATTCACATCGGTCGCGATTTGGCAGACGGTTGCTTTTGGCTCGCCTTACGTACGAGTAGACAGAGCCAAAAGGTAGCGTTTATTGTCGGTTTTTAAATTGTTTGTTGTTTGTTTTTTTGTGGAGCTATTGCAGTACAGTAGTATTCAGGTATTGTACCAGCTCACTTTTATTTTTTGGTGTACTCACTCGTGGCTGGACTGTCTGCTGTTGCCGTAAGAGTGAAGGCCAGATACATAGATATACCAGTATATGCACACATGGGAACATAGTAAAGAGGTATCAAGCCACGGCGGCTGCGGCTGTGCTTCCTTAAGGCATACCTGGTACGTACTGTAGTAGTAGCGTTGATTGATGTAGGAGTGTTAACCTTGAAAGTATAGTACTGTAGTGGCGGTTGATATAACGCAGTTAAAGTGTCTGCGTCTATCATCTATCTGTGAACGGACAAGTCGGCTGCACCCCAAGTATAAGTAGGAAGTAGTATCGTTTTGCCACGGGCACAATGACAGCCCATGACATGTATCATACCTCATGTGGTTTGCATGCTAGCTATAGAGATAGTTCGGTATGCTCCAGCCCAATAATAATACTTGTTGTCTCAGACGGCAACATGTATGTATGGACCGCTAGAGCGCTTGCTTGCGTGTGCAAGGGTATACAGGAGTTGCAGGGAGGTTGGTCATACATCAGAGACGGCGACGGTGTGCTATTATTGTATTATAGCATGCGTACGTTGTCGTATACCGCATGGCACACCAATATCCTCCTGCAGGCGTGCCGCACGAAGTTGGCGTAGGGCTTGTTCATGAGTCAATCGGGCATTGCTTGTCAAATTCTAGCCTTCAGGTCATCCCAGTCGTCAGTGGCTTCTCCGTCTTGATTTTTTTTCTGGGTGCGAAGGAAAGGGGGTCGGATGATAGGGGACATGTTTGCGCGGGGGCACGATTTCTCTGGCGCTCGAAAGGCTGTCAGCGTCTCGACAGGATTGACGACACGATTGACGACAGGCTTGTACGCGGCTTAGCTACAAGCACTGGATGCTTCAGAAGCTTTGCTGATGGTGCGGGGTTGCTTTACTTTTGCTAATACTGTCCCTTCATGTATGTGGGCGACAATGCCGAAGCAATCGATGGCGGGCTTGAAAACCATCTGTCCTTCTTCCCCGTGCAAAAACACGATGGGTGTCCTGGCCATCCCAAAAAAAAGGATAGAAACTGTAAGGAATAGTAGAGAAGGGGGGGTAAGGGGTAAGGCAGGGGGTTTGTGAGAACTTCATGGTTAAGGCGGTATATATCTCCCCGGTACGGTGGTGGTGGTACTCGTAACCGCGCAGTAGCCGCACCGTGTGAGTGTAGGCTGGACGAGTATTATGTAGTAGTTTTGTAACCAAGTTCGTGAAAATTAATGTGGCGAGCCCAAGGGCGCCCATTAAACAAAGTCCATGGCCAACACTCTGTTTTGTTTCCAGATTTTTTCCTCCGGGGGCGGGTGGGGGGTGGGGTGTACTACTGTAACTCATGTCGTGCATGGTCGCTGTCGTGTGACCATAGACGCTCGCATCTCTGCAATGCCGGGACGGAGCACGTTGGGTTTTTCACCAACCAGGCAGACATTGTTTCGGGGGGGGGGGGGGTCGCCACACTAAGAGCAAGTGATACGCTGAGTAGGGGATGGTTCACATCCACCCCCCCCCCTCTAAACGTCGTAATATATATTATGTGGAACACGATCGCGCGAGCGTTTTCCTTCAACCGTTGGAGGGCCCAGTACCTGGATGCTTGGAAACGTGCAGCACAGACAGATAGACTTCGTTGTGCATGATGAATGTCTGAACGGGCAGTGCACCACATTTATTAGTCTCTGTGGATGATTGCATGCTGTGGCGATGTTTTGGGGGGAGGGGTTGTCGGCCCGAACGGGGGGGGGGGGGGGGCAGGGGGTTATTGGTATTTTTGTTTTGGGGGCGAACCCTCAATAAAGTATGCATGCGCATAAATATTGATGTCTTTCATTCTTTTTTATTTCTTATCTTTGCGCCTCGATCGATTTGCGACTCTTCTTCTTCTTTTCTCTGCCCCAGAAGTCTGTGACCACTTTAATAAGTATGTGTGCATCTAGTATCGTAAGATGATCATCAGGATGTTTTATTCATGGCATGTAGCCCGTATACTCCGAAGTATAGGATTAGGACGGACATTGACATCTCGTAAGATAATCACCAGGACATGTTCTTACTGCCATATACCCCCAAGTATAGGAGCAGGACCGACACTGCTAACTGGGTGTACTGATGTCTTTGGGTAGACCATATATGTATGTGTATATAACGAACGATTTAGTACTGCTGCAGCAGCAGTGTGTAATGTGAATACAACGCAACAACAGCGGGTACGCCCACAGGTATCTGGCACCAGGTACTGCTGTACCAGTCAATAAAAAATGCCAAGTCTATGACGATTTATCGTTTCTGCTAAATGTCCCGCCCGGCATATTTGTTTTGTTCCGACAAACAGCACTCGTCGTCCTGAAAAGTACCCCCCAACGTAAAACATATAATAGCAATATTAAAACACGTGCTGTTATTGCACCCGGATGAAATGGACACCAAGCCAAGCACTAATACATTATTCAGACGATATACATATGATACATAGATATTTAATACCTGGTACGAATTATAGGGTCTTTGTAGTAATTTGTTTTCTAAGCTGCAAATCTTAGTATTCGACCGGTTAATATATTTCAGAAATATTAGTATTAATATCATGTTCAAGCAGTAGAGTGCAAATGCATATATACATGGAACGAGAACTATTAACTGAACGTTCGGTAAGATGTTCCAGGGGTCAGGTTGTTCGTTGTTCCGTGGGTCCAGGAAGCACTTCCAAGTGGGATCAAGGTACGGGCGTAGACTCAACCTAACCCTTATAAGGGTTAGGTTGAGTCTACGCCCGTACCTAACCCTGATCCCAAACCAGACCCAAACCGGCCCAAAAACGGGCGGGAAAAAAGGCTGCGCCGCTCTCGTTTTTGTTTTTTTGTTGTTCCGAACCTGCCGACCACGATGTATCCCCTTGCACTATTAATAATAGTGACGGCAAATTTCCCGAAAACTTCCCGGAAATATCCTTGCGGGTGAAAAGTCAATACTATTTCATGGAAAAAATCTCGCTGTATATACCAACATACCTGCTTTGATTCGAAAAAAAATGAGAATCCTTTGTTGTACTGTTATTCCGGAGTACCATATATTAAACAGGACATACCTACCTGTGGTACACACTAAAAACCATATATTTCCCTGTGTGTTTTTACTAACACTATTTGGTCCTATTTACTATGGTCTCCCTTAGTAAGGGTTACCGATACTAATTATTACAGTGTCAACTATTCAATCAGTTGAACTCACACCTGACGTATTCATAATAATTTTTGTAATACCACCAAATCAAACCAGGTAGAAGAGGTAGTCAAAATTATAGCGACCTCAAGCCACCTTCCCCTTTTGAAAGGAGAGCATAATATACGACACAAACACCATACACACACTGTACACACACACGTTCCAGCGCCCACTTTTATTTGGCGGGCAAATACAGGCATTATTATATTAATATTCCTAAGAGTGTTCTCTTAGGCTTTCCGTCGGCACTAAATCCCAACCAGCTAAACCCAAAGCGATTTGAGGCGGATATCTTGAGGCACACATCTTGACGGCGGGTATTTTAGGACCCTGGGGTCTGTCACACAATCCGTACTGTGGGGACTGGGAGGCGGAGACTCGTAGATAGGGGTGCCATTTTCCGGGCAATGTTATACAGGGTAGGGGTACCACTTTTAGGCTCAATATCTTCTGACGGGTTGTGCTCCTCACGTGAGTAACCACCGGATACTAGTATTATTTACTGGTTTATTTGTTTTTGGACTACCGCATTGGAAGGTTTGGTCGGGTTGCGCTAACGAATGTTTCTGAAGTCATGATTCGGGTGAGATATTAAGCTCCTCATGCGAGGAGCTCAGAAAATTATGCTGCACCCCTACCGTGGGACGACTCTAATAATATCTGACGGTGTTCCTAGAGTGAAGAACTACTGCCGAATAAGGCATGCCTCTTATCCTTGGAATACATATTCTACTAATAACAGGGCTTTACTTTAGTATGTGCATGTATGTATGGATGGGTACACCACACTGATCGAGGAGGAGCCCTTTTGATCTCACCCAAAAGCGGACAAAACAGAAATAAAGATAACCAACCCCTCCCATGGCCTGTATGTAGGTATGCAGCGAATGATTATATGGTATGGTAAAACACAAATGTTAGTATCCCAGCGACAGGGCATGCCTTTTTGGATAGTTTCTGCCATAAAATGCTACACATAGTACCTCTATCGTATAATAGCACGGGGCGATTTTCTGCCACCCCAACCAGCCCCTCCCTACATACCCAACAAAAACGCCATGCCACACAGTACAAACGCCACAGAGGGGGTAGGGTATTTCTAGTATATTCGTTATTCCTCTCCTCAACCTGACTCAACCATGATAAGCTTCTGGATGCACCTTTTGCAGTACTGTCGCATTTCCGGTCGCACCCTCGACTATTACGGGCATACGCGGAGCTGCAGGTGGGCGTCAGCCCGCAACCAATCGGGCTGTGTCTTGTTCAATTCAGTACTTCCACGTCCCGCGCGGCGTTTCACGCCTCAGACCACCCACACTCTGCTGACGGGGTTTTCCTCGCCGCCCACGGCAGGCTTTTGACAGACAACAGACCGACACAAAGACAAGCGATCAAGGGTCTGGTTGTTTCTGCCGGCTTTCGCCTTTTTGGTGATACTGGATTACACGAGGTTTGAGCAACAACACCAGCAGCAGCAGGCTGCGATGTGCCTATATTGTACAGCAGTACCACTGTAGTAATACGTCGACCTACTGTGACCCTACAGGGCCCCGAGGTTACGGCGGGCGAGGGTTTTTCCTGTGGGACAAAGAGGAGGGGCGTCCATTGACCAATTATCAACATTATCTTCCTCATTTTAGCACAGTTTTGTCTTGACCCCATGGTTATTCTGCGGCAATCACCACGGCGGCTTCATGGCGACTCCATGGCGCTTTTGAGCCAACCATGACGGGGCCATGGAGGCGCCGTGGTGCCGCAATAGCGCTTCGAGGTGTCATGGCGGCATCATGGAACTCAGAGCCCGCCACTGCGGCACCATGGATGCGTCGCGGTGCCGCCATGGCGCTTTGAGCCCGCCATGGTGCCGCCATGGTTCCGCCATGGCGACTCCATGGTGTTTAGAGGCATCCAAGGCCGCGCGATGTATGCGCCGTGGTGCCGCCATGGCGACCCCGTGGCTCTTTGACGCCACCATGGCGGCACCATAACGGCACCATGAAGGCGCCATGGCGGCACCATGGCGCTTTGAGCCCGCCATGGTGGCTCCGTGACGCCGCCATGGTGCCTTCATGGCGACCCCATGGCGCTTTGAGCCCACCATGGCGCTACCATAGAGGCGCCATGGAGGCACCATGGTACCTCTTGGTGCACCATGGCGCATTGAGCCCGCCATGGCGACTCCATGGTGCTTTGAGCCCGCCATGGTGCCGCCATGGTGGCGTCATGGCGCTTTGATCCCACCATGACGTTACCATGGATGCGCCGTGGTGCCGTCATGGCGCTAAACGGCAGCCATGGCAGCTCCATGGTGCTTAGAGCCCGCCATGGCGCTTTGAGCACGCCATGGTCCCGCCATTGTGCCGACATGGCGACTCAAGATTGACTTGAGCCCACCATAGTGCCGCCATGAAGGCGCCATGGAGGAGCCGTGATGTCGCCAGGGCGCATTGAGCCCGCCATGGTTGATTCGTCACCCCGCCATGGCGACTCCACGGCGCCTGGAGCCCGCCATGGCGGCACCATGGATGCGCCGTGGTATGGACCATGGCGCTTAACGTCATCCATGGTGGCTCGATGGCGCCTCGATGGTGGCGCCATGGCACTCCATGGCGCCCTGAACCTACCATGGCGGCACCATGGATGCGCCATGGTGCCGCCATGACGCTTAAAGACAGCAATGCCGGCACCATGGTGCTTTCAGCCCGTCATGGCGGCTCCATGGTGACTCCATCGTGGCGCTATGGCGACTCATGGCGACTCTATGGCGTCTCCATGGTGGCGCCATGGCGGCTCCATGGCGCTCTGAACCCACCATGATGGCACCATGGAGACGCCTTGGTGCCGCCATGGCGCTTAGAGGCAGCCATGTCGGCTCCATGGCGCTTAGAGCCCGCCATGGCGGCACCATGGATGCGCCGTGGTGCCACGATGGCGCTGGCGCCATGGAGTCGCCATGAAGTCGCCATGGCGTGCTCAAAGCTCCATGGCGGCACCACGGCCCATCCATGGTGCCGCCATGGCGGGCTCTGAGCACCATGGTGCCGCCGTGACGCCTCCGTGGAGCCGCCATGGCGGGCTCAAAGTGCCATGGTGCCGTCATGACGCCTCCATGGTGCCGCCGTGGCGGGCTCAAAGCGCCATGGAGTCGCCATGGCGACTCCACGGAGAGTCCACGGTGACTCCAAAGTGCCGCCATGGCGCCTCCATGCTGCAGCCATGGTGGGCTCGCAGCGACACGGAGTCACCATGGAAACAAACGCTATGGAGTCAATATGGAGGGTCCATGGCGACTGCATCGCGTTGTGCCATCGTCATGTGTGAAAACAAATGTCGGACAATGCGCATCACCACAGACGCAAACAGGGACGCGGAAAATCCTCGGTTGGGCTCCACCGATAGCTGTAGACTCCAGCTTTCCAACGATGCCACTTGAAGCCGAAAGTATGGGGTCGTAAACGAGATAGAGGTGGACGCGGGGGGTGGGGGTAACGTTCTTGGGACGCGTGTATCTCATGAACGAAATATATTATCGTAAAAGTCGAGTCGGACTTTTACAGCCCGAATCGTGAGCTTTCCCGCGATGCCGAATACGCATCTTTCCTAGCAGAAGGTGGGTCGGAACGCGCTCCCCCGTTCAACATAGTATGCTTTTGAGGACCGATTTTTACCCACCTCTTCCGCTCGTAGAACCTCGTATTTTCGGTTATACGTAGGACCGTTGGAAAGCTAAAGTCTTTAGGTTTCTGTCGAACCTATCCCCATGGTTTTTGTATCCCCCTGTGTGTCGGTGTGGCGATTAATCAGTCCGGCTGCAAATACATTCCTTCATAAAACATGGTAGTGGAAATATTGGGCCAAAAAACATTATTCCGAGGCCAATAAATTCACGTATCAGCGCTCATTAACAATGGGCCACCGTAACTGTCGCTCGCAGCTTCCTGTAAGGTTAACCCTCAAACCTTGCAGGCATGCGCACGGTGCACATTTCGGTGGGTGCTCGGGGCTATCCAGAGCGACGTGCCCGAGTGGCTGGGGTGGGGGGGGGTTCGAAACCCATTGTATTCTATCAACGACATGATGATTAAAAAAAAGAAAACATGAAGTTCCGAGCCAAAAATCGATTTAGTTTTCATCCGCGCTGCAAACACGCCACGGCTGTCTACCGTCTACGTACCGCATCTAACACATCGTCTTCGTGGCGCGAGCAGGCCAATGGAGTGGGGGTGGGTTCGAAACGTATTGTGGCCTATCAACGACATGACGACTAAACAGAAAACATAAAGTTCCGAGCCACAAATTAATTTACCTTTGATCCGTGCTACAACAAGCCACAGCTGCTGTCTACCGTCTACGTACCGCATCTAACACATCGTCTTCGGGCGCGAGCAGGCCAGCGAGCTGGTCCATTCTGTCACGTCTCATGCCAGCGCGCAACTTTCTAAACCCACTCGACGCATAAGGTAGAGTGAGTATCATCCTCGGGACTAAAAATGTACAACCTTGGACATCGGACACCACCGGTCATTATACGCACTTCTCCTCTTCCTTTTTTCTTTGCTGGCAGACTTGCACGGCGGCAACCAATCAAACGCACAGATCAAGGCCTCCAACACACCACAAAACGCCATAATTCAATCGCCAGCCCTTCTGCTCCTGATTTGCACGCGGCACGCGACACGCAAAAAAAAAGGTCGGAGCTCAACCAAACGGCCTGACCGCTGACGACGCACGCAGTCACACATGCGCCAACTCCATTCCTGGCATCAAATATGCTACTACGGAGACACCGCGGTCTGATGCTCTTGACTGGCTGCCCCCTGCACGAAACCTAGTATAGTAAGGCCTAGGAGGCCTCGATCGATCTCCGAATACGAGGGAACACAGTAATCAGGCCCCAAATATGGTAGGTAAACGTACGGGGATATGTGTTTTTTCGGTCTATCCGTCGGTTCTGATTACTATGCCCCCCCCCCCCCCCCCGAAACAGCAAACAAAGCCGGAAGAGGCCTTGCCGCGTCGCAAAATACCGTTCTTAGCATATTTGCCGGGCATCTGCCATGCCACATCCTATTACCGTTTGACATCTACACCCACGTTTCGGAAGAGAAAACGGCTTGCAATTAGTAGTGGGATGGCGCCAAACGGCACCGGTTGTGCCGCATCCTCTACCCGGGGGGGTCATGGACAAATAAAGAGGAAGTGCCTCCAAAGCCTTTGCCAGCCAACTTCTCCACCCCCCCCCCCCCTGACACTCTCGCCTATTATGGTCTTGGGGGGCGGACCAAAACAAGAGAAACAACACAACACAGCACAGCACAAAACTACCAGCGCTACTAGTGCGTACCAAGGGATACAACACCCCGCACTCCTTATTAGCCAACGTTGCCATGAAAGAAGTGCCATCAAAACAAAACCTTTCAACTGGTCAACACGTCATAAAAAACGAAACCTTCCAATTGGTGAACGTACCGTCACAGTGCCGTCAAAAACAAAACCCCCTAAAATTGGTCAACAATGTGCCCTCAAAAAGTGTCATCAAAACGAAACCTTTCACAGTCAAAATTGGCCGGCGTTTTCGCAGGAATTGCACTGCAGTATATACCCCCCGTGTAAAAAGAGCCCATCGGTTTGTTTTAAAAACAAAAAACGTTGGAACCACCATTGCTGTGACGAAGCCGCATAACACGGCCAGGTGTCTTCCTCCTCCTCGAGGGGGGCTCGCCCCTTTCTATTAGTCGATTCGGTCGTCGTTCCTAGTGCGTTTGCTATCCGCGGCTGGTGACTTGAACGCCTGACAAAGCATTTTCGAGGCAACCAAGAAGTTTAACGCGTCCGTGGGGCACGTGGACAGCCATCACAATAGTCGGTCAACAAGTCATAAAAACACAGGAAGGAAGGAAGGAAGGAAGGAAGGGTTGCGCGCGCACCCCCGAGGTACAGCCACCTACTCGTATATGGAAGACCACGTAAACTCTTCTTTTACCATTACATCTACGCGATACCGCTCACCGTGGCTCCCAGCCATGGGATCGAAGAACGGCACATTTTAGACAAAATCAACGGTCGTCACCTTGAATAGGCAGGGTCAAGTGGGATCTCCCGCTATCGCAGGGAAAGATAATCGAAAGATAATCAAAAACAAATAGGGGAAACCTAGGGGAATACCTGATTTTGGGGTCCATCGTGGGTTCTGTTTACCTCTTCTTACTACAATAGCCCACCCCGGAATAGACGAACACTCCGCCGGCGCTCACTCACCCTCTGAAGTATTCTTGTGTTGAACCCCAACGCTTGGTCCAGGCTAGCAAACCAGTCGGCCGTGCTGTCGTCCTGAGGGCAACAACGGGACGAACAGACCATCAACAAAATGTTAAGAGTGTTCAAGAGCGACAAGCGCAAATAATATAGCCAGCGAAAGCACACAATGAGCGCTTGAGCAGCGAAAGCACAAAGAACCGTCCAAGCCCGCAGAAGTAGTCGAGAGGAAAGTGTACCGTGGTGGAGTGGAGGACGACGGCATAAAACATATTTCAAGTTTTTATTTAGCAGGGCTTTTCACGGTCGGGTCAAAACCTCGCGGGTCAGATCGGTTCGGGTTGGGTAACCGAGACCGAACCCGATCCGTGAAAAATTGGCAACCCCCTGACCCGACCCGACACGACCCGTGAGATTTCGAAACCTTACTGAACCGACCCGTGAGTTGGGGTCATGACCTGTGGAGCGAATTGGTAGTCGGTAAGGTGTATAACTCAGGGTACCCGAATACCTACCCGAGTGTGACCATAACGACCAGATCATCGTACGCCATGTTTTCCCCCTAATGGCGAGGGCCCCTCCATCGAGGAACTACCCCAAAAGGCATGCCCTATCACCCAATAAGGCGTGTGCCTTACAAGGCATGCCTTATCGTTGGAATGCCGTTTCTATCTTACCATTTTGAGTTTAGTGGTATACCTACGTAAGCTACGGGATTGTTCATCTGGTTCTGGTTACGTTTTCATTCTCAAAATCCGTTTGTCCGTGAGGTTTAAATCTCCATACGAAAATCAAGTGAGTAGCCCCACAAAAACAATACGAGGTGTAATCCTAATCCTATCCCATAGACCACAGTGACATACGTCCGTACCTTGCAGATGGTTGGCACTGGGAAGTGAGAGGTTTTGACGACGAGCGTGTCCCCCCGGCGCAGCGGTTGGCTTAGCTTCCCGTCGAAGCTTACCCTCGACTCCGCCCTGCAAGACAGATTCACCGTTTCAAGTGCCGAGGGTCGCGGTGTGTTGGTGTTAGTGTTGGTGTTGGTGCTGTTGGTGTTGGTGTAGGTGTGGTGTTGGTGTTGGTGTCGGTGTTGATGTTGGTGTTAGTGTTATTGCTAGTGCTAGTGTTGGTGTTAGTGTTGGTGTTGGTGCTGTTGTTAGTGTTGGTGTTGGTATGGATGTGGGTGTCAGTGTTGATGCTCGTGGTGGTGTTGGTGTTGATGGTATGTACATCACGCGGGAGTTGCACGCCACAGCACGCTTAGGAAGTATCGCTCTCACCGAGCGCTCCGTTCACGGAGTGGAACACAAATTAAAACTTGGCAAGGGAGGAAGATAAGCCGAACGACTACAAGACCCCATCACGGCTCAATCAAACCCACTTCCAAACATGTACCAAGCTGATCTAAAACACCTTGAAATCCTTAACACCGTGGCCTTCGCAGCAAGTCCGTTCTCGGTGCCATCTGCCAGTAACATAAATAGCAATACGTAGCGTCCACCTCCAACCACTGTATTCTACATATAACGCGATGCAAGTCGGTAGCAAGCAAGCAAAGGCAGCAGCGAAGACCAGCAAATAACCGCTTACGCGCACTGTACACAAACGCTGAAGTGAAACAAACGTCCACGACGTTTTTTTTCCTTCTGCAAGCGAAAAACCATTAATTTTACACGACGTCAACGTTTGATCCCTACGCTCGACTTGATCTTCGGGCCCGCCCGTTCCCACAACCAAAATCGCGATGCATTCAAAGCTCCGTACCTGGCTTCCTGCGGCATTCTTAGTCGGAGCACCACCGTGTCTGGGAAGACGATGGGTCGGAAGGACAAGCTATGAGGGCAGATCGGGGTGAATAGGATGGCCGGCACACAAGGGTGCACCTGGGGGCGTTGGGTTGGGTCGGGTCGGTTCGGTTCGAGTCGAGGTGGGTTGGGTTGGGTTGGGTTGGGTTGGGTTGGGTTGGAAAAAATATCCAAGTACGCGGGACACGTTGCACGGTTGCTCAGCCACGCCGAAGCGAGAATGGCCGCAACTGTATCACAACTACGAGTGCGAGCACGACTACATCATTGGTGAGGACAATCAACCGTCGGTAACACGCTTTACGGCTAAGCGAAGCCGGCTAAGGGAACACGCGCGCCAAAGCCCGACAGCAACCGCCCGTACCGTACCGGCACTAACCGCAACCACAAGAGGGAGCGTGTACTCGATATTCATGCATGGCCGTAGTCGTATGACCATAGACTCTCGCATCCCTACAATGCCGGGACGGAGCATGTGGGGTTTTCACAGATCAGGCAGACATTACAAGCACCAAGCGCGAAGCACCGTGAGGTGTTCGGCGAGTCACATGAAGGGTGAGCTTTACCCTACTAAGAACCGCTTGTGAGGCGGACTTGCATATGGATGACAGCTTCAAAGAGGGGGGGGGTGTACTTTATTTTCATGCATGGCCGTAGTCGTATGACCATAGACTCTCGCATCCCTACAATGCCGGGACGGAGCATGTGGGGTTTTCACAGATCAGGCAGACATTACAAGCACCAAGCGCGAAGCGCCGTGAGGTGTTCGGCGAGTCACATGAAGGGTGAGCTTTACCCTACTAAGAACCGCTTGTGAGGCGGACTTGCATATGGATGACAGCTTCAAAGAGGGGGGGGGTGTACTTTATTTTCATGCATGGCCGTAGTCGTATGACCATAGACTCTCGCATCCCTACAATGCCGGGACGGAGCATGTGGGGTTTTCACCGATCAGGCAGACATTACAAGCACCAAGCGCGAAGCGCCGTGAGGTGTTCGGCGAGTCACATGAAGGGTGAGCTTTACCCTACTAAGAACCGCTTGTGAGGCGGACTTGCATATGGATGACAGCTTCAAAGAGGGGGGGGGTGTACTTTATTTTCATGCATGGCCGTAGTCGTATGACCATAAACCCTCGCATCCCTACAATGCTGGGATGGAGCATGTCGGGTTTTCAGGGGGGCGTACTCATTTGTTGCTTGCCTTAGTCATTTGACCATTGACCACGCATCCCTTTCGAGACGGAGCACCGTTTCTACTCCTATAGAGACACCTCCAACATGTGGGCGATCATTACGTTGTTCCACACCAGGATATTACAAAGAAACGTGTTGCTGATCCTATCTCCTTGGGGGGGTAAAGGGCGTTCGATGCGACGACGCACCATGCTCCCTCCGGCGGACATACTGTAAGCCGTTGACCCTGTAGGGGTGGCGATGATAAGCCCGTCCGCTTGTACAGTGGTGAGGTGCTGCTCGTCGCAGTAGCACTGAAGGTTGGTGAGGTAAGGGCTAGAACCTACCGCATAGCAGCCGAACAAGCGGGCAGAGAAAAGCATACAGCGCCATCGAGAGGTGGTGGTGAGGCGATACAAATATTTCACACATCGGTCAGATCATCTACAGATAGATCATGTACAGATAGATCATCTTGATATGAGACTGCCGTTGTGACAGGTTGCGCCGGATCTGTGTAAAGTACAGATCCAACCCAGGAAGCATGCGCCAGATCATGCAAACTATACCGGTCCCACCCGACAACATGAGCTAGATCATACATGTCATACATATCATACAAGTTCGGGAATAGATCTACCTCGAAAGGTCTACTGCTTATGGACCATCAAGTAGGAATCGATTATCTGTCCAAGGTGTGAAGTTTGTATTCACCTCCGAAAATACATATGACACGAACGTCGCATTTCCAAACAGGAGACGGACGAATCGATCGTCACACAAGACAAGTTTCCCCATGAATGGGACTACGGCCTAGAAACGCGCACGCTTGCAAGTGCCCTCATTCCAAAACGAACCCAGCGTAGGCCAGGACAAAAAAGAGAGCCTCTCGAGCACAACAAGCCCCTCGCGTACAGCAGACCGACCCCTGCGTACATACAGGCCAAACCCGAAAAACGTGACAAGGTGCAGTTCGAACAAGGGTTGTGATAAGGCATGCCCTAAAGAGGTCTTGGCGGGTCAAAAAACAGACCGCCAGCCAACCTACCGTGTAACACGCAACATAGCACACCCCCTGCTACGGTGACTTTCCCACTCCTGGAATCACATATGATCGCAAGCCTCGGAAGCCGGATTAAAGAGTTGAAGCACATTGATCAGAAATGACTTTGCGATATGACCATTCCAAAATCCGTTTTTTCCCCCGCGATTTCAGAAAACCTATATTCGCCTATCAATCAGTAGGACGGTTTTCCACGCTGAATTTGCTAGGTCGCGGGGGGGGGGTGCAACCGCCGAGCAACGCCGTCTACGGAACGATCTCGTAGATATCCTTCCCAACGCCGCGTGGTATTCGTCGCGTGTCCCCTCCCTTTTCGGATAAACCTGTACACTATATGAACTTTGTCCCAGGAGGGTGCGATGCCTTGCGTGCTATACGGAGATCCCGACATGTCTGGCCCAGTAACGTCTGGCCAGCAGGAGCAGCATGGTCTGTTCGCATGTTTTACCAGTCCCACCAGCACCATTCCGTGCTGTACCCACTTGATAGTTCCACTCACGCGATAAAACAAACAATGGCAACCGCAAAGAAGTTCAACTCTCAACCAAGCACACATAATACTAATGTAGAACAAACACGCCTAATTATCTCTTACGAACCCATCACGGATTTTTCTCGGAAGGTTCCCTTTCTCTAGTAATCCTCTCCTTTTTGGTCGGAAGCGTCGGTAGATGGGCTGGGCACTGGCACGGTATATACTGGCAGTAGTAATCCACTGGTTGACCCGGCCAGTATATTCGCCAGTGGATTTTTATCTTACGTACGTCCAAGACACGCGTCATACTATATATAGTACGGAAACCCACGAAATGCGTTTCGGGAGGAGAGAAGAGAGAGGAGAGACTGTATACTGCTGCAATCCAGTATACTGGGTGATGATGACGGCAGTACAATCGCTACAGACTGAGTCAGCCAGTGCCGAGCCCTAGCTATTAGCCTTGTCCTCCGCTCACCTCGATCGATGACGATTTCGTTGAGGGCGTGGAATGCCTCCGAGGTCTGGTCGTCACGAATGATCCGCGCCGACAGCCGCATCCTCAAGGAGACCTTCATGCCCCCGCTCATGATGTGTCGCACCTATATACGATTTACAAAAACGACAGCAAAAAAAAATCATCAGCCGTAATGAGATCGAGGGTCCCAGTCGAAGCTCTCATTCATGTCTGCAAGCTGTCTGCGGTATATACTTCGATCCCGCGTATGATACTTCGGGTTTTGTATGACCTCACGAAGCTATTTATAAAAACTACAACACGTCAGCTGTGAGATCGAGGGTTTCGTCTAAGAAGCTTAACCTTATCTTAGCAAGCTATGTGTGATACTTTGGCCGTGCGCATTACGTACGGGTTAGTATGTGACCTTATGGAGGATATATATATCTCGTATTGGGGGGGGGAACAAAACATGACAGCTGCCTATTTAGAAAAACGAAAAAACGTCAGCTGGGAGATCGAGGATGTCGTCGAAGAAGCTCATTTTTACAAGCTGCGTGCGACACTTCGATCGCGAGTTGTAAGGGTTTCCTATGACCTCATGAAGGATGTATTAAGCGCCTTTTGGAGGGGAGCACAATTTGTCAGCAGCTGCCTATTTACAGCAGAAGGGCCAGACCGTCAACACGCGACAAACCGCAAACAATGATATGTGTACGTGGGCTGATCTGAGATATTTCACATGGATTTGTTTACGGGTGTAATATCAGCCTTGTATGCTATTAATAGAGCCTATTAATAGAGCCGAACCTGGCAGAGCAAAAACGCCACGGAAACTAGCGGAAACATAACGTGTGAGATTAAATACTAAGCAGAGCGTTTTACGGTCTAATGTTGTGTTGTGTTGTGTTGTGTTGTGTTTGAAATCATCAAAAGCGTGATCGCAGCCTCTCACGGTGTGCCGCACCTGACCGAGCGAAACCGTCGACGCGAAAAAGAGCGAAACCGTCCGTATCGCGCACAAAATGCGCAAATTACAGAGTTTTACGACGCATTTTTTCGTTGTGCAAAAATCGAAAAAGAAAAAAGAACTCCTAAAGCTGTGACCATAAACAAAAATCGTCGAATGAGCACCGTTGTTACCAGTGCACAATATTATAAAACTACACTATTTCCCTATTTTTAGTAACAATATGTGGTCCTACTTACTATGGTCTCCCGTAATAACTAACTCTCTTTGAAACTTTCGAGGGGCAAAAGTTGACGATCAAAATCGACGATTACTGTAAATGGGGCATGATACAGAGTAAAAACGTCTGGCTGTTGGGGCGCTTACGCTGCTCCTAGACGGTAGATAAACACCACCAAAATCATCCTTGCTCTAGTCGCCGTCTCGGGGGTTCCAGAGGGGGTTGAGTCTAAATATGCCCTGACGGGCCAAAACTGGACCGTCAACCCACATACAGCATTAGGCCCATGAATAAGAAATAACCTAGTAAGGCCAAAAGGCTCACGTTTTGGAGGAACCTAAGAAAATTCGATTCAGAAATCGTGCTCAGCGGCGAGCGCTACCCTGAATCCCATATAAAAGCGTATAAAAGCGTATAAAAGCGTATAAAAGCGTATAAAAGGCTATAAAAGGCTATAAAAGGCTATAAAAGCCTATAAAAGCCTATAAAAGGCTATAAAAGGCTATAAAAGGCTATAAAAGGCTATAAAAGCCTATAAAAGGATATATGCCCCAAGCTTGTAAGAGGATGGCGTGACAGTAAGGTTCCAAGGCTTTGCTCAGATTAAGGTATTTCTTGTTTTGCGGGCTCATACCCACCGTATCGGACGAAAAGCACCCACCTCTTCCTTCATCAGCTCGAACTCGAACGGACTCAAGAACCCCATCGATCCCAGGTTGAAGCAAAGGTGCGGCGGAACTGACCTCTATTACCCCGCGGCAACAGCACCGACCGGTCAAAACGGTACCGACCGACAAACGGTACCGACCGACAAACGGTACCGACCGTTCCAAAGCAGCCCGTGAACAAACACATTGCGCCGCCGTCCAGCGGCGTATCAGCCAGGCGCCCGTGACAAACCGAAGCCGGTACGAGGTGGCATGCGACAGCACAAAGCGAGAGAGGAAGGGAGAGGGGGGGGGCGAACCAGTTACGAGGTGGCATGCAATAGCACAGAGCGAGAGACGACGACGACGACGACGCGGGGGGGGGGGGGGGGGGGGGGGGGGGTGAGGCGACACACCGAACCCGATACCAGGTATGTGGTAGCATGCAAGAGTGCAGAGCGAGATCGTTCATCTAAACGGCCATCGCAACGCAAGCCTCCCCTACATCTCTCGCGCGTTTACGCATGCTCTCCCCTCCCCTATCTCGCACGTACACGTATTCTCACCCGCCCCCCCTCGTTAACTCGACGCTGTCATCCATATGTAAGAACTTCGCCTCACAAGCTGTCCTTGAGTAGGATGCAGCTAACCCTTCATGCGACTCGCCCAACACATCACAGCGCTTCGCGCTGTGTGCAAGATATGTCTGCCTGGTCGGTGAAAACCAGACGTGCTCCGTTTCGGCATTGTAGGGATGCGAGGGTCTACGGCCATACGACTACGGCCATACCAGGTACATGACATGAGTACACCCGCCCTCTCGCTGCCTGGTCGGTGAACACCCGACGTGCTCCGTCCCCGTATTGTAGGGACCCGAGGGCTTACGGCCATGCGAACGCGAGGGTCTATGGTTATATATATATACACGACTACGGCCATGCATAACACGAGTACCCCCCCCCCCCCCCCGCGCCCGCCGTAATGAGCGCCCAGATGTTGGAGGTGTCTCTCTATTAGGAGTAGGAACGGTGCTCTGCCTCGAAAGGGGTGCGCGGTCAATGGTAAAATGACCCAAGCAAGCAACAAATGAGTACCCCCCCGCGCTTGGTGCTAGAAATGTCTGCCTGGTCGGTGAAAACCCGACATGCTCCGTCCCGGCATTGTAGGGATGCGAGGGTCTATGGTCATACGACTACGGCCATGCATGAAAATGAAGTACCCCGTCCCCCACCCGCGCCCGCCCTCTCTCAATCGCACGTATAGTATATCATACGTGTATCATACGTGTATCATACGTATAGTGTATCACACATGTATAAATACGTACCCTAAAGAGCGTGTTGCTGTACATGAGGAGACCGTCCCCGCCCAAGGTCACCACAAAGTCCACGCTGTCCCCGTCCCCTCCCGCCGCGGGGAGCGAGGGCCCCGCGCCGCCCTTGGGGCCCATGGCGGCCTCGACCGACCTCTCCGGCGGCGTGAAGACCTCTAGGTTCGCTCGAGCGTCGGTGTCCCCCCCCATATACTCGTCCAGGGCCTGTCGCGATATTATGTCAAGAAATAAACAAGAAAACACACGTATCAACTGTGAGATCGAAAAAATCCGCCAAAAATAAGATTTCCCAGTGCGTGGGGGTGTACTTCGATTGCGATGGGCTTCGTGCCGACGTCATGGACCGGCCCGGACCGGACCGGCCTGGGCCGGGCCGGGCCGAGAGACTTGGAAGTTTGATGGGCCAGGCCGGGCCGGGCCGGGCCGTGAAAGGTGGAAAATGTTATGGGCCAGGCCAGGTTAGGCCGGGCCGGGCCGTGCTTCAGGGTGTGTACTTTTACAGCTGTCATCAAAATGTTTAGTAGCACGCGTCCACGGGGAGTGATCATACGGGGCAGGCGGTGGGTTAGTGGGGGGGGGGGGGGGGGGGGGGGAGTACTAATTGGTTGCTTGCCTTAGTCATTTGACCATTGACCACGCATCCCTTTCGAGACGTTAGTGGGGGGGGGTTGTACTTCATTTTCATGCATGGCCGTAGTCGTATGACCATAGACCCTCGCATCCCTACAATGCCGGGACGGAGCATGTCGGGTTTTCACCGACCAGGCAGACATTGCTAGCACCAAGCGCGAAGCGCCGTGAGGTGTTGGGCAAGTCGCATGAAGGGTGAGCTGCATCCTACTAAGAACCGCTTGTCAGGCGGACTTGCATATGGATGACAGCTTCAATGAGTTAATTTAATGTCTGGTGTGGCTACTTCCTGAGATAGCAATGGGAGCACTATGTATCTGCCTCATGAATGCCTTACCATATCACACTACGTGATACGATCATTCCCCTTGTGCCGAGCAAAGGCTCTCCACCCCGCACAAATGATCTAACTCGACCACCAGCCTGGGTAACCGCCAAAAAAAACAAGAAAAAAAAACGGTACCCTGGTTGTCTAGCTCACGCAGTGAGAGGCATGTTTTACAGCATCGTCGCCAGGCGACGCCAACCCAACCCAACCGGGGGGGGCGGGGGGGAGAGACCCCACCCAGGGGGGGGGGGGGGAGGGCCCCCACCGGGGGGGGGGGGGGTGGTACTCATGTCATGCATGTCCGTAGTCGTATGGCCATGGATCCTTGCATCCCCTACAATGTCGGGATGGAGCACGTCGGGTTCCAGCCACCAGGCAGACATTGCTTGCCTTGCACCAAGCGCGAAGCACCGTGAGGTGTTGGGCGAGTCGCATGAAGGGCGAGCAGCATCCTACTAAGAACCGCTTGCGAGGCAGATTTTCTTGCAAATTGGTTGCGAGAGCTCTACGTGACCGATTTTCACAAACCCGCAGTCTACAGAAGCGCGCGAGCTGTGGCTATAAGGCGTGGGACACATGCTTCGCGGTATGACGTCTTGAGTTGGCCGCGGTCGCCGTGCTGCTGTGGTTTTTTTGTGGTGTATTTCGAGTCCGGCGATATTTCTCCTGTTGTTTTCGTTTTTTCTCCGGCGAAGGCACACAGCCTGGCGTGTATCAGGCAGCCTTGCTTCATTCAATGATGTTGCCATTGATAGTAAGGCTCTTGCGCAACATCTACTAACGGCGAATAGATTATCTCGATTATCTCGATCATCTAGATCGTGATCTGTGATCTGTCGTGATCTGTGATCTGCCGTGATCTGTGATATGTCCGCACTCGGTGGGACAAGTGTAACTCTACTCTAACTCTACTCGCAACCCACAACACCCACGCAACTCTCGTACTCGCATCAAACGATAGAGCTTGGAGACCAATGAAGCACACACACAAGTACACACACGAATACACACAAACACACAAATACACACAAAACACACACAGACACACACATACGACATACACAACGAATACGACACACACAACACATAGAGACACATACGACACATACGACACACACATACACATACGACACACACGACACACACCTGGCCCACGTCCTCGGCCGCCGCCGCCTCCACCATGACCTTGAGGCCAATCTCCCGCTGCAGGAAGTCGATCGTCTGCGCGGCTAGCGGCAACATCTCCTTTTCAGGCTTGAGCAGCACCAAGGCCCGACGCGGTCGTTCGTTCCATCTCATCATCACCTATATACCAGGTATATATATATATCACGTACACAAATACGAGGAGGAAAAATAAAATGAAAAAAAAACAACGCCCCCCCCTTATCCCCCTCCAAATGAGAACATCGGTTGATTGCTTGGTATTGCAAATAAGCCACAAGAACAATGGTTGCTTGGTATTGCAACTAGGCCACACGACTAATGGTTGCTCGGTACTGCAAACTACCTAGAAGATAAATGGTCGGCTGATACTGCAAACTATAAGACGAGCATCATACGAGTACTACAGTAGTACGTACGTAGCACAAAAACATGCGAAACAAGCACGACAACAACGACGAAGACAACCGGAACAAAAAAATGTCGTGTGGTCATCGCGCGCCCCCCCCCCCCCCCCCCCCCTCCCTAAACTCCAAACAGCCGCCCGCAACAAAATATTCGAAGCTACCGTACTGCTATACTCCCCCTTCGCCCCCACGCCGCCCTTAACGTTTTTTCCATCAGCCGGGCACCCTCGACCCCCGTCTTCGGCCACCACTACCACCACCACCACTACCACCACCACCACTACCACCACCACCGCCGCTGCCGCCGCCGCCATTTCACCGGAACGCCTCCTCCCGCACCAGCCAATCGCCAATCGCCAAACGCGTATCAACGGCCAACTGTGTCTCAACGGTCAAATGCGGCTCAACCGCCTACGGCATCGTTTTATAAACAACCTTTGAAAAAAATTGTACAGCTTGTCCAGGTTGTACAGGATAGTGTATACAAGCTTAGGATAGTATATACAAGCTTGGACAAGGTCGGAACAATTTTGGACAGTTTTGGAAAAAAATTGACACGTTCAGACCAAAGTTTGAACAAGGTTGGGACAAGCTTGAACAAATACTGACGAATCTAAAAAAAAACATTTGAACACGTTTGGACAAGAGTTTGGACAAGTTTGAAACACCAAGTTGGCCGGACAACCCTTGGACAAAGTTTTGGTACAAGCTTGGACCCGCAAACGCCAGCCACCACCTAAGCCAACATGCTTCCCGTCCCGTTTCGTCGCCGCACCTGCGTTGTTGCCGGGGCGGAAGCCGAGATCTCCCCGCTTTCCACCATCTCCCGTTCGCAGTGGTACGCGTCGCAGCGGAAGAGGCTGAATCCCGCGCGTTCCCGGTTGTCCTGCGCGCCGGCATGATTGTCGCAGTGTACGGTGGCGGGGCCGGGCCGGACAAGAATATAAGCGCGCGGTCATGTTCGCGGAAATAAGAGACAAGAAGAGGGGGAAAGGTCGCTGGGTCGGGTAAAACATGTCGTGGGGTACAGCCTGACCCTACTCGTACCCGAACAATAGGGTGTTCGCGCTTTTCTTGATAAGACCAAACTTATCATTTGATAAGACCAAGTCATCGTTTGATAAGACCAAGTCATCATTTGATAAGACCAAACTTATCATTTGATAAGACCAAGTCATCATTTGATAATACCAAACTTATCATTTGATAAGACCAAACGTAACGCTTGATCAAGACCAAACAATTAATTTCACGAGACCAAAGTTGCCATTTATTTTATCGCTGTCTCATGATACAATGTATACATGAACCCATCCGTTGAGCAACTACTTGCAACAACAAATCCACACCAATTCCAAGTGTTCACCCTCCCAAACCTGTGGGTGCAATCCTAAGGCGCTAGGGGCGGCGGCAAACCCGACACTGTTTCGGGCGCAGAGAGAGAGGGGGGGGGGGGGGGGTGGACCTACGCACCGGCACTGGCACCGCCATCCGGTCGGACGAGTCCTTGTCACCCCCGTCGCCCATCATCGACGGCAGAGGCAACGGTAGAAACCTAGGAGCCCCCGCCTCGGGGAGCGAGCCACCTTGTCGCGCACGTCTGTCCGACCCCCCCTCCTGCCCCGAAGTGCTGCCGCCGCCGCCGCTGCTACTGCTGCTGTTTGCACTGGTTGTGCTGACTGTGCTGCCTGGGCTGTTGGTGCTGCTTGTGCTGCTGCCGGGACTTCGAGACCCAACCGCGGACGCCTCTGTGTCGATGCCGCTGCAAGTAACGAGCAGGAGGGGTGCATACGGAGGGCGGGTTGGTAAGTCTACGCGTTTGTCTACGCCGGCTCTCTGCACGGTCACGAGTACCATGCGTACGTGAACACTGCTGCGATGGGTTTAGGCCAGTAGTAGATATTTCCGCCAGAACGGTCTTGGGGTCCTGGTATTTCTCGGACAAAGTATCGTGCTGCATGAGGCGCATTGAGGGACACGGGCGAAGGGCGGTTCGGCCTGTGAACTATTAATACCTACCTGAGGGAATACCAATATATCAATTTTGTTAGGGCCCGTATTAACGAACATTTGTTTTTGTTTGTTTGAGTTTTTTTTTTTCGTTCGTTTGTTTTGATTTGACCTGATTGGTCGAAACGTGAATAACCAGCAAGATATTTCGATTTCAAAACTGAGTAGTTCAATAAAACGGAATTCCACAAGAAGTCTTTTGGGACTTCTTTTGCTCTTTTTTTTTCTGTTGAATTGGGAGTTCATCCAACTCGGCGTGGCGTGTTCCATGAAACCGAAGGAAGCCACGCAAACTTGAGCCATGTCGTCGACTGATCCAGAGGCGAGATCCACCATTCCCGAGAGGCACGGCCACCGGATCAGCCGCAGCGCGAGGTCCGACGGGCCCTAGCATAGGGTAGACCGCTTGCGGTGCCTAAAAAGTAACATAGGCCGTCGCAAATCCAATTTTTCACCCCTCTTTGCCTCCCAAACCACACGAGCACCGACTAGGTCGCGACTTGGCGTAGAAGTTCGATCGCTGTATCCCCGTCGCTGCTGCCCGCGTTGGGCTTCGGGGCTGCGCCAGCCCACCCAAGACATCCCTAGAGTGATAGCCTCCTAGCCGGTGCTGGCAGACATATTTTTCCGCTGGCAGCGGCGCCCCGGGGAGGACACAGGCCGTAGGTCGCCTCGTTGGTTACTCACGGGTGTTCGTTGACCCTTGTGCGTTATTATCATTTTTTGACGCAATACACCATTCCTCGATAAGACCCAAACACGTTTTTTCAGGGAAATCGTATTCAAAACAAACGAAAAACAAAAATTGTTTTCCCATTTCAATAAAAAGCGATGTTCGTTAAGATGGGCCCTTAGCTGTGTATCGATGCCCCGTCCTTGTTACGCTCTCGATTCGAGTTCAGAAAGGTTACCTCTTGGGGATAAGGACAACACTACTAGTAGTGACCGCAGCAGCAGCAGCAGCAGCAGCAGCCGCAGTAGCAGGAGTGCGACCGGTCGTGTCGTCCCGGCGTCTAGGAGTAAGGCTGTGTCCTGGGGACTTGTTTGCCACCAAATTCATCAGCAAGGCTCTAAAACTCTTTTGTTCTACTGTTGAAGCTCTGTCGCTCGTCCACCATACGGCACCACTCGTTCACCTCACGAAATACCTCGTACACACGACGGGTACGGATGCATACGCAGCAGTTCACAACACACAACCCGATTGTTTCGTGCGTTCCCTGTGCACGTTATACCATCCTTCCTTCCTAAGAAGCAAGCCCCGTTCTGAAGGAGTGAAGGACTGAAGGACTGACGGCGCAAGACAGCAATAATGGGAAATCGTTTGACTTTCAACCGCTTGTGTCCGATCGCCCAAACGCTATTAATACACGAGCCTGCTGACAGACTGGAGAGCTTGAAACGAAACCAATAGAGCACACCAGACAGGAGCACGCACCGTACTGGGGCGCTTGCACATGATGTACGACTGTTTCCCATACGAACACAATTAGCGGGAACATCGGTCGAAGCCGTCACAAAAGGCGGCCGTTACACCGCTACGTGCAACTCGTGGCAAAGTGTCCGAGTAAACTTCGCGAGTACGTCTGTGCTCGTACCATTAGTATCCAGTACTGGTACCTGGTACTCGTACGAGTATCATGTTATTAGTATACCAGGTATAACGTACATACGTGACAAGTTGCCGTCAACCCTTCTCTCTTCGAGTGGTGTACTTGCACTCGTACGTCGTACTCTCGTACTCAGTTCCAGTTCAGCACACTGATAACTGATAAACATGAGAACATGAGAACATGAGAACATGAGCGAATACACACATACATACACACACGGTTGGTGTGTACCAGGTACATACAGCGACAAGAATTGCTGCTATGCAACAGGACAAGACCTAATACGGCAGAGCACAAAGCACGCTCCCATCAGCAAACACAGACCCACCTCTCCATCCCGGTGTCACCGCTTCGGCCAGCACCCTCCCCTGCATGCTCGTGCCCCCCCCGCAAACCACACGGAAATCTCCATCGCGTCGATCGTCGCAGCCCGAGTCCCTGCTGCTGCTGCTGCCAAGGGGCCAACTGCCCACGACGGACTCGAGACGGATCCCTGTCTCTACGACCCGCGCTGCTGCTGCTGCTGCTGCTTCCAGCTGCAGACCCGTTGCGCCCGGATAATGCAAGAGGCTGGCGTGCACCGGTGCCGAAGAAGGAGTCTGCTGGGGACTGCATCATCACCGCGGCGGCAACGCCAACGCTGCTCAGAGCACGGCGGCCCATTTCGGATTCGGGAAAAGTATGTACCACGAGCAGGTATGTACGAGCTTGTCGTTGTGGTACGTTTTCTGCTGGTTGTGCGATATTGAATCAAACTCGACAGAAATTCAGTCGGTTCAGACGGCCGGCCTGGTTCACAGAGAGGGCCCACCTCGAGCGGAACAGGCTGTCGGAGGCTGTCCGGATTCAGACAGACTTGAGCATTCAAGGTGGTCGCTGTGGTCTTTCAGCGTCTCGGCCAGTACGTATTTGCTGGTTTTGTCCCCTGGCATGTAAGGCCTTCGACGGTGTTGAAATTTCCGGCGATAGTCGCGCTTCGTGCCTCTCGTGCCTCGTGCCAGAAGAAGCTAGGCCTCTCCAACAGCGAGCTCGCAGCACAAGTGCACCAGGATGATGTCTCTCCTACCCCGTGAGTGTTCGTTGCCCGCATGTATGTTAGGGATCGCTCTATTAACAAGACGTACCGCTGCTGTTCCTTTGGAACACGCAGACCTACTCGCAACCCCTTTCCTGTTTCTGTCCCATTTTACGAGTTACTCGGACTGGGGGCGCCGCTTGCAACGCAACCAGAAACGGGGTTGTTTGGGCACTACGTACTGCTGTAGGTACCACCTGCTGTGGCATGCAAACTATGAGGAGAGAAACCCCCCAACTCCCCGCTGCTTCGATGGCTCTGTTTGCCTTGAGCGGGTAAGCTAAGCTCGTGTTCACTGCTACCCGGAGCCGTGTGCGTGCGGTCGCCTTTCTTGCAAGTTACCGCTTGGTACCTCCGACTCCGAATGCCTGCAACGCTGACTGTCGCCCTCTGTGTAATCGTAATCGTGTCGCTCTATGATGTGTTGACTCAGCCACGAAGACTATCGGGCCTTGAGCATTCTCGCATCGTACCGTGTAAAGCCGTAGGCCGCTTGCAGTTTTTCCCCCCTTCCCAAGTTGACAAGCTAAGCTTGAGCTTACAACAGAAAGGTTATTCTTGTCGCCTCCAGCTTTGCAGCGGTATGTACGCACACCAGCAGGGTTTATATGATACACTCGTAGCTAACGAATACACGCAAAGAATCGTAGGTACAGCAGTAGTACGAGCCTGTCACGGGTAGAAAAGTAATTACGAGCTGGTTCCAGCGACACCCAAAAGATTCCTTCTTCGCACTTTTGCACGCTGGTTTTTGAGAGTTGGAAAACGAAATTTGGCATGGTTGTGCGTCATGACCATATGAAAAAACTGACCGCTGGTCTTTTTTTATTTTTTTATTTTTTGGTTCTTGAGATACATTTTTCTGTTTTTTCTGAATTTTTCGGCAACTTTAACCCTCCCTAATTCACGAAAAAAACAAAAACTCAAAAAAGACCAGCGGTCAGTTTTTTCATATGGTCATGACGCACAACCATGACAAATTTCGTTTTCCAACTCTCAAAAACCAAAGTGCAAAAATGATTCCCGTGAAAGTACTCGAAAATTGTTCCCGGTTCATGTTAAAGTCTAGTACTTTGGAAGGCGGTAAATATAATAGCTTTGCATGTTTCGCAGAACAAAAAAAATGTCACAAACATGTTCCCCTTGTTGATACGATCATGTCAACACTTCTAGTGTCGAATTATTCGACGTATTGGCCGATTTATGGCCTAAATACGATTTTATATGAATTTTAGTATGGGCAGTTTCAACCCCTATACAACAACGCCTCCGCAAGTAATACGAAAAATGTCCATATCTCGCGAACTACAACTCGTACGCCAAAAATCTCTTCAGCGATGTGTTCCCCTTGTTCATGCGGGCATGTGGATGTCTTTAGTATTGAAAATATCAACGGATTCCGGTTTTTATTGCCCGAAGGTGGAATCTCACGCTTGTTGCTGGAACCAGCTCGTACTCGTACATAGGGACCTACGTATCGTACACAAAAACCTATATATATGTTTCCCATTTTTTAGTAACAGTATTTCACAGATGCTCCGAGTATACTCGATACTCCCGAGTACTTATACTCGGAGTATCGAGTATTTTTCGTACTCCGAGTACTGAGAGTATTAGAGTACTGGTGGCCTAAATACTCGGAGTACTTGGAGTATGAGCAGTACTGAAGGCCCAAATACTCCGAGTACTGGGACTATGAACAGTACTTATACTCGAGTACAAGCAGTACTTGGAGTAAAAGCATCTAAATTACTCGGAGTACTCCGAGTATCGAGAGTATTGGACACCGAATACTGCGAGTACACAAAGTACCTGAAGTATGTTTTTCTCGAAAATACTCTAATTTTACTCCGAGGTAATGGGAGCATCTGTGAATTATGAAATGCTATAAACGCCAGTCACATGCTCCCAGAACCTGGGAGGAATGGCGGCCGAGTCTTTAAAATGATGCTAAGATGCTCCTAACGCACTTCACACTCCGAGTATACTCCGAGTATCGAGTACATTTCGTACTCTGAGTACTCAAGAGTAGTAGAGTACTGGCGGCCTGAATACTCGGAGTACTTGGAGTATGAGCAGTACTGAAGCCCCAAATACTCGGAGTACAAGGAGTAACCGCAGTATCGGACCCCGAAATACTCCGAGTACAAGCAGTATCGAGAGTGTCCATACCCGAAATACTCCGAGTACGAGTACGCGCAGTATCCTGGAGTATCGAACCCCGAAATACTCCGAGTACACGAAGTATTTTATTTCTACTGTATTACTCCTTACTTTACTCCAAGGTACTCGGAGCATCTGTGAAAGGTGTTTGTCGCCTTCAGCTGTGCAACGGTATGTACGCACACAGCAGTGTATGATACACTCGTAGCTAACGAATACACGCAGTGCCTGTTATGGGGAGCAAAGTAAATAGGACGTACGGTGTACACAAAAACCTACGTATATCTTTCCCATTTTTTTTAGTAACAGTAGTTGATTGTATTCACTATGCTCCTCCGTAATAGTGTTACATACCTGGTATATAGTACGAACCAGTTTTTAATTTTTCAAATAGTACGAACCAGTTGTGTACGTATTACATACGACTATGTTGTACGTACGAGGTATATGTGTACGACTTTAAGGCCCACGAATAAGAAATAGTGTGATAAGGCAAATGAACACAAGGCTCACGTTTCGGACGACGCTAAGCAATTTGGGATAATACATCGTGCTCAGCTTCGAGCGCTACACTGAACCCTATATAGGTGCCTACATGCTTTAGGTTGTTCAAGGATGGGTGCCACAATAAGGTTCTTCGTAAGCCTTGCTCATATTACGAGTAGGTACTTCTTGTCGGCGGGCCCATACTTCTGTACTGGTACAAACCACACATTGGGCTTTCTTACGTATACACATCAGGGACGGTATGACACCTGTACCTTGCGTGGGCTGCGCTCCTCGACGGCTCGACAGCTCTCGTTTTAGTCCCCGCGCTGACCAACCGACAAACCACCCCCATCGCCAATCAGGTCGGGGGCTCGCGATCGCCGTGAGGCAACAGCAGGCCCGCGCGGCTCTCATGTACCGCGCTCCCGTGGCGCTTTTCCACACCACGGACAAGAACAACGACCCGGCCAACAAGGTGGGACGGGGGCCGGGATGGGATTGGATGGGATGGGCGTTTTTTTCCTTTTTGAACTGTACTCATGTTTCGCGCTTTCTTGCGTGGTGCTTGCTCGCTTGCGCCGTGCTTGCTCGTTTGCGTCGTGCTTGCTCTCTTCCTACTGTAGATCGATTTATCGGATTATCGTTTTGCGAAGCCTCCTCTGTTGGTGTGTCGTCAAACGCCCTGACAGACATCCGCGGTTAGTTCTGTGGGGTTTTATTGTGTGGTGGTCGTTACGTTTCGGCCCACTCGAATAGGACATTCGGGTCCGTGTCCTCGCGGTGATTATTTCTA
Source organism: Saccharina japonica (assembly GCA_008828725.1). Taxonomy (NCBI): domain Eukaryota; class Phaeophyceae; order Laminariales; family Laminariaceae; genus Saccharina; species Saccharina japonica. The sequence continues at coordinate 728,298 of MEHQ01004134.1, read as the reverse complement.
CTCTTGATGTACTGGTTGCATTGCGCGGGTTGATTGGCCTGTTCACCCGTCCATTTGAGTGAAACGTCCGCGGGAAAGGTGCCACCGGTTACCCCGCCCCCAAAGGAAACAAGAATGGCTTGTCGTTAGTGCTCGTGCGAGGTGCTCTTCGCCCACTCCTTCGCTCCCCCAAGATTAAGATTCCGGTACCCCCCCCCCCCCCCCCCCCCAACACCTCACGTCGCTTCGGCTTGGTGCTAGCAATGTCTGCTGGTCGTGAAAACCCGACATGCTCCGTCCGGCATTGTAGGGATGCGAGGGTCTATGGTCATACGACTACGGCCATGCATGAATATGAGTACCCCCAGCAATGTCTGCCTGGTGGTGAAAACCCAGACTGCTCCGTCCCGGCATTGTAGGGATGCGAGGGTCTATGCGCATACGACTACGGCCATGCATGAATATCGAGTACCCCCCCCCCCCACGTGCCCCCCTGAATCGAAAGCGTTACATTATCTCCTTTCGCGGACCTTCCCAATGAACACCCTCGCTTACCCCTCGCCTCCCGGCTGGTGTATATATATATATATATAGGTGACGGACATGCGCAAGCCGACGAAATCGGACTTGACGAGAGCAGAGAACGTGGACCAGCTCATGGAGCGCAGCAAGGGCGGCGTTGGTGAGGAAGTTGAATGACTGCTATGGTTGCACGCCCCATTCTGCGGGCTGTTTCGTACTGCTGTCTGCTGTACCGTACGAGAATACCGGGTATAGCGGTAATTTTCGCGCTGGCGATGGGGTGGGTTTGGGGGCGCGCGCGTGCGCTGAAGGCGGGGGATGCATGCGATCGAGCGGGTGGTGGAGTGCGGCGAAAAAACAGCCGGCTAACCAACGCTGTTCCACCCTTTATTCTTATCCGCAAAAGCCCTTGTTGTCAACCTTTTGCTTGTCGGCGGGCGGTTGATCGCCAAGTCCTTGATCATCAATCAGCCTTTCTTTGCTTGGCAGGGCTTTGATTATGGGCCCTTGGTCCATACCTGGTACACAGTAGTATTGCCCCCCCTGCCCTTGATTTCCAAGCGTTGGTTCTTAGTCTTAGCTTATCAGCTCTTGATTACCATAACAGTAGCCCTTGATTGCCAACCATTGTGTCTCTGATTTTTCGTTCCTTGCCGCGCATTTTTGGCTGAGTCCGTGTACATGGCATGCCCGTATATATCTATAGAACCAACAGCACGAAGCAAAGCACTGCCTGCACTGGTGGCCTCCTTCCTCCCCGGTGTATTATAGGTTGTTCGTGGCATGAGGGGTATAATTAAATAATTTTGCGAATGAGGGAGAAGAATATAGCTCTTGTTGCTTATAGGTGTTGTTGCTGTCAATAGGAGGGTACCGCCCCACCCGCCTTCGATTGGTTGACCCTGAGAAGGTCTATCCGACCAGTGGTCAGCAAAGCGCGGGACGAAACCCGATCCCTGAATGTACTCTATCGGTTTTTGTAGAGCTCTAGAATGTGATTTTGAGGGTGGAAACATTGATACGGTGCCCCACGACTCGCATCAAAGTTATTATTTCGGGGGAACGTACTGTAGTGATTACTGCAGCAGTACTAGAACCAAATATCGTTTGTAAACATGGGGGATAAGACGTTTTTGGGTAACATCGTGGGTTTTGATTACTATGTATTACTATGTATTACTATAGCCCCGTGTAATAGTGAACCCCTCGACTGACCGCCCCCTACACTAAAACTAGTATAATATGATATAAGAGGCCTTGCGCGCCCGAAATGCCTGTCTGTCCCGTAGCACCTTGGACTCTCATCGGTCACTTCTCCAACGTGTAACGGCTGGGAAACGGTGACCCCTTCCCCTCCCCCTCGATAGATGGTGGCCACAAGCGGCGAAACAAGAAGTTATAAGATTAGCAAAAGGTTTCATTGTACTACGAATATGGAAACAACGTGATGAGCGCCCAACTGTTGGAGGTGTCTCTATTAGGAGTTGAAACGGTGCTCCGTCTCGAAAGGAATGCGTGGTCAATGGTCAAATGACTAAGGCAAGCAACAAATGAGTACGCCCCCCCCCCCTCCTCCCGCCTCCGTGTTGTCATTTGTCCCTCACCGACGACAGAATTCGTGGTGTCCAAGGTGGACGATCTTGTTAACTGGGCTAGGAAAGGATCCTTGTGGCCGATGACCTTTGGGCTGGCGTGTTGCGCCGTGGAGATGATGCACTCGGCTGCCTCGCGCTACGACCTCGAGCGCTTCGGGATGGTGAGCCGCGAGATAGCCAACCTCCATATAACAAGATGTATCTGTTGTTCGACTCGTATGATAGCCGTGTTTTTTTTTTTTTCTCGTCGTGATGTTTTGCGTCTCGACCGCTTGTCTCGTGTAGTTGCGTGGCAGTCATTTTTTGCCTCGTCGTGCGATCAAATTAAGCTACTATATGTTTTTGTATTACGGGAGAACATGCGTAGATTGCTCAGAAGCACATGTGGTGTACCAGGTATGCACATTTAGGGGGATAATGGTGTTTGGGTCCCCATCGTGAGATTTTTTTTTCCAGAGGGTGAACACTTAAGAAACTCTAAAAATCTCCCCAAAAAAATGATTTTGGACGGAAAAATAGAAGTGCTACATACCCGGGTCAACAATCCCATGTACACTGAAAACATATTTCAACGCAAAACTGAAAAAAAACGCCGATTTTTGGGTTAAGGGCCCGTTTTAACGAAGAAGAAAAAAAAAATCAATTTGGAAAAAAAAAAAATCAAATCCGCTTTTCATTTGTCCACACGCGCACCAGCACCAAAGATTAGGATCTTGGGGGGTGATGGTGCGTGTGTTGACCAATGAAAAGTGAATTTTTATTTTTATTATTTTTCCAAATTGAATTTATTTCATACTCGTTAATATGGGCCCTAAGGAGCCCCGGTCCTTCAGAAAATATTTCAAGCCAAAAAATGCTACCTCTATCATGATTCTGGCTACTATTACTAATAGTATGTATGGGCCTCCGTAAGAGCTTTTCAAGGTTTTGTCCCGTGGTACGATATATAGCGTTTCAAACCATTTTCTCTCGGTGCGCGTGTGTTTTTCCATCATATTTATCAGCGTTGCGTCTCAACTATTTTGTCTATACGAGCTGTGGCGTCTCGTACGTTTTTACTTCGTGCTTGCGTCTCAAACCATTTGAGTCTCTCGGGGTTTGCGCGTCAATCTTTTTTGTCGATAAAATGTGGTCGTGTCTGCTCGAGGTTCGCTCGCCGGGAGGCTTGTTTTTATCAGCGAGTCGCCGCATACTGTCTTTTTCCAACCTACACCCTTATACGTATATGCAGCCGCGTTGTGTGTTCCTAACGTTAATTAGTATACATGATACCCGCGGTTACATGGAAGGCGTTATGTTTCGGACGCGCTGGAGTTCATGGTGGGTAGTTGGGTAGCTTTAAACGGGGGGGTTGGCCAACCTGTGCATTTCGCGGTACTACTGCCATGTTCTATCTCCACCTTCTGTCGCCATCAGCGGTTCCGCACTCTCCGGCAACCTGTCGTTTTTTTTTCTCCAATAATGTGCCGGTATACCTCTGGTGTGTGTTTTGATATGTTTGGGACTTGCCAAGCCCCCACGCCGGCGTCGATTTTTCCTATAACAAGAGTAGTGATCCAAATATAGTGTGTAGCGAAGATATCGGGAGACAGGACTTTCAACCCTTCGACAGACAGCAACTTTGCCTTGACATGCCTTGACTCGACACCAAACTACTAGGTTTTAGTGTGGAACACTTCGGCCCTACACCTTTGACAGCGCATGCATGTTTTGCCTTGCTTGACATATCTCTTATTAATGACATCTTTGGTGTGTAGTGCCTGTTGACTAATGCCGGTTGCCCGCTAAATGTAGTGCCTGTAGAATCACTTGGACACAGATGGGACTCACCAGTGTGGTAGTGTGCGGAGTATATAGTGCCGGTTTCCGCTATAGTGGCGGTATTGTTGCCTGGCGCATACCGGCACTATACAGGGACCATTGCCGCGCTATAGAGGAACCATTACTGCTGTAGTGCCAGTATGTGGGAGCATTTTTTTGTGACGTTTTGTTTTGTCGGTTCGATCACCGCCTCGCGACACCGCGTAACCTGTGTCCGGTGCCTTGTTCTGCTCCTAACGTGAACCGTGTAACAAAAAAAAGGTGTTCCGAGCGTCGCCGCGCCAATCGGACGTTATGATCGTCGCGGGTACGCTCTGCAACAAGATGGCGCCGGCTCTGCGCAAGGTGCGTTCCGTCCCGTGCCCCCTCTGTCGGTCTGCCTTAGCCGTCTGTCTTTCAGCTGTCTGTCTGTCTGTCTGTCCCTCTGTCTGCCTCCATCTCTCTGTGTATGCCTCTCTCTGTCTGTCTCTCTTTCTCCTCTCCATGTCCATAGTATGTTCGTGTGCTGTGCCTCTCGCTGCTGCCTTCACAATGCTCTTGCGTTTTCCCAAGGCAGTTTCGAGCCCAGGCGCGCGGAGACGGAACCTTGTTGAAAGCGCTCTAAATATTCCGGGCTTTCGTTTTTTTTTTCTTCAACTTTTCGCGCTCGACCGTGACGCGCACGTTGGGGCTCAACAAGAGACGAGCGCGTTGCGACTCGGTGTTGTTCGCATGAATGACGCCATCATGCCACGAAGCAGTAGCTCTTCTTTTTTTTATGTTGCTGATCGGGATTGATGCTTTTTGCGGCGAGCGAGCAGGTTTACGACCAGATGCCCGAGCCGCGCTGGGTGGTTTCCATGGGCTCCTGCGCAAACGGAGGGGGTTACTACCACTACTCCTACTCGGTGAGAAACGGATACTTGAGGCTGCTGCTGCTGCTGCTACTGTATTGGAAAACGCTATGTAGCAGTATCGGCGTTTCGAGAGGTACCTATCGACTCCTGTTCGTGGGTGATGTGAAAGAGCCTACGAGTACGAGTATTGTATGTCGGTGTTAAGATTCCTGGGGTTGTTGGCATACAAATTGGCCCCATATTGCGTACGTAAATCCATCACGCTTATGACGGGACGCCGTACGTACGTAGTCCGTCTGTGGCGTATATATCAGCTTGGATGGTACCGCATTCCCGCCACAAGACTAATACGGGGGTGCATAGTAAATAGGACCAAATGTTTTTAGTGAAAATAGGTGAGTATATAGGTTACAGTGTGTACCGTAGGGCTTGTTCACTATGGTCGCCTGGAATACCTCGCTTGCGAAGTCTCCCGTCCTTCCCCTCCTGTTTCTTCCTGACGCTCTCTTGCTTTCTTGTGAAATAATCGTACTACGCCGCCATCAGCCGTCTGTCTATAGAATAAGTTTTATGCCTACCTAAAACGTTATTATGAAAGAAACTTCGGACAGCATCAGCCGACGGTTATAGAACAGGCACCTATCAAACCGTTCCTTGTACCTGGCACATATTTCGCTGCTACAATTTATGTATGAATGGTAAAATGTAAATTCAACGAACTGGGGGGCGGGTCGTTCGGTCATATGCCCGAAACGAAAACAAAAGAAACAGTATATACTTCGCAGATACTCAGTAGTAATTACCGTCTCTTTTTGTTTTTCGGCTCTTCTCTGTAGGATTGCTCCCGATCAAGAGCCCGCGACAGTAGCGCGTAATCGCCCGTGGGCACTCCTCTAGGCAGACACGATCGGGGCCATGCCACGCAAAACATGCCATGCAAAGCATGCAAACCCCATGCTCCGGTCGTCCGTCCTTCCGTTTGTCCGGCGTTTCGAATCCCGTTGTCTCGTTTTCAGCCCGTCTTCGTGACCGACTCGACTGCTGCCACCTTGTTGTAAATAGCGCGCGCCTTGCTATATATTGTTCCAATAACTTATGGCGAAAATCAATTGATTGTCAATTGATTGAAGTATTATAGCAGAAAGCACTCATCATACCACTCTGGACGTAAATATAAGGACCGTTTGCACATTAATATGTATACAAAAATGTCCTTATATTTACGCCCAGAGTAGCAATACGGAACAAGAAAGCTGGTCCAGGCTGGATTTATTTTTTGAGCATGGGTAAGTTCTAAGGCTTGTACCTTCAGTAAACCGACTCCAGAAGTTATCATTTTCGTGTAGATCTCAGCCTGCCTTTCTTATATAGTGCCCTTTTTCTTATTAGGTGTCTCGCAGTGTATCAATGCTATGAGTATTTTCAGATCGTGACTTTTTTTTTCTCTGTTGGTGTGTGTGTGTGTGTGTGTTTTTTTTTTTTTTTCACCAGGTGGTTCGCGGGTGTGACCGCATCGTGCCGGTCGACATCTACGTACCGGGCTGCCCGCCCACCGCGGAGGCGTTGCTGTACGGCCTGCTCCAGCTGCAGAAGAAGATCAAGGGGAACAAGTCTTTGCTGCTACGGTTGAAGAAGTAGGCCCAGCTCAGGCGAAACAAGACAAAGGGGAACAACAAGTCTTTACTGCTAATGTTCAAGAAGTAGTCGAACCCTTTGTTGGGGAAGGCGCTTGTCGCCGGGCAGGCGTTTGGTACATGGCAGGCGCGGTCCGACGCGGTGCGGTGGGCGCAGCACAGGCTTCAAGGAGGCCGTTTGCAGTTGGGGGCGGGGGGGGTGTACTAATGTCGTGCACGGCCAAGTCGTATGACCATAGGGGGGGGGGGGGGGGGGGGGGGGCGAGGGAAGGCGGTTACTTGACCGCGTGTCGTGCACTGGTCGGCATCGGTGGTTGGTCGTCGGCCCGAAGGATGGGATTTTTTTACGGGAAACTATTTTGAAGTGCTTCCGCTTGCTGATGGCCTCGGTCCTGGCTGCCCTTGGCCCTGAGTAGCCTTGGTTGGGCCTGACCAGAGGCAGCATGTATGCCGGAGGTACTATGCATGCCGAAGCCGGGATGCCGAGGGCAGCAAGCTGAGGCAGCGTACCTGGGGAAGCATGCTGGAGGTAGCACGCCGAGGTAGCATGCCGCGGGCCACGTGCCGGAGGGGTAGCGTGCCGGGGGCAACATGCCAAGGGGTAGCATTCTGGAGACCAGCATGCCGGGGGCAGCATGGGGCAGGAGGCCGCCGTTTTATTTGTTGAACTTTTTTTTTGGTGGAGCGCGGAAGTCGCCAGCGCCGTGTGCAAGCAAAGCCCGTGAGGCGCGCGACACGAGAGATATCGCAGACGAGCACATACACATATATCCAATATGAGTCGTGGGTGCATAATGCCCACTTGATTCAGCTCTTCTTGCTCACAAGCAGTAGTTTTTTTGTGGAGAGCGATCGGTTTCTCCTGGACTAGTATGGGGTAGGGGGTCGGTTTTTCTTGGTTGCTTTTCGTTTCTGCGCGGTTCTTAAGCGGGATTATCCTTACGTGTACCTGTATGCAATACGGCACGGTGGGGCACGTTCCCGCGTTTGGAAGCCTTAGCGCTGCGTTAATCACAACAAATTGAGAGGTGTTTTATCCCTCTTTTCAGGGACAAGGGCTGGAGAAAAGCCTGCGCCGAGAGCGCTTTGTCTTGGGGCTGCTCTTCCCCCCCAGCCCAACACAGTCAGAAGAGCGCAGGATCACGAAGAGAGTAGTGGTGTCTATGAAAGCGCTTGACATAGATGGAGTGAACCGGTGTGCGGAGCAGTGCCGGTTGCCGCTATTAGTGCTGCTGTTGTAGCCACATGTACGTGCATGGATGTACGAGGATGATAAAATGCGTGTGTCGAATTTTTATTTTTCCAAATTGAATTTATTTTGTACTCGTTAATATGGGCCCTTAGAGGTGCTGTACCGTTTTCTGGCTGAAACGTTTTCTGAATTGTGAGCTATTAGAGGTTAAAGGCTCCTTAACCCAAAATCGTCGGAATTTTCATACCTCGTGCTCCATTTTTTTTCGTTGTACCCTTAGGCCGTGGGCTAGTTCATCGGGTACGTACTGCTGTAGCCCTTTTACTTTCTTGCCATTTTTTTTTTTTTTACTCGCTATTTTTGTAGAGCTTCTCAAGTGACCATCCTCAGAAAAAAGATGGTGCACCTCTACCGTGTAGTATGCGTCTCCCGTTGAATGCCCTGGTTGGCATCCTCCAAGTCGGCCGTTCGATCGGCGCCCTCCCTGCGCGGCTGCCCAATAAAACCACACACGTCTTGTCTAAAACCGCGCGAAGATGTACACGATCGCAAATTCATTCGTGGAATCGGTTGCACGTACATCGAGATGCGCCATGTATTTCGGTCTCGATGGATGCCTTTGGAGCGGGCGGTAGGGTGGGCCACTTCATCGGACCTTGGGCCTTTCATGTTTGCCCTACGAGAAGGTAACGTAGACCAAGGGAATGTGTCAGAGTAAGCACCTCCCTCGTTCCTAGGCTTCCTTGTCGGTCCCGGCGCTTTTTTGCCGAGTTAGCCGTATCGTCGCCCCCTGGTCCGCCTCGAATGCAGCGCACACTCTTCCGGAGCCGCAGCTTCACTCTTGCTCCCCTCCTTCACTCCCTCGACTCCCTTCCTCGATTCCCTGCCCTTATCTGCAACATCGCTCCTTAGGGATTGCTTGAGCTTGCGTATATGGTTGCCTACCCTCTGGTCCGCACCTCCCAACCTTCTTCCGTTTCTCAATATATTCGTCTCTGGATATTCCTTCCCCCGCCCCTACCCCGCCTCCATACATAATCAACATGTCCCCACAAATAAGCCTACCGCGTCCCCCCGCCTTTCGCTCCCCCCATTCGGCGATTTCTTGTTTTCAACACTCCACCGTCCTGCATTCGCCAAGTTTTCCTCCACTCCTAACATCCCCCCCCACCCTAAATGCGCGCACTCTTTGGGAAACCCTACACCTCCCTTCGCAGGGGGGACGTATGCTGGAACCCTCATTTCTCCCGGGCGAACATATAAGAAAGTCTACCCACGCTATGGCCTTTCCCCTACCCCCCACGTTGGGGTGCTATTTTGCACCCCTGTCAGAGCCTTTCCCGTGCCAAGAACCCCCCCCCCCAACCGGCATGCCTGCTATCATGGGACCTCCTTAACCTGAAAGACAAGTTGCGCAGCGTTCTCCTATATGGTAAGTCCATACAAGATGTTACGCAAATAGCTCTAATCTCGGGTAACATAGTGCTGCTGGTGTTGGGTATTCCCCCCCACCCCCCACCCCTCCTAGAAGTCCACCTACTTCAAAAGTGTGTACCCAGCAGCTCAGGACAATATCACCGTGCGACATCGACATCAAACAGTTAGTTGAACTTGCATCGGCGAGTAAGATTTCATGTGTATTTACCTAGTCAAGCAAGCTGTACGACGCAAAGAGTCTCGGGTAACCCATCTCAGATTCCTGCGTCCCAGCAAAGAAAGGAACACCTTCAAACTTGGCGTCGACGGCGTAGGTCTGGTCTCTAATGCATGGGGGGTTTCTTCGCGACTCGGCGTTTCTCCCTCCTTGCTCGCGTGTAGTAGCAACGGTAGGGGCGACAGTGGTACAAGCGGTGGCTATAGCAGGGGAATAGCACGGGCCCCCACGTGCCATGGACTTGGGCCACCAGCTCGCTCGATCAATACACTCTCCACGCTTACCGGCTATGCATCCTGCGGTAGAGAGTGAACCATGATTATTGCCTTCTGAGGGTGGTCGCTTGAGGAGCTCTACGTATACCTCACTCCAAAAAAATGATTTTGGACGAAAGTAAAAGAGCTACGATAGTGGTGCACCGTGATTTTTCTGAGCTCCTTATCTGAAGAGCTCAATATCTCACCCGAAAACTGATTGTGGAGGAAACCAAAAGTGCTACCCGACCCACAATCCCATGTGCTAGGTATACTTTGGAAAATATGGCAACACAAGAATGAAAAAAACGACCAATTTGGGTTAAGGAGCCCTATCATTCAGAAACAAAATCAGCAAAAAGTGCTACCTCTATTGTAGCACGCGTCCCCGAGGAACACTACGATGGCCCAGGTATACTAGGAACAATGTTGCAGCACGATATTAACATTACCACGAGATAGGGTTAAGGAGCCCAATAATTCAGAAAAAAAATCAGCCAAAAAGTGCTATCTCGATCATAGCACGCGTCCGGCACGCTAACCTCGCCCGAATCATTATCGTCCGCGGTGGTAAACGCTCGGTTCGTGGACGCCAAGGAAACCTCGACCGGGGCCAATATCGGCATCGTCTCCTGCAGTTAAAGACTCCACGACTTCACCCCTTCATGTCTCGTGAGCGTTCAATCTGTGCTGGGTCTTGTTTTACGAGGCAAGGTGTGTTTTTGTTGTGGGCATTGTTTCTTTTTTTCTTTGGCCTATTGATGCAATGACAAATAGAAAGGTCAAAAGGGGCCGTTCGATAGTTCCTACAGGGCAATACTGATATATTCGCGGACAACGGCACAGGAGGCCGGAACCCTCCCCTTGCACAATGGAGGCATAAAAAAAAAAGTGCGGGCACATTTGAGCAATGTAGAAGACCTCACAAGGTGTCGACTCATAGGTCAGCACTATGCATCTATGGCAGACCTATGACAGATCCATGGCAGATCCATAGCAGATCCAATGGTAGATCCAATGGCAGATCCATGGCAGATCCATGGCAGATCCATGGCAGATCCATGCCAGATCCATGCCAGATCCATGCCAGATCCATGCCAGATCCATGCCAGACCCACGGCAGACCCGTGTCAGACGCATGCTACGGTAGAGGTGAACTGTATTAGTTTCTGCGGGTGGTCACTTGTGGCGCTCTATACCTCAACCGAAAATATGTTTGGGCGAAAACAAACGTGTTCGTACGCGATGAACGATTCCGTGACCTTAAGTAGAAAACGAAAAATAGTGCGACACAATAATTCAATTCCGACGAATTTGGGTTAAGGAGCCTTTAGTAGGTCATTCAGAAATAATTTCAGCCGACGCGTGCTACGGTAGAGGTATCACGTTTTGGCCCAATCGTTTTCTGAACGATCGGGCTCCTTAACCCAAATTCGTCGGACTTTAATGTTCGAGACGAATTATGTTTCAGAGTATACTTCGGTCATGAGATTTCTCATCCGGCAGCACTTTTATTTTCCTCCCAAATCATTTTTTGGGTGAGGTATGACGCTCCTTAAGTGAAGAGCTCAGAAAAACCATGGTGCACCTCTGTCGTAGCATGCGTCAGCCGAAATGTGCTACCTCTATCGTAGCACGCGTCGTCAGACCCATACGTCAGGACCAGAAACCCATGGGAGACCCGTATATACAAGCCTCATAGGAGACCCGTAGGATTCCCACACGGGAGCATCTAAGATGTCACGGGAAAACCCATGGGAATCTAATGGGAAACGCTTTGGAGTCCCGTGGGAAACACATGGGCCAGCACTGTTAACCTAGAGGAGACCCGTGGAAGACTCATATGGTAGACCCATAGCAGACACATGGGAACCCGTGGGTCAGCGCTATACCCCCATGGGGAGCCCGTGGGGCACACACGGGATCTCATAGGCCAACACTACGATCCCGTGGGAGTTCCATCGAAGACCTATAGGAGCACTACGAACCCACGGGAGATCTATGGGCGACCCATGGACGTCCCATGGGCTAGCACTGTAAACCTACGGGAGTCCCATGGACAATCCATGGGCTACCCATGGGCTACCCGTGGGCTACCCATGGGCTACTCATGGGCTACCTGTGGACTACCCATGGGCTACCCATGGGCTACCACGGGCTACCTATGGGCTACCCATGGGCTACCCATGGGCTACTCGTGGGCTACCCATGGGCTACCCATGGGCTACCCATGGGCTACTGGCTACCCATAGGATACCCATGGGATACCTATGGGAGACCCATGGGGTACCCATGGGCTACCAGCTACCCACGGGCTACCCATGGGAGACCCATGGGGTACCTACGGGAGACCCATGGGCAACTGACGAGCTAGTACTATAAACCCATGAGAGACTCGTGGAAAAGTCATGCGGGACCCACGGGCGACCCATGGGTCAGCACAATGAACCGATGGGATATACATGGGTTACTTATTGGTATGGGCGACCTAGTGGATAGCACAATGGTCCGACGGGAGTTTGGTGGGTTATCCATGCGACACCTATGGACGTCGCCTGGGAGACCCATGGATGACGCATGGACCAGCACTATAAACCGACGGGAGTCCCATGAGGTACCCATGAGTTATCCACAGGTTACCCGTGACAGTCCTATAACAGACCCGTGACAGACCCATGGCAGGCCCATGACAGATCCATGGCAGACCATGTGGGCTAGCACTATGAAACCATGGAAAATCCATGTACGATGATGGGCCAGTACTATACATAAACCCCATGGGCCACCCGTCGGTTTGTAGTCAGGGCATATGGGTTGTCGATGGGTCTTCCGTTGGTCTTCGGTGGGGATAAGATCGTGTTGGTCCATGGGACCCCCATGGATCATCCACGGGTAACCAAAGGGTAGCTCGTCGGACACCTGTCTATGTATAGCACTGGTCCATGGCTCCCATGGGTGACCCATCGGTTTGTAATGCTGGCCCATGGATCACTCTTGGGTCTCACATGTGTCTTACATGTGTCTTATATGAGTCTCCCATGATGTCATATTGTGTTGGGCCATGGGACTCCTATGGACCGTACATGGGTAACCCATGGGTAACCCATGGGACTCCGGTGGGTTTACAATGTTGGCCCCATGGATCGTGGTCACCGGTGGGTTCTGAGTACTGCCCCACGGGTTTCCCATGGGCCTCCCACGTGTCTTTGATGAGCCTCCCATGGGGTCATGGTGTTGGCCCGTGAGACTCCCATGGTGCTTCCACGGGTAGCCCACGGGTAACACATGGGACTCCCGTCGGTTTATAGTGCTGGCCTATAGGTCGCTCATGGGTCTCTCATGGGCTTAAAGTACTGGCTCATGGTGGGTCTCGCATGTCTCTTCCCTGATTCTCCCATGGGATAATAGTGTTAACCCATGGGCCTCCCTGGCCCATGCGATGTCCATAGCCATCCCATGGATGAGCCATGGGACTCCCGTGGGTTTGGAGTGCTAGCCCATGGGCCTCCCATGGGTCTTCCATGAATCCCCTGCAGGATCAGGGTTGTGGCCCACGGGACGCCCATGGAACGCGTCCCGCCCATGGATTTCCCATGGGTTGATAGTGCTGGCCCGCGGTCTGCCAGATGCCTCTGTCATCTCCGACGAGTCCCACATGGGTTTCCATGGTTTTATAGTGCTGGTCCACGGGTCGCCCGTTCGACTCCCATGGATCTGTCCCATTGGACTTGTATGGGACTTCATTGCACATGGTGCTTCCATGGTGCTCTCATTGGATCTCGATGGTACTCCCATTGGACCCTCATGAGACTCTCATAGGACTGCCGTGGCTACCCCCGTGGGGATTTAATGGGACACCAATGAAATTCCCACGAAAGGCACCCCACTATACCCATAGAATATATCCCAGTAATGTGCATCCTCCGTCCTTCCCCCCCTCCCGCCCTCCCGCCCTCCCGGGTGTGACACCGTGGTCGCTGGACCAGGTCGACAAGCAGCTCGACTCGCTCGGTGGTCCCCCAGGGGGAGTGATCTAAGCGTTGAAACGCGAGATACATCGGCCACTTTATCAAGCCTACCGTTGACCCCGTGCTACGATATTGATCCCAGTGACACATTACATAAAAAAACTGATAATTGACGGGGGTACTTGAGGGAGGAGCTACCCAATAAGGCATATGCCCTACAAGGCATACCAGGTACTGCCTTATAGTTGGAATGGGGCATTCGTGTTTTACACTGTTCTTCGCTGCATACCTACTTCATACTATATACGTAGGACTTACGAGGTATGGAACTACTGGGCTTGTTTTGTTTTTTTTTGTCGCCAGTTTTGGGGTATATGGGATCACTCCTATATTTCTGTTTGTTTGTTTTTGTCGCCGGTTTTGTTTTTAGATAGAGGGAGCTCTTCAAGTGACGAGCTTCAGAAACAAAATGGATTTAACTCTGCCGTACGGAGAAGATGGTCCCCCGTTCAAGCTTCCTTTCAAGGCGAGGAAGCTTCTGCCGGAGCGTATAGACGGGTGCCGTCCTGTCGCCAAGCTGCAAATCCCGACCGGTCATCTCTAGAAATCTCCGGAGGCAGGAGTGGTTCACTGCAGCATGCAGTGGTGTTCCATTGTTCATGCCCAACCTCAGGCCCGGAGGGGAAGGAGAACTGCCGCCAGGTTCCCAATACCGTACGTACGAAGCGTATATATACCGGGTGTGCCTGGGTGTGTGCCGCTATTCTATTGTACCGGTATGCAAATATGGAATCATGGAAACCCCTCTATTCGATTGAACAATACGCACATTTTGCGTTCGTCATGTTTTTTCTTTGCTCTTGGACAGGCCTTCAAGGGACTGTTAGTGGTACGCACGACATGTCGCAGGGCCCAGGTACCCAGGGAAAGAAATATAGGTGGTGAAATGTTGCGCCTTCGACTGGTTGGTGCTGCTGCGGTTCGGGGGGGTATACCTCTGTTTTCACTAGCAAACCCTTGAGGCCACTCACTCGGGCGGGTAGCTTTGTGTGCCTGTCTCAGAATCGGACTTTACGCTATTGCTATGGTGCAACAAAACAAGCAATCCCAAGGCGGTGCATAGTACGAATAATTTGAAAAAGGCGTTAGAGCCCCAAGACTACCACACAATACGTCGTATGGGTAGTCGCTCACCCGAGTGGCACTGGGCAGCTGAACAACAATGGCCGAAAATTGCCCCCCCCCCCCCCTATCGTTGTACGAGTTGCTGGTGCACATCATATATAGTTATACAGTATTATTGAGCATGGCTCACCACGAGGCGGAGCGCTTGGTTCGACTTGTCGCACCACGGCTTTAAAGCGCCGCACTTTTCGTTTTCGCCGAAAGGCGGAAAATATGGTGCGGCGCGTTGTTGGCCGAAGGTGAACAATTTGCTTTGGGCTATATACCTGGTAACTGGTAAATGTTTAACGACAACAAGTGCCGAGAAGAAGGTGAAGATCAATAACAAACCAGCTTCGCCGTGAAAACGTAAGCCACCCCCCCCCCCTCCCCTCCGGCTGATGATGGGATAATCTGAAAAGAGAGGCACATTCGTTTCTTTCCCCTCACAATCCGGGCCAAACATACTATGTGGTGGGTATTTTTTGTCTTGGCAATGGCAAGGGCGTGTTGATCGACGCAATCCTTTGTCAGTTACGCGACGAACGAAATTCGAGGTGACGACGAGGTGACGATTGGGTTGACAAGAAGTAATACATAATGCGAGAAACTCCGACCATGATGAGAACGAAGTTTTCATGTACAAAACAGAAATGTGAATACTTCGAAGGAGACCTATTGACTTAAAGTAGTATATAGTACAATCCCGTAGGTTTCTCAGTCCAGTCAGTGTTGTTGTCGTGCATTATCGTTTCGCAGGCACGTCATCCATGTGGTCCCCTGTGGAGTCCCCGCATGAACATGCGTGACATGCAATAATCGTCTTGTACCACGCCAAACCCAGAATCAAACAAACGTGTGACCCCCATACAGAAGCATTGTTAGAGCCCGTGTTATCAGAAGGTGACCACAACTTGTCCGTATAGATTATAGTCTCCTACCGTCCCTCTCTCCTCGCTCTCCCTACCCCCTGACTCTCGTTTTATATGTTTCAGGTGTTTCCTTTGGTTTTCATATATTTTATGGGATGGCGCCTGTGGGGACGCGTTAGCAGAGCTTCAATATGCTGTACGAACTATTACGGGGGGCCATAGTAAACACTAGTAAATAGGACCAAATTTTGTTAGTAAAAAATGGGGAATATTTAGGTTTTTGTTTTTGCCTTGGGTCCTATTTAGTAGCGTTAGTAGTGTTTACTACGCCCCCCCGTAATAATGCTGACTGGGGTAGTATAAGTATACTCTTAGCTGGTATAATTGTACGTGTCATTACACTATTATTTCATTCGCCATCTGACAATGTGAAGCTCTTGTTTCAAGCATACCATCCCCGGTATACCTATCAATCATACCTGAATACTGACAAACTTATACCCCTAATGCCCCCCCCCCCCCTCTTACGAATGCCTTTACCAACTCCTAACCGGCATCTAATGAAAGTACGTTAATTTGTATACCGGCAGGCATACACACAGTTGGTTCCAGGCCCAGCCGTATGTTTCTTATGATGTGTGTATGCTTCTCGTATACGTTTACAACTAACCACACACAGTTTACTAGTTAGAGTAACGTGTACCCGACTATACATACTATACATAGTATACAGTTCTAAGTATTAGTAGTATATTGACCCGCCAGGAAGACAAGAAACACGTACGTGCGTATTATGACCTAGCCTTATACGAGTAGAACCTTGGAGTAACGCTATTCTTGAACAACCTTGAACATCCTTGACAAATATACATAGTGTTCAGGAGTGAGTATCGACCTGTCATCTTGCAGCACTCATACGAATAATGCGGGTGTATGATGACGTTGTGTGTTTCTCCTATAAACAGTAGTCTTCCATCAAATGTAAGTATAATACGTATTAAATAGTAGCAATAGTATTTCGTGGTAATGCAATAATAATGTAGTTTCAGAGATACTCGTAGACACAACAGACATTATACGTATTCGTATATTAAATTAACAAAAGACGAAATCTCTGCTTTACGATCACGGGCATTATATAAAGGGCCGACGTGCCGACATATCTTATGCTATTAATAGTAATAGAGTGCGGAGGAGATGCGAGAAAACCAGAAACAGTAACAACAGCAACAGCAGCACCACAAGTATATTCGCACATGTCAGATGGCAAACAAAATAACATATTATACTATTAATAGTATACTAATAAATCATTTTATATTTACATTATTACTGGTGCAACGTGTACTCATATATACCAGGTACCTGGTATTATATTTCACCAGTAATAGCGGCGCGCAGCATTTTTTACGTAGGGTGCATTTATATTTCGTAAAAAGAACGTGGGCGGTACAGTATAATATATGTGTGTGTATGGTAAAAGTAGTGTGTGTGTTAGTGTGGTAGGCTAGAAACGCCTTCAAAAACAATACGTAGCTCAAGGCTTTCATCGTTTCTGGTGGCTGTTCTAGCCGATAGAACCGACGTCTCATGATCTCACGATGCTTACTTTTGCATGATGCGTACTTTTTCCTCCTCCGCCTCTCTCGTTCTCCGGGCGGGTGCCTTTCTATCTACTACTACTGTTGTATAATACTTTGCAATACCTGGTATAACTTTCCACAAGATGTTCCATGGCAGGTTTTAAGAAGTGCCAATAGCCATTAACGTAACAAACATTCCGATTTTGTTGATAAATTTCAAAGTGCTTTGAATTTAATTCACCAGCGTACATATAATATGTACGAGGTATGTATGTATGTATTACAGGAACAATCTTGATCTTACTTATAATACCACACTATTAAATAGACTACAGCACTATTAATACTGTTACGGGGGGGACCATAGTAAACACTAGTAAATAGTAAATAGGACCAAATATTGTTACTAAAAAATGGTAAATGTCTAGGTTTTTGCGTGTACCGTAGGTCCTATTCACTAGTGTGTTTACTAGTGTTTACTAGTGTTTACTAGTGTTTACTATGCTATCATATACCGTAATACTATTGTTCTGTGCGGTACCTGGTATCCGTGTGCGTCATAGATTCTGAAGCAAACGGAGTAATAAACACTTACTTACAGTTTTATTATTCCGTACCATAATTAGAGTTGATTATTTATTTTCGGAGTTCGGGCACACGAAATGACTGGATGTTGGTGTGTTTTCTGGCTGATTTTCTAATATTTATATATTTATAAATACATGTATTTGTTTTCTGGCTGTTTCGTTTTGGTCAGTTGTGACTTTTCCATTACCACTCTGTCCCGAAATATAAGAATATTTTGTACATTAATTTTAAATGAAAACGGTGCTTATTTTTCGGTACAGAGTGGTATTATGTATCATATGCGATATGCCTGGTAACTTTTAAGACGGGGACGGTCAGTATTACCTTCTCAGCAAATACGGAACCGAACCCTAACCGTGAACTGCACTACTATTAATACTTCAATTAGCTACGTAACTATACCGGTAAATCACTATTATTGTGTTCTACGTATCGTACTTGCATGCTTTCTCTGTGAGTCTTCCTCTCTCTGCAGTAGGGGCTTTCTTTCGAGCTTCTTCTCTTCATGTCCTCTCCCTGCCCACATTCGAAGGAACCCGCTGGCATCACACACGTGATACCTGGTGCATCAAATTAAACGCCGAGGGCGAAATAAAAAAAGCAAGAATAAACTGCGCAAACCTTGTTCGTCGCGTCTATTATATATCACCACTGCTTGCTCCTGCTATATACAGTATCGACCATAGCACCCCTTCGAAGACATGGAACCCAGCAGCTCAACGAGGAGTTTATGACATCGACTGCGGCTCCTCCTGGCGGGGGCAGGAGAAACTGGTGGACTAGGACGGTTTTCGCATTCAAACAGGGAGCAAGTAGAGACCAGCTGAACGTGACCCCTCGGTCTCCAGCGGCCGCTGCTCCACAGCCCAGGAAGTTCCAGCCGGGTGTATGGCTACAGTCAGGGTGGATGAGCACTGCACCGGTGAGCGCACGGGCATGGGATAAACCTATGGGATGTGCACGCCTGACAAGATGTTTGTTGTCTGATTACTCTTCCACAAAGAGGGCAGAGATTCTCGACTCGAGATATAGTTGGCAATTTATTATAGGCAATTTATTATATGGTACTCGTCGTGCAAAAGGGAGGTCGTGTTCAGTAAGGAAAATGTTCAACTTGATGACGGACCGTGTGTTGATACACATTTACTACTATACTCTAAAGCAACTACTGTTGTGTATCAGGTGTACTCTTATGTAGCGCCATACGAGGAAGATGTCCAGTAGGTATCGAGCACGAGTACAGCGCTTGGTCAAGTTGGTAGATACAACCCCTCCAGGGCTGTACCATTTGGGGGGGGACAAACTTTGGAGTAGGGCGGGATAGTTTTTCATTGGAGCGCAGGGTGCTAACAAAAGCGTCAGCCATCTGTGATTCCCCATTCTGCCAGCCTGTTGATTTGTTTGATGTCCTACACGGCGAGCTGAAAGGTTCGTCTTCAAGTTGTCCGCTTGCTATATACCCGTCTCCTCCTCGTCCTCCTTGACCCGCACAATATGCGGGCTGCCATGGTACCATAAGCAGCGGGTGACGGGGAGATGTACCGCCGTGCCACTTGATTTGGTGCGCAGGTCCGATCAAAGTGGAGGTGGGGGAGCTTGAGCTACATTGCGACGACATGGGAGGAGGAGCGTCCTTGTCTCCTACTCTCCGACCCGAATGTGGCGTCATCCCCAACAAGGTAAATAGTAATTTGTAATGCCTGTAGATTTTAATATAGATTATCTAGTGTGTGCTGTATGTCTCTCGTTTGAATCCTGTTGAATGTTGAAATATAACATGATAGTGTGTAAATCAGGCATCATATACCAGGTATTACCTGATATTGGTATATGACTTTTTGTATTGGCTAATTAATGGGGCCGTTTTCTCCAAAGTGTTGCAAACGTGATAGGGTTTTAGAATGGGATTCGAGGAACGTTCATGTGGCCCCCGTGTGGTTCCAGTATTATGAAACGAGAGCTACAGTAGTATTTAGTACGCTCAACACTCTACTCTAAATAACCCCTAGCCCCAACTGCAACCTCTGCCCTATTCCCGATGATGTTTTTCTCCAGCAAAGTTCCGCGGGAAAAAAATTGCATGGACAGATTCTCGACCATACGAATACTGTACTCGTAAAATAAAGTGACTTCACAGCTTCCCCTGTTTCTATCATATAATATACTTCGAATCCCATATATTAGTGTAATGATGTGGAGAAGGCTACCCTTTTCCACACACTGACTTCACCCCTTAAGAACCTGTGCCCCGTTTTTGGAGACAAACTACTTGGATTAGTGTGGGATAAGTTCTGCAGTTCTGGAAGGGCTAAGGAAGATCACAAGCTATGTAAACGGTGCGGTCGTCGGGACGTGAGTCCTCAAGACCGAGTGTGGCAGGGTAAACTCTAGCAAAAGGGCAGCGCAGCTTTTAAGCGGTGGGCTTTTATATTCATGGGTGTGTACGAAAAAACGAATACAGACAGGGCGGCGTCTGAGTATACCGAATAGGCAGGATTTTGCCTCTTGCTCGATTTACAGCTTCAACCAATTTTTTCGTCAGCCGGCAGGCCAGCTGATGCGTGGGTTCCTCCATGGTTTATCACCAGGTGGCATCAACGTTCAAACATATCTGGTACCTGATAATTTGTAGGTGGTGTTTGCAGCAACTGTGAACTGAATAGCCGAAGAGAGTTGTTGAACTTTTTCCCGGGTTCCCACGGGATATCCTATGGGACCCCGCAGTATGCCGTGGGGTCTCGTGGGCCTAAATTCGACGTCTCACGGAACCTCACCGTACACCATGGTTTACCGCGAGCTTTACATGAAAATCCGAGGGATCCCACCGGTTCTCTCGGTATCCCGTGTATTCCTTGTGGAGGTTGAAATCATGGGTTACCCGTAGGAACCCATGGGCACTCGCAGCAACACAGGATAGACTTGGCTATATTCCGATGGGTTCCGATGACATCTGGTGGGTGTAAATGGTGCTTACGTTGGGGTCCCACGCAATGACGCGTAACTCCACGGGATGTCCGTGTGTGGAAGTTTTACGTGTGATCTGGTCTTGAATACGCCGGGTTAGAAACCGGCATAATTTACTCAAGTAAACCCTCGTCTTATGATGGGACTGTCATATCGTGGGACGTGTCGCGGGAGCCGATGGGATCCCATGGGACCCCGCGGAATTTTTCACTGGAGTTTCCGCGGAACCGAACGGTATGCCACAGAATCCCATGGAATCCCGTGGGATCCCACGGGAACGGTTGGGATTACGTGCGGCCTCTGGCGAGATATCGTGAAACAAGGGGTCATACTGTGGCACGTCCCATGGGAGTCAGTCCCACAGGTTCCCGTGCAGTCTCGCGGGAGCCCGTGACAAGTATCATGGGGATAGACCAAAAGCTCCACAATGTTGACATTTTTCAGAGCAGGACACCGACAAATATCACATGTTGTCTTCAAACGAAGTACGTACTTCGTGTAAGATTACTATGCAGACCTAAACGGCAGAACCGTACCACCTGAAGACGTAATGTGATTGGCCAACATGACCCCTGCACGTTCCGCGGATAAACGGACGTGGGTTGATAATAAGTACCAGTAGTGCATACCTAAAAGGCAGACCCCCTTACAACTTGAAGGCGCAATCCGACACGTCAACTTTCTTGCACTGTCATAGCGCTACACGTCCCGCAGATAAAACGGGCGACCGCGGAGTCGACCATTTACTTTGAAATATATTTTGTGAAGCGGCCCTACTGTCGAGTAACATTACTAATAGTACACTAGGTTCCCCAATAAGACGCGTGCATGTCTGATAAGGGTACGTATACCATCTGATTTTTCTGAGGATCGTCCTTTGAGTATGGCATAGGAGCTCCATGCCTCCCCCAAAACTGACTTTGATAAAGCTTAACCTAACAATGAAACAATCCCATGGACTAGGTGTACGTATACCGAATGTGTTCTGCACACAAATGGGATAAGTCGCATGCCTTGTCGGGCAGTTCCTCACTCGAGGGGTATACTACTGTAATAGTCAGTCAAACAAAAGTCAAGACATATATCGGCCCTAAAGTGCCAACCTCTATCGCAGCACACGCCCCCAATAAGTAGAATATAGCTGCGTGCCCCCCCAACTCTCCTGTCCCATATGGCGCTTCAACAAGCGCATAGACAACACACCCATAGGGTCACGGATCTACGTCTAACAGTGCCTCCCCTACACCCGACCAACTTGCCGTTTTTCTTTTGCGCCTCCCTCTTATGTATGGCTCCTCTTTATTTCCTTGGGGGGGGGG
>MEHQ01004134.1:696057-706327 GCA_008828725.1 Saccharina japonica | reverse complement strand
GGTGGGGGGGGGGGGGTGGGGGGGTTCGTACTGGAGGGCGAAGGCAAACCCAAGCACCGGTAGTCCCCTCCTGCCGTGTGACCTCTCGGGGCAAGAGGGGCAAGGAGAGTACGCCGCCATAGGTGCTTCGCGGTCTCCGGTGCTCCGAAGAAGGGTTCCGCAAGGGCTGCTGATCGGAGCCATAGTCGCCGTAGCCGTGTACGCTATCTATCGAGTTCGTCGGAAGCCACGGGGGCCCCGACGGCGAAACGGTCGCCCGAGAAGAAGATGGTGGCATTGTGGAGCTGGGGCTGGAAGAAACGGTAGCGGGGATGAACATTTTAGCGGTGAAATTTGTGGGGATAGCCTCGACGGCGATTGGCGAGAAGGTGACGGGGACGCCAACCCTGACCCTCTTTCCCTTTCCCCTGCCCCTACCCCTGCCCCTACCCCTGCCACCACCCCTGCTCCTACCCCTACCCCTGCGCCTGATCTCAACCCTGAACTCCATGCGAACCCTCAAGTTGGTGAGCACATCGGTTGTAACGGAAACGGGCCCGCATCAGAGGAGAGGACCGACGAGGACGGGATGAGTCGCGTAGTCGCTGGCGGCCCCGGGTCGTCCAGGACTAGGGAGCTGTCGTTCAAGTCGGACAGTAGCACGGACGACTTTCTCGCCGACATCGACAGCTTGATAGCCGCCACTCCGACAGAGCCGCCCGGGTACCGAAAGGTGTCGGGGGCGGAGGTGGATGCCCTCGTGAACCTCACACGGCGGGCTCTTCGCAGGGAACCCGACGCTCTCCACGAAATCGCGGAAGATGCTGCATCCAAAGGTGTGGCTCCCTCGGGCAAGAGGGGTGGTCCCTTCGCCAAGGGCGAAGTTGACGATAGCGCTAGTTTTCGGGACGGGGGCGCCGACGATCTGACCCCCCTCAAGCCAGACGGTGTAACTCCTTAACGGGGTGTGTCTACTGTAGATTGAAGTAACGGTTATCCACGTGTGTGTGCGTGTGCTAAACTGGGATGGTTGTCGTTCGATGTTAAGTTGGTTGGTTGGCTCAGTATATCATTTTTTGCGTATATTGGGGTTTTGTCTATATTTTATGGTGGGGGGCGGTTGAAGCACAAGCAGTGGGTATATACGAGGACTTTCGAAATATGGTTAACACAGGCGCATGCCAGGGACAAACTGTCAGGTGGCGTTGCAGCGAAGCAGGCTAACGATCTCCTCGGCACCTGCCGAACCAGCTATATGATGGCTCTGTTGATATTGCAGGGGCGCGTTGGTACGTGTATGTATGCGGATATTTTTATGGAAGTAGATGGTGCACTGGCCACGCGGAGTTCCGTCCGTTACCACAGTAACGCATTGGACCCGGCGCACTTTGGAGAATTGCCGCCGTAGCGTGAGTATGCCCATTGTTTTATCCACAGCGGGGAGGAGATGGACGCGCCGCGATTACAACACAAGGAAGCCGCTGAAGGGGAGGGGGGGTACTCATTTGTTGCTTGCCTTGGTCATTTGACCATTGACCATGCATCCCTTTCGAGACGAAAAAAAAAGAAAAAAAAGAAAGAAAAAAAGCTTTTGTGACCTCAACACTACTATCTGTGACATTTAAAAGTAGCAATATATGAACGTGAAAAAAAACAACGAACGGTAGGGGCATCGCACTAATTAATCTATCTGCTTCGTATATTGTCGCGACTCACAACATGACGTTTGTTTATGGGTGATCACGCTTATCACAACGCCGCCTGCATTGACTTGGGATTTCTATTGTCAGGTGCGATTGCGGCTTCGACTGCACGTGATTCACCGCCGGCGGCGAATACCAACGTTACCAGCACACCGTTTTGCTTGTCTAAACTGGCATCTAACTATGCTGTGTCCGATAGCTCTTTCAAGATGAAAATGCTTTCTTCATACATATCCCAGGTATTTTTGCACGTGGATAATGATTGTGGAATGTAAATGATGCAGCACTCGGGCATCACTATGATACCTTCCTTAGGGCACGCCACATGACACCCGGAGCATGGCATTAATCTACAACGTCAGATCTTTACGGGTACTTGCGCGTGAGCAGATCTACGAATTTCGAGTATGGCTCGAGAACCTGTCGAAAATGGGTGAACCTCCCAGCGCAGCTTTTGTCCATGACACTGACACTGCGTCCCATGTATATTTTGTTCAATCTCAATCCCGCGCGTACCGTGCAGTACGTAAGACTTGAAACTACTGGATGCACCCTATAATGTTATTACAGTGAGAAAACAGGCGTTAAGAAATATATCTACTGCAGCCTGGAACAAAATTAAGAAAGTATGTACTGCTGTAGCCTAGGCGCTCGCCGTCTATAGGAAAGTTAAAGATTTGTTTTTCCTTCTCCCTCCGCCAGAATAAGGATACAGCGTAGCTTAACATCTGATTTAAAGTTTATTGCGAGAGGGTCGACACTTCTCTAGCATTGGTACCGGCTGTAAATCATTCCCGTGCAAGCATTTTCTTCTCGACCGCTTCCATAACCCTGCACCACAGGTACTTCCCACCACCTACTTCCCCCATCCCTTCTCGCACCCAAGCCTGCATTATATGTCGCCCCGTTTCCACTGAGGGTATTCTACTGTAGTATGTACGGGGCGGGGGGATAACCACCCGTAGTATATATGGCGAACGTGCTTGTCTTGCCCTGGGAGGTCCGTGAAATACTCTAGGTCGGTGCATAGCTGGAATCGCTTATCTGTATCGGGAACAGGGTTAACGGCGAGGCACAGCCGAGCACCGCCTCTTCATCCGTCTACCGGGAGCACCAGACTACAACATACAACACTGATATTATTCGTGCAGTACAGCTTAACACACCAGCACAGCACACGTGAGCGGCACAACGACGGGGGCTGCACAGTGGGCGACCCTGGTGGAGAGGGGGGGATGGCCTGCTGTGGCTCGCTGGCCACCGTATCAATATTACAAGTAGTACAGTACAATATTACATGTTTATATGGCTTTCTTCATTCGGAGTGCTTATGAGTGATCATTGTTGAAGCCCATGCCGCACATTGTCGGATGGCAAGGATAATGCTAATAATAGCATTCAGTTTCTTCGTCGTCGGAACTTTCTTCGACTTAGAGGGAGAGTTTGTCCAGTGCAGCATGTCCGCCGCCAAACAACTAACTGTAGTAGTACCTGGCATGATGTGAGATTACAAAATATTACAGTAATCAGCCGTTCTATATACAGTTTGCCATTACTTACTACTGTAGTCACGATGTATGCTGTGCCACGCATATAGCCTCGGGCAGCTAAGTTTCCCTAGATGTTACCGTCGTCGTCTATGAAATCTATAAACGTGCGAGCGAGCAAACCAACTCATCCAACAGAACACCCACTACAGGGTCAAATACCCATTTCTCCACCATCACCACACACCTATTTTTTTCAATACAACCTCTCATTACCCCCTCGCACAACAACACCAATAACAACGCATTCCAGATTCGGGTCCATCAATCCTGCTGCATTACCACTGCTAAATGTATCCCAACTATTTTCAAGCAGTTTGTCCGAAACTACTGAACATTACAGAAAACGTCGACGAATGCTACGATAGAGGTGCAACCTGTATTTGTTTAGCTCCTCACTTGAGGAGCGCCATACCTCACTCATAAAACGATTTTGGAGGAAACCAAAAGTACCACCCGACCAAGACTCCCATGAGCTAAGTATACTATGGAAAACATGGCAACACAGGAATGAAAAAAACGACGCTTTTGGGTTAAGGAGCCTTTAGTAGGTCATTCAGAAACAAAATCAGCAAAAAGTGCTACCTCTATCGTAGCACGCGTCCGTCGCGCTCCTAAAGGGTGATACTATTGCATTGTTGCTTAGCTTTGCTGGTTCGCCGACTGGCGCTGTTTTAGTCGTACGGGTATGTCGGGGGGGGGGGGGGGGGCAGGCGCGCGCACAAAACATCCTGAGGTGCGGAGCCATAAGTGTAACCGAAAAGGAGCGGCGGAGCCGTGGTAGGGCGACTGCAGCTAACGCACGGCTGGTCCTGCCGACAAGCGGAGCAGCCTCAGGCAAGACAGAACACGTACGAGAGGACCGAGAAACCATGCCCGCCCGTCTTAGACGAAGGAGAGGGGGGTAGAGAGAGGATAGGGAGGGGGCATCTCAACGCAGCTGTGTCGGAAGAGGAGGGGGGGGGGGTGGAGGTTGGCTTTGGGAGCTCGGAAAAAAACAGTGTTTAGACTGCAACCGGTAAATCTTCCCAACGAGCTTTCGTAATTTGCAATTTGTCGATACCGCTGTCTGTCGTGGAACTGTGTCTTTGCTCCATCTCCCCCACCAAGCTAGGATTCATTGCATCTCTGATGCCAGGTTATGCACTGACGACGTCTGCGGATCACGAGAGAGGAGCCTCCGCAACTCGGTAGCATCCCGCAGCAATAACAACTCCCACTGGCCTACGTGTACCCCTGTAAAAGTCGTGAGCGTCGGCTGCATGATAGCGCGTGATTGTGTACTAAACGAATGACCGCGGCACGCGCTCTTTGTGACTCTGCCTGACTAGTACGCCCTATCTATCATGGCACTTCATTGGCACATCGTGGGCTTTCATGGTCTTCATGGCACTTCCATGGGACTGCCATGGCGCCATGGCACTTGGACGGGCTTTCCTGGCAGTTCCATGAAGGCTGTAGGGCGCTTTCGTGGGGTATGGGCTTTCATGGCACCTCATGCACCTTCATGGCCCTCAATGCGCGTTCGTGACATGGGCGTCCATGGCACTCTCGTGACGCTTTCTTCGAAAAAAATACCGGTATGTCATTTCTTGATTTGATGAGCGCTCATGAAACCGATTGCTCTGACAGTTTCATCAGAGCTTTCATGAAAACTGCCGGGGGGACTACCATGGGCCGCCATGGCACTACTATCAGGCACTGCCAGGCCACTGCCATGAGGTGCCTACCGTGTGACGAAGTACATTGTTTACCGTTGATAAGTGTACTGTCGTTTTGCCATCGTGGTGGTTTGTAGGCAATTCCCATGGACCCATGGACCCATCTAGGACTTGCCAATAACTTAACTCACCACGGACCCACCACGGAAGCGCCATAGAAGCACCACGGACCCACCACACAAGCACCAAGAACCCACCATGGATGACAAGACGGCCGCACCATGGACCCATAACGAACCCTTCATAGAAGCACCATGGACCCATCCCGGCACCATGAACACACCACGGAAGTACCATGTACCCACAATGGAGCCACTGTGAGAGCACCATGGACCTTGCATAGACCCACCACGGACCCACCACGAGAGCACCAAAGAAACACCATGGACCCACTACGGACCACTATACAAGGACCATGGGCCCACCATGGACCCAGTCACCATGAACACACCACAGAAGTACCGTGGGGACACGATGGGCACACCACGGAAGCACCATGGAGGCACTATGACGACACCGTGGAGGCACCATGGACCCATAATGTGGACCCGCCACGGTTCGACCATGGACCCACCATGGAGGCACCATGGGGACACCATGGGCACACCATGGACCCACTATGAAATCGCCATGGGAACACCATGAACACACCACGGAAGCACCATGGACCCACCACGGACACTTAAAAAACACCGTGGACCCTCCATGAACCCACCACAGAGTCACCATGGAAGCGCTATGGAGGAAACATGGCGACCGTAGTGTCCCCACGGTGGGTTCATAGTGCCTCCTCACGTCTCCATGGCCCTTTAGTGGTGTCCCGATGGTAATCCCATGGTGTTTTCATGGTGGGTCCATGGTGCTTCCATTGTGGGTCCATAATGCTTTAATAATGGTCCATGGTGGGTCCATGGTGCCGCCATGGCAGGTCCATGGTGCTTTCGTGGTATCCTCATGGTGCTTCCGTGGTGTCACCATGGTGAGTCCATGGTACCGCCATGGTGCGTCAATGGTACTTCCATGGCGGTTCCAAGGTGCTTCCGTGGTGTGCCCATCGCCCTTCCATGGTGCATCGATCGTGGGTCCATGGTGTTTACATGGTGCTTCTCTGGTGTCCCTATTGCGGGTGCATGGTGTGGGCGTGGTGTCCCCATGGTACTTTCGTTGTGCCCTCATGTTGGGTCCATGATGCTTCCATGGTGGGTCCATGGTGTTTGCATGGTGTGTCCATGGTGCTACCGTAGTGCTTCCGTACCACTGTACTGTAGGTCCATGTTTCTTCCATGATATTGCTGGGGTGTCTTCATGGTTCTTCCATGGCGCCCGTGATGGGTCCATGGTGGGTCCACGGTGCTTCCGTGGAGGGCTCGAGATAGATCCATGGTGCTTCCATAATGGTCCGTGGTGCCTCCATGGTGCCGTGGCGGATCCATGGTGCTTCCATGGTGCTTCCATGGTGGGTCCATGGTGTTTCCATAGTGGTCTGTGGTGGGTTCACGGTGCTCCCGCGATGTTCCAATGGCGCCTTCATGGTGCCTCGGTCTTAACTTTTGTGGTGGGCCCGTCGTGTGCCTCCATGGTCGTCCACGGTACTTTCATGGTACTTCCGTGGTTGGTCCGTGTTGGGTCCGTGGTGGGTCCACGGTGGGTCCACGGTGGGTCCGTTTTGGGTCCGCGGTGCTTTCCTGGTGGATTCGTCGTGGGTCCATGGTGGGTCCATGGTGTTTCTGTGTTGGGCTTCTATGGTGGGTCCGTGGTGGGTTCATGGTTGGCCCATGGTGGGTCGGTGGCGCTTCCGTGGTGTCCCTATGGTGCTTCTGTGGTGGGCCCATAGTGCCTCCATGCTTCCATGGTGCTTCCATGGCGCTTCCGTGTGGCGTTCATGGTGAGTCCAAGTGGTCGTACCTTGATGCTGCCTTGGTGGCGTGAAAACAAAATGTACATCGCCATGTGGCACTGCCATGATGAGGTGCCATGATTTGCTAGGAAGATGTCATGAGATTGAACACGCCACGAAGCGTCATCAAAAGTAGGTTCCATGACAGTGGGCTCATGGCAGTCCCATGGCATGCCCATGGCCGTCCCATGGCCGTCCCATGGGATTCCCATGTCTATCCCATGGGTCCCATAGCAGTCCCATGGCAGCCCGTGGAAGTCCCCCCACGGCAGTTCGATGGCAGTGCCTGAACGTTCATGAAGGCCCATGAACATTCGTTCACGCCACTGCCATGGGAACGTGGCAATGCCGCGGAACGACTGCCACGGCAAGCCCTACGGCAAGCGCCACGGCAAGCGCTACCGGGCGCCACGGCAAGCCTCGCGGTAGATGGCAAGGCCCACGGCACGCCATGGCAATGTCCACGGCAAACCCATATGGAGGCCCACGGCAACGCCAACGGCAACACTCACCGGCAACATCCTAAGGGCATGCCCCTCGGCAATATCCACGGCTAGGCCCACGGCAATCTACACGGCAGTCTCCACACCTGAACCCACCCTGTGGGGGAGTGAGGTCAGTCCCGGGTCGGATCAAGGCTGGGTGGGATCAGGGGATTGGGTGGGCCTTCTGCGGCTCCTGCGGATGGTTAATTATATGTATGCACCTTGTGGGCGGGGACAGAGCCGGGAGGGATCAGGGCCGGGTGGGATCAGGTCTGAGTGGGATCAGGTCTGAGTGGGATCAGGGGGGCGGGTGGGTCTCCGGCGGCTCCTGCGGACGGCATTGCAATGGATTACCGTGGGCGTTGCCGTGGACATTACCGTGGGGCTTCCCGTGGGGCTTGCCGCGCGGGGTTGCCGCGGGTATTGCCGTGGGGATTGCCCGGATATTTCCATGGGTCTTGCCATGGACATTGCCGTGGAGCTTGTCATGGACATTGCCGTGGAGCATACCGCGAGCATTTTCGCGGGGATTCCCGTGATGCTTTCCGTGGAGGGGTTGCCGTGGCACGTGCCGTGGCAGTGCCGTGGGCACCCATGGCAAGTTCTACAGCACGTGCCGTGGGCACAACCATAACACTTTCGGTGGCACAGCGTCATGGCCGATGGCAACCCGTGAGCCTTGGCAAGTGCCGCATGCCACTGAACAGCCAAACAGTTAGGATGCGATGTGCATCCATCCGTGTGATTTTACCACAACCGTTATACGCTGCCGGCGAGCTCATTGCCAGGCCAGGCATTAATTAACGTTCACGATCAGGACGTAATACGTATGTACCCGGTATGTATGCTGTGGGTTATAGACGGTTCATCGCAGTCGACGAGAATCGCCATATCGCCCTGGATCAAAACAACATATATATTCTCACTCACTCACTCGTCGTAGGGGTACGGGAGGTGACCCCCTCGCTTCTTGATGTGGTAGAGGGAAGCATTCCGTCTGCCCCCGAGCGCTTGCTTTTCATGTACCTGTAGACCTGGTCGAAACAAAAATGCTCACGGCGGCAATGGCGTACTTTCACGGGACGGTAAAGTTGGTCCAGCAGCGGCATTGAACTCTGTACGTAAGACGTCGTCTCTCCCAGCTCCTCTCGAAACAATTATGTACGGTGCACAAAAGCAGCCGTTTTCAAAAATTCAAAAAAAAATCGAAAAAACGGGTATATTTTTTCCACAAAAAAATAGGAAACCATTCAATTGGTCGTACTCACAACTGACGTATTTTTTCAATTTTTTTAAAAAAAACGTTCGTCCTCTTTAGTTTCTTCTCCGGATCTCCGGAGATTCTAAGTTTTCGGTGTTGACTCCAACAGCAACAGAGCAGTTCGTTTACGAGTACTGGTACCTAGGTGCTCGTTGACGTACTCGGGTATCGGCTGTGCCTGCGCTGCTGACCGCTTGACAATGAGCACGGTAAGGAAGCCCAAGGATAGAGCCAGCCAGGTAGTATGTAGGCCTCGCTCCAGGCTTCGACGAGGGGGGACGCAATCCGTCGTACAAGCACTGCTTCGCAGGTGAGAATCTCATCATCTCGTACTGATTGTGGCATCATGCGGAAAGGTGTACTTGTATTTCCCTCTGTGCGTGAAGGTCATACTCGGGCAGCTTGCAGCACCCCACTGCCCGTGCGTCTACTAAGTCATCGCTCTGGCTGCCTTGTGTGTGCCTCTTACAACGAAGCAGGTGTATCTAGACCGAACGCCCGCTTTCAGTTGCCCGATGGCCTCGTCAATAGAGTAACAACTAACTGCTGTGTACACAACAATATAGACAGCACACGCTGCGTATAAAATCGTACATAGCTCTCTGAAGCAGTCAAGATGTCGAGATGTCAGGATACCTCTCTGCCTCGTATATACCAGTCTGCGCGCTGCTGCTGCTGCTGCTGCTGCTGCTGTATCTCCCCTCTACGCGTACGAGTTCTGGGGTACTAGACTAGCCATGATCATCCGACACTACGTATGCCTTTCGTAATATTAATACTACAGTAGGAGTACGAGTGTTTTCGTCCGTTGTGTATACGAGACGAGAACGAGTGCAACGCGGAGAGAGCTCATTGAAGCGAACATGTCTTGGTGTGTATAAAATATGCACGTGCAAGTCGCAAGTCTGGGCGTTTCTCGTGCTCTCTCACAAGTTCGATCCGTGGCCCCTTGGTGTACACCTGGTACTGCTTTACACCTACACACACTCGATACTGGGTACTCTTACTAGAGTTGTATGATATGTACCCCGTTCGTGTACTACCCGGGTACCCGGCAGGTATTATCCGGATCTGTCACTACCCGTTCGGGTATGGGTAGGAACTACTACGTACCCGCCAGGGGTATTTGGACCCGGGTACGAATACCCGATTACCCGACATGAACGGGTGCCCGGGTAACCGGGTACCCGGTTGTTTACGTGTGTCCCCGCGGATAGTTCCCCCCCACCATGCCTCTAAAATCCCTTCAAACAAAACCTAAACCTGCGAGGGGCGTCAGATTGCCAGTATCAGCCCTCGGGACTGAGTCAATGAGTACGTATATAAGGTCGCCCCGATGGTCTATTACTAGAGGTAACCTCGAACGCTTCGGAACGTTGATGTCTGGAGTTCGAATCTCACGTGGGTCGGACTTTTGAGTTTATTTGCAAAAATAAATGAAAAACGGAATCAACTGCTGAGAGCGCCAATTAATAGTAGCGTGGGTAGGCACAATTCGATGCGAGTCGACGAGGGAAGGAAAGGCTGAAGTCTTCTCGCGATAAAAATGCAAGGCAAGAACCGTAGTGGGGGAGGAGGGAGAGGAGCCTACTTTGTGACCCCGGATCTGAGTTACGACTACGAGGGAGGAGAGAGAAAGGAAGGGCGAAGATAATAAATGGGATGGACAAAAAAAAA
>MEHQ01004134.1:649797-695188 GCA_008828725.1 Saccharina japonica | reverse complement strand
CAATTGGTCGTACTCACAGCTGACGTATTTAAAAAAAAATTAAAGTAAAAAAGTTGAAATTGCAATTTTAGAAATAAAAACACAGAAAGCCGGGAACCTCCGGAACGGACGGCAAGTAACTTGTGCTTCGGCAATTAGAGGCTGAGAGTGGCTGTGAGGTACCAACATATGCCGAGGAGAGCTTCCGAAGCAAAGAAGTTCTATGTACTAAGTCTATATATACGTAGACAGTACCTTTTTTTTTGGAGGACCCAGTCCCCACCAGGGTACCTGGGGACTGAAATAACTAAGTCCCGCCAGCCCCAAGGATACCTGGGAGCTGAACCGGCTGAGTTCCGCCAGTCCCAAGAGTGCCTGGTGGCTGAACTGGCTGAATTCCGCCAGTCCCAACGGTGCCTGGTGGCTGAAATGACTGAGTCCCGCCAGTGCCAAGAGTACGAGAAGCTGAAATGGCTGAGTCTCACCAGTACCAAGAGCGCGAGAAGCTAAAATAGTTGGTACCCGGAGGACTGCTGGTACTCTGACGACTTTTGAAAATATGTCAGGATCCCCAGCACGCACACACGCTGCTTTACCAGACCGGCAGACTCCACTTACCCTGGCCTGCTACTGGCTGCATGTTGTACGGGTGCGTCAGTATCCGCGCTACCCGGGTTTGTCCGTGCACCTCAAAAAGCGGGTACCCGGCCACGGGTGCTGGTAGCACCTCGTAAAAAGTTCGGGTATACCCGTTTGCCCTGGGTTCTGTGTACAGTTTTACCCTGGGTAGCATGTCCAAATGCTCGGGTTTCGGGACGGGCGTTGCTCGACGTACTTCCGTACTCGTAGTGAGAACCTGGTTACTCGTGTTTTTGAGAAGGGATTCTGGAAACGTCTTTATTATATCACCATTAAACCACAGTTAACCAGGTACCTATGATATTACTTTAAGTACCAAGGGTATGGTACAGAGTACGGCATTCGGTTAGAGCGACAGCTCTGCAAGTACGTAGCCCTGCAGCCTGCCGCAACGTACAAAGCGAGTTGTATCCTGCGCTCGCAGTCATAGCGCTATATGTACTTCGTATACGAGTATCATGTATGCTCCTGCTCCCAGCATCAGAGTCGTATGAAAAATGAGCAGAACGGCGACGCAGTCAAACCATGAAATTTTCCGTCGGGCATGGCACTGGCCGACCTCACGGCAAGCCGAGGCATGGAACCACTGTACCTTCGACTACGCTGCCGGTATGTTGATGCTGTGTGTTACGCTGATGATGCTGTCTGTTACGCTGATGATGCCTGCCTGCTGCGTGTTCTCGCGGTGCAACTCGCGTCGCGCAGGCAAGCTCTGGGCAGGAAAGGTAACCTCCCGACGACCCTCGGGCTGCCTAGAGGTCTTGGAAGCCTAGTGTACTCCATGTCCAACGTTATACCTGTGGGCTTACGACACGACAGGTGGGTAACGTTCATCGTGCATGTGACCGCGCCCTTTGTGTCTGCGCCCAGTTGACCTATAAAACTGTTACATACTTGAGACTTTGTTGCTGCTGCTGCTGCTGCGGCCGCTGCGGCTGGAGTAGAGAGATGAGGCTGTAGAGCACCGCATTCATCTTTGCTTCAATCGAGTTCTTCGGGGGAGGCGTTGATTACGGCGCAATGGCCCTCGAGAAAAAAACGCACCCCGCCGTTGGCGCGGGGGGGGGAAGCATGCAGCGCTTTCCGCGCGGGGGCGAGTGCGGCTTGTGTAGACCACCGGCTTGACCACTCGCGCGGCCTGTCGCTGTTTCAGATGCCTTTGCGCGATTAAAATTCCGATCTGCCCCGTAAGTGACCTTGCTTGCTCTGTCATGAATGCTACGCCTCATCAGCTGTGTGAGATCCCATCGGCAAGCGGCTGATCTCGTCCTCCTGTTTTGTTTTCGGGCGAAACGTGTGTTCGTGTGCGATGGCGCCAGGGTGCTGCTCGGCTTCACGGCAGATGGCGAACACGTCGCGGTCTGCTGCGGCCCGCCGGCGAACCCTTCCCGGCTCGAGCTACGCAGAGTGCGCCTCCAGTGGCCGGGCCTGTCCAGGCCTGGCGAGGTACAGACGTCCCGCCTTAGCATAGCGCGCAAGATAACACACACCCTGAAAGTAGTTTCCGGGTCATAACTATGTTCTGAAACAAAACAGGGGGGCACCACTCACAGAAAAAAATGGCGGCATTGGAATGATACCCTCCAGATATTTCCGTAGATGCATCGCTCCGCATCGGAGGGCTTGATGTTTTCTGTTGTTTCGGCCGTCAGAATCGCCAACTGTTACGTTCGTCCGTGTTTGAGGAGCGTGAGTAGGAAGGCCTCCGTCGGTCGCGTTTCCGGTAATTTTTCAGTCGTTTTTTACTCCGGAGTGGGTTCGCCCGCCACACCCCAAACGTCCCTGCATTTCTTGAAATTGCAACCGGCAGTACCCCCTGTCCCCCGCCCCCACACGAAGTGGCGGTGCGTCTCTCCCCGAACCACACACACGCCCCCTTAATGATGTCGGAACTCCCCATGGCACGGCAGGAACCGTGGGTGTTTCCCCTCAAACTCGGTCCGCTTTGCAACACCGCCCGTGGAGGAGGCGCGGAGAATAGGGATGTCACGGACGGCGACAACGAGGCGGGCGTGGGGGACGCCGAGGAGGAGCAGGAGGAAGAGGAGGGGCTGGGGGGGTTAGGGATGGGTATGGGCGACCGGGAGCCCGCGTCAGTGGCAGTGACGGAGAGCGCGGACGGTTTTCTCGTGGTTGCCGTGGTGAGACTTGGGCTTCTTCCGTAGGCCGATGTATGTCGCGAGTAGCCTTTTAATTGATAAGGGCTGTGGCCTTTTGAGGAAGGGCTCTAAGGCGGGCGAGACACGAGTTGCCACGAGTGTGTGTGTTGCCTGCTGCCAGCGAGGGGGCGTCTGTGCGTGACTGAACACGAGGTGTCGCCATACGTATAATGGTCGATGTCAAAGCGCGAGCCGCGTTGTTTTCTGGGCCGCGCTGTTGGTCATGCTCGCTACGGCGTGCCTGGCTGCTTCGCCTTAACGAAACCTGTCTGTGTCGAAAATTTTGCCTCGAAAACCCCAGCATGCCGGGAGCACTCCCTCAAGGGTGTGTCGCTCCAGTAAGTCTAGCCGTGACCGTGTAACCTGCTCAACGCCTCGTGCTTGCCTCACGCCCTTAGGTAGGCAGCGAGCAGTTGGTATTTTGTAGATGTTCGTAGATTGTTTGGGAATTTTTCAGCTGTAGACCATGCTGATGGTAATTTTGGTCGGTATGTGACCATGTTCATCCTTCGCTCAACCGCCGGCGCGACCGTAGCCACTTCATGCGAGAAGCGGAACCCCCCCCACCCCCTCCCGTCCGGCAAACCCGCGCCAATTGTGAAGACAACTTATCCTGTTAGCGCCGTGCCCAGTGCCCTCAAGCCTGACTTGCACGCCTCCCGTGACATCACCGGTGAAATCATGCCCAGCCCACACCTGTTGGTGACCTCTGATCTTAATCCCTTTGGGAATTCAGAGGGGGTAAGTGAGTAGTTGACGATGACAGTTCTAACCATCAGCCACATCAAGGAGCCTGGGCTGCTGGTGTAGAGGGTGCATCCGAAGTGCAGTGTGGGGAAGGTGCACGACACGGGCTGCGTAGTATGATTACCCATTAATCCTGCTGCACGACCACCTCCCTCGTATCATATATATGTAGACGGTCGGTAGGGCCGCTCTTCTCTGTGTGTGTGAGCTTTTTTTGTCGCTATATACAGTACAGGACACCTAATAAGAAACGGGAAATCTGGTCCAGGCTGAATTTTTTATCTGAGAGAGGGTGCTTTCTACACTAATTTCAAGATAACGACTCCCAAATTTCTTATTTTTCCTCTAAATCTCAGCCTGACTTTCTTATTTAGCCTGTTTCTTGTTAGCTGTCCTGTACTGCCGTACTTCGTATACTCGTACGTATAGACGGTCGACAGGACCGCTCTCCCCGTTTTTTTGTTCGTCGTTATACCTAATAAATCCCAAAATGAATCCCTCCGCCTTCCATGACGTCATCTCTTTGGCAGGTTTCTCTTCGCTATGCTTCCGAAATGCAGGAAGAAGAGGATCGGGTTTACCGCGTGTTCGTTGCGCCGGGACCCTCCTACGTCGCTGCCGTTCACGCCTCCGGGGACCTCCCATTCTCGGGGACGTCGTTTTCCTACATCGTTCCGGGGGGCGGCGGGACTCCGTTTCCCTCTATTGTGGCGCACGATGTGGGCCCCGTAGGCAGTCGCACTGGGCCGGCGCAAGGGCAGGAGGCGGACCGGTTGTACGTGATCGTGCTTAACGCGGTCGATACCATTCATGCGTTGGAGGTTAGTTGGTTCGCTGGGGCGCCGATAGCTGTACATTGGCCGTGCCTCGTTTCGTGTAAACTTTGGCGGGTAAGATAATCGCGAAGTTCCCCGCCTTTTTTGTTTTGCCCCCGGACAGGTCTGATTCGTAGGTGCATTTCTCGTGATGCGCGTCCGGCAAATACGTAGGGCCTTTGCGAAAGGCCGCCTGATCCCCTTTAGAGCTGCACACACGATTGTGAGGACGAAGTAGTTGGAATTTGAGGGGGATAATATTGCGCCCCTGTTTTGCGTACTTACTTTATTACATACAACCTGTCTCCAGCCCGAAACCAACCCAACTCGTCCCCAACAATGTATAGCTTAATATTTCGTGCTCGTATGGTATGTGTGTGCTCTTCACATTAACCCATTGTTTCCGCCCGTCGACATTCGGCACACCTATTAATAGTGTCCGTGCCGATTCTCCAATCCTAGAGAGATACGTACAAGCTCCGTGGTGACAAAACTACGACACAGAGAAACTACAGTACATCGTTGTACATGGCGACGAGAGACAGCAGACAGCTGGCAGACATACATGAGCTTAAGCTTCATTTTTTACCATCCATTCCGCCTGAGGATAAACAAAAACGAGAAACAAGAAACAAGGGTACGAAATAAGGACAGCGTGTGTAGTATTTAAACTGATGCTGTTGCGTGTTTCCATTGGGTCTCTTCTGGGCCCGCCCATGCCTGCCTCATAATAAGCCGCGACGCCTCCGTTTCCGCCAACATTTCGTTCCCCCAACCTACCGACCCAGGTGAGGCTGCACGTGAGCGGGGGGAGGCCACGGACAGGTGAGTCAGGCGATGCGCGTTTCGCGCAAACCCTGCGCCCACCCCTACCTCCACCCTTTGCAGTGTGTTGCCGCGTTTCTGTTTTGGTTCGTGCGGGTTGCCTGGACACGCGATTAGTACGGCATCCGAAACATACTTTTGAGTTCTGCGAAGCTCCGTCACTGCTGCGTTTCTCGACTCTAGTTTTGCGGTCGGTGCGAAGGCTACTGTAGTAGTGTAGTAGTGCGGGAATTTTCTTGCGGAAAGTTCCGAAGGGTGTGTCGAACGACCTCCGAAGCCGACAGGCCGCGTCCAATTCGGAGTGGCATGAAGCAAGCGTTGGTATTAATAGTCGGGCGGACCAATCTCCGGCTGCTGTACGGGACTCTTAAGCCCGAAACACGAACTATTATTAGATACATTTATATTTTACTATCTCGGTGGATCCTAAGCCATTAGTAACCTAAAAGCATATTAAATGACGTGCCCTCAAAATGGTGCTAGCGATGCCTGCCTGGTCGGTGAAAACCCGACATGCTCCGTCCCGGCATTGTAGGGATGCGAGGGTCTATGGTCATACGACTACGGCCATGCATGAAAATGAAGTACACCCCCCCCCCCCCGAACTATAGTATATAGGTTGGGTTGGCGTCGGTTGGCAACGACACTGTAAAACACGCCGCCCACTACGTGAGCTAGACCACCAGGGTACCGGTTTTTTATTTTGGCGGTCGATCACAGCTGGCGGTCTTGTTAGATCATTTGTGCGGGGTGGAGAACCTTTACTCCGCACAAGGGGAATGGTCGTATCACGTACCAGGTAGTGGTTATGGTGGGGCACCCACGAAGCAATTACATAGTGCTCCCATTGCTGCCCCAGGAAGTGGATATTTCTAGTATATCATCCCGGTGGATCCTAAGCAATTAACCTAAAAGCGTATTAGATGACGTGCCCTCAGAGACCCCCCGCCCTCCTTCCCTGGTAATGCGTCCGTCCCTTTCTCGCAAATTTCAGATTATCCCCACACACCCGTCCCTCTTCCACCCGACACAAAGTTCACCATCAGCCCTCGAGGGATCGAGAGCGGGGATCCTGGGCAGTTTCCCGTGGACGACCCCGACCTCGGCGGCCGTGGTGGGGTGTCGAAAGAAAACAGGGGGGGGGGTGCCGATGACAACCACGGCGCTCTAGACCCTCTGTCGGTCTGGTGGGCATTCGGCCGGGATCTCCCGTCGTGCCCGCTCATCAGCACTCACCCGCTGGCCTGCCGCCGCCCCGCTTCGGGAAGGCCGGCACCGCCGGCGCCCCGCGAAGAGCAGGGGGCCGGAGCCGCGAGAGCGCCCCCCCCAGATCGACGGTCGGGGGAGGCATGCGGTGAGCGCCGTACCGGCGGCGAGGAGGCAGGTGTCGGTGGCGCGGGGGGCGAAGAAAGTGGCGGGCGGACCACCACGGGGCGGACGGGGAGGGAGAAGGGGGAGTCAGGGCGGAGAAGGGCTGTTGCGAGTATCGACAAGAGCCGGCAACGCGTGTTCGACCTCGAAGTGTTCATATCGCAGCTTCTGCTCCGACGGGAGGCGTTCCCCGAGGCGGCGAAGCGAAGAGGGGCCGACGCCGATGCGGCGGCGGCGGCGGCGGCGAGGGCGGAGGGAGGTGACGAACACCGGGCGGGTCGGCGCTGCTCGGGGGAAGCAAGCGGGAGCGGGGATAGAGGGCGGTCTAACCCGGGAGTTGATGCCGGCGGCAACTGTGCGGGTGCTCCATGTCGGTCGGCGCTTGCCACGGACTACCATTGCGTGACGGCCGGGCTGATGGACGGAGGTCGCCGGGTAAGGGTTCTGGGTCGGGTGATGGTCTTGAGGAAATCGTTTTGAATAGAAACTGCATGTGCGTTTTCTACATCACGGGGGCAGTGCTGTCGCGAAATCGCGTAAAAGCGATACCAATACCTTTGTTGTGGCCCGCGCAAGCACATAGTTTTTTTTTTTCGGAAGCTCATAAAGGTTATGGAGGAGAATGGTGATGTACTACAGTTAGCAGTAATTCTGAGGTGCTTAACGACCACAAAAAAACGGCAGATTAAATAGATGAAATTTTCACCAAACGCAACATTTGAATAGACTGAAAAATCGTCAACATTTTGGACTGCCTTGAGTCCCAATATAACTTGAATATAGTATACCAGACCTACTGCATGGCATCAACGATAGCTTTTGATACGTCTACAATTGAGAATTTTCACTGCGTGGAGGCCTGTAAAACGATGTATTCTACATTCCGACTGCCATACTAATGTCTTTCCGCGTCGAAGGGCTTTAAAAACAGTCGAAGTGGGTGATTTTCAGTGTTTCCAGTAATATGCAGACCGTAGCAGAGTGACTCGATTAATATTGAAGAAGTGTAGCTACAGAAAATGACATATAGGGTTTTAGCGCACATAGAGTCGAAAACCGCATCGAAATCGAAGACGTCACCGTCAAGCACCACTCGTTCAAAGTTCACTTGTTCGCTACCATAGGCAATTCTCGCCAAAAAAAAACAAAACAACGCAAGAAGCTTCGGAAAAAAGAAAAAAGCACCACGAGTATTTTGGTCGGACAGGGACAACCACACCGGAAAAGTTGGCATGTAGCAGTGCGGGAGCGGCACGCCGCGAACGCCGCGGACCGCCGCCACTACCACGTACGCTGGAGCGACGGCACAACGGTGTCGCTCGTGCGCGTGACGTGGCTGTTGCTCAACGTCGGTCGGCCGAGACGCTGGCCCCGGAGCTACAAGCATATATATATAATACCAGCAGGGTATATATTTACTGATACATACATAGGGAGAAGCGCGTGAGGCTTGACATGGAAGAAGAGTTGGATGATATCACGAAAAACGTTTGCACCCCTAAGCAGAAATGCGTGGAGCCCGAGCGGCGCTGGGCGCCGAGGAGGGAATGAGACGACTTCACGAGGCGCGCGTGGCGAGGGTGGAAGAGGTACCACACCACCTTCCATCTCCTCCAGCGGCTGCTGCTCTGCTGCTGCTGCTGTTGCTCGCCTGCTGTGCATACTTTTTTTTACGTATACGAAATCTGGTTTCACACGATGCTTTTTTGCTATTTTTATAGTCGTGGTCTGCTGAAATGCTTCAGGCTTTTGGGTTTTGACCTCAATTTGCTTGGCTGTGATTGGTCGGGAGAAATTATCTCATTTTTGTTTGGGACGAATACCGGGAACTGAAACAGCCGGTAACGTCTATATTTGGGGGCTCAGAATTACTGCTAACAGTAGTAGCAGAACTGTAACTCGTACCACCGTATTTGGATTTTCCGACTCGGACGAACAAACGACGCCGTTTTATCGTTCAGGAAGAGAGTTCTGCGATCGAGGGGGCCTTGGACTGAAAACTTCCCCAGATGAGGACAACCTGCGCGATGATCTACCCTCCATATAGCACGTGTTGACATTATTATTACGCGTTTTGCTCAACCCACGATCAGCGCTTGACTTACCGTCTGTCCACTCGCCTCTTGTCTAATACGAAACGCTTGCTCTCACATGCAGGTCTTGCTCTGTCTGGTTATCGAAGTGGTGTGCTCCGGCGCAGGGCGAGGATCACGAAGCGGCGGGCGGACCCCGGAGCCGAAAAGCGGCGTAGGAGGGCCGGAACTCCTCGGCTACGTGTTAGCTCTTGACCTCGGGTGCGTTTTAGGCCCCGACATGTGCCCTTTGTCGACGTTACGTCGGTGCGGAGAGAAAAGGCGTGTGCTTATATTTACATCAGTTTGACGAAACGGTCGCAGCTTGGCTGACCGTGTGATATTTACTCTTTCCCGCCTGACGCAGCTCGTTTTTTTTGTTTTATCTTAGCGTTACGTTGCGTTGCGCTTCTAAGACCTCGCTCACGCCTCCCGCCCTATATAACCCTTCTGACGGCCTTGCAGCCCGCAGAAAAATGCGAAGCCACACATCGTACGACTCCCTTCCGAGGTCTGCAACGCACGCTTCGCCCCCCGCGTATGTCCTCGTCTTGAGTAACGTGCCACGATACGCGGGCAGAAAGTTTTGGCCCGAACAATGGTTGTGACTGACGGGACTTCTCGACTGAGGCACCAGCTATGATACCCAATAAGGCATACGCCCTGCAAGGCATGCCTTATCGTTGGAATTCAGTTTTGTGTTTTTGCGCTATATATTGTTGGTGAGATACCCTCGGTCACGGGATTGTTCATCAGGGTCAGTTTTCATTACCCCCCCCCCCCCTCAAAATCTGTTTTTTGTTGTGTGAAGTATGAATCTCCTCGGGCGAGGATCCCCAGAAAACAAATAATACGGAGGACCAAAGTAAACAGGACCAAATATTGTGACCAAAAATAGATAAACATATAGGTTTTTGTGTGTACCGTAGGTCCTATTTACTATGGTGTCCCGTAATAGTTGCAACCCGTGCTTCTGCTGTAGCACGCGTTTCTTCTTCTTTGACGATAATGGCGTCCTCGCCGCCCTGAGCCTCGCCGCCGAAGCTCCCAGCGTCGATGAGCGTAGCAACGGCGACGGCGATAAAGTGGAGGTTTTGCGAAAAGCTTGTTACCGATGACGGCGATCTGACGGCCGCATGCCGTGTTATCGATATTAGATCATATGGCATGCGGCCTTCAAGTCTCCTTCATCGGCAAGTTTTTTCCGCAAAGCTTCCACGTCGTCGTCGCCGTTACTACGCTCGTTGATGCCCATGCCTCTACAGTGCGTTGTATCTATGCAGTCTGGTAGGGCGGGGGTCGAGCCGTGCCTTTACAGTGCGGTTGGAGGGGGGGGGTGTGCCTAATGCCTTCGCGTCGTTGTTTCCATCGGGCGTTTTTTGCTTGCTTGCCAGGAGCGGAGAGGTGGCCGTGCTTGGGACGAAATCGGGTCGGGGAAGCGGCGTGCTGTGCGCCTCGCTGTGCGATTCCCTTGCGCGATCGTTCAGGCGGTGTGCTGCGAACCGCCTGGATTCTTCAGGGCGCAGGTGAGCGCCCACCATGCGCTACGGTTGCGGACTCGCACGCCGTGCCTGCAGGACGCTACGTAGTACACATTTATTCGAAAGAGGGCATGTAAAAAGTATAGCTATCGCCCCTGCCATAGTAAGAACACCTCCAACTTTAGATGGAATTACACGTAAAATAGCATAAAAAAAGGTATTTGCATGCCCCCCTTTGCTGGTTTGTACGACAATATGTCTGCGGCATGTTTCCGTTTCTCCTGTGGGCCAGCGACCATTCGCGAAAATGAAAGTCTCAGGCCAGCGGCGCGCTGCTTTTCGACCCCTTGTTGCCTTTGCTTCCGCATCCAGGCTTACCAACGCTGCGGTGATGCGTGGGCGTTCGCTCGGGGCACTCGTCAACCCCGTATTTCCCGTGGCCATCGTGACGGGGGGGAATACTTGAGCCAGGCTGTTGCGGTGGTAGTATCGGTCTGACGCGAGGCTTGTGGGCAGCGTGGGGGGCTCTTTGTCGCAGCCACCGCATCGTCATGCCCCGAGCACACCAGCGTCGGCGCACGCGAGAGGTCGCCCAGGGCGCGCACGGCTGAGCGTAGGGTACTTTGGAACCGCCTTGGGAGATGCAGGGTAGAACCCTACTTTTGGCAGAGAGTCGATCGATGATAGGGGAGTGCCCCGAAACAAAACGGGGAGGGCATGGGTGCGGAGGGCAGGGGGGGGATGCCGCCATAGCCTGCCACCTTTTGGTCCGCAGGATGACGTGTTAGGGTAGGGTAGGAGCGAACCTTTGCTCTGGTGTGAAAATGCGTATCGTGAGTGGGACATTCGCCGCCCACTGCTGTGCGGAAACGTCGCACAAGCGTATTAGTTTAGGGCGTCGCTTTCGGCGCAAACAAAGCAGTCCTGTGTATGGGCATGCGTGGGTAGCAGGAGCACGCTGGCCATGGCTGCCGTGACATGCTGGTGTAGAATATTGACAGTAGGGCGTTGTGATGGTGCCCGTTTTTGGAAAACGCGGCGCGCTGGGAACTTTTCCGTACGTACATATGAACACCTCGAAAACTCTGTCGTCCGACCGATGTGTAAAGAAACATTGGCGGTGTGAGCAGCGTTTTGTTGTTTATTGCGGACGTTTCAAGGCCGTGCCTACAGTCTGCAGCTAGATAGACCTCGCCTAAGGTGCTTCGACGTGTTTTTCAGCACTGCGGTATCATCTCGTAGTCACACGTGGTATTGCTCCGCGAGTTCCGAGGGGGCTT
Organism: Saccharina japonica; assembly: GCA_008828725.1. Taxonomy (NCBI): domain Eukaryota; class Phaeophyceae; order Laminariales; family Laminariaceae; genus Saccharina; species Saccharina japonica. The sequence continues at coordinate 683,820 of MEHQ01004134.1, read as the reverse complement.
TCCCTCTATATATATACTGCTGTACCAACAACCATACATGTATCTCTATGTTGTACCAACAACACGGTCATCAGCGCAAAACGGCTTACTTTTTTCGATGGGGAACAAGTTCTCAACTCGGCGCTTCTTGCGGTAGTCGTCCAAAGCGCCTTTAGTCGCCTCGTGTCGCACTTGGGCGAGTGCATGTCTCAAACGGTTACCTGGTACTGGTATGCCGTTTCGTGACGCCCCCCCCCACAACTCATCATGCTACTCGTATACATGCCGGCACTCGATTTTGCTGCTCGTTGATGTTCGTACTCTTAAGACTTGCGCAGTTTTCGTATGTACGCCCCGGTGCGCAAAACTTTTTTGTGTGTTGCTTGTTGTGTTCTAGTCGGATTTTGCTTTGATTCCTTGTTGGATTGGTTGCGCTTACTCGTAGAACCAAAGAAATGTAGTATGTAGCCCTCCCACCCTCCTGGTAATACGTAGTCAGTTCGCTTCGAAGCGCTCAAACGTTGTTTTTCGCTGTGTAGATATTAGCTTTCTGCCTGGGGTGCAGCCTTTCTTCATGTGTGTACTCGAATACCGCCATCGATTTCCGTACTTATTTGAAGGCTGCAATTCACCTGGGTACATATAATACGCGAATGTATTATTACGTCTACCCCAAAGACAAATGCAGCGAGGTGGTACAGATAAATCGACCGTCGAAGTGTCGCTTCGAGATGGCGCGCCATCTGCCCTTCCTCGCGTGAGCGGGATACAATGTTATATTTGAGAAAAAAGTTAGCTCGGCGCCGTCGATGTGCAAGCAAACCGCTCATGGCCGCATTCGGCGTGCAACGATCCTAACGCGGTTACCTCTGCGCTTATTGAGCCCTATGATGGGCTCGGGGCTCAAGTCAGCCACACGCCGCACCAGGCTCAGTCGCCCCCACGTAGATCCACTCTGGCGTTTGTAAAGGCTCAATTTTCCTGAAGTATCAACGCCATCACGTCTTTGACATCCTACCATGGAATAACGAAAGAGGGAATAACCGTTTCTTCAAGCCGGCCGGTCGCTATTTTAAGTCATCAGCCGCCCAGGTCGGGTACTTATATTATACCTGGTAGACAGTAAATAAATGTGGGCGCGCTTCTAACGAGGCTAGCGATGGGCGCGACACCACAGACTAAGACGCGAAGCCCCTGGGTTGATGCCGCCAAGGTGGTGCCCCGACACGACACCAACCAACGCACCCCGGGACGCTGAGTCGCTATTCGTCTAAGGCCCGGGTCACGCTCGCAGCAATAGCCTTCCTCGCCTGCTTCGGAAGATTTCTTGCGCGCCAGCACCCCTGTAATGAGCACCTTCACCACTGCGTACGAGGCCACACTCCACCGGTACCCCGCCCACCGTCAAACAGCCGAGCCAGGAAAACGCACGCCACAGCAATTCATCATACCGCCGTACCCACATGTTTTGCAGTTCAGGTTTCTGAGCTCTAGCGAGACTGGCAGCCGCGTGCCGGGAATCTCAAGAACCCACCCATCCATTCAAAATCCGCGATTGAGTCCATGCACACCGAATGCTGCAGCCCTACATTTCTACAATTTTACTGCGCTGGCCTAGAGGGGCACCGACACGGACGCATTTTTTTCCCCTGAAGCAGGCTACCCGAAAGGCGCCACCGACAATGTACCGATCGTCAAGCATCGTATGGCTTACGGCACGCCAAGGTGAGATGATGCGGCGAAGGCAGCGGAAGGCATGCCCGCGGCACTACCAAAACCCACCCCCCTCTAACCCCCCCCACCCGGGAGCAGCTTACGTATGGGTAGTCGGTCGGTGGGAAAGTGAACTGGGATAAAACAACTACACTAAAGCAAATAAGCTTATCCTTGTGCGTTCGTAAGCGTGGACAGCGATTTCTGCCTTGGTGTCCGGATAAAAAGAAAAACGAAAAAAAAAGAGTGATCGAAGCACCGGCACCGCTCAACGCACACAAGGCAGGTACCGTGTGCGGGTTTGTCGCGTCTATGTCACTGCTAAAGCAGGCGTGTCGCTTCGTTCCTCCGCTGATGGGGATGCTGCCGCGGCCGCCTCGAGTGCCAGCGTTTGTTCGCGCCGTCTCAAGCTCCTCCTGATCACATTGTGAGCGCAATAGTTAGGACAACAAGTGGGGGGTTTGGCAAGTTTAGTGCACCGGGCGTGTGGAACACGCGACGTCGTGCTGTCAAGCGCAGTGCTATAAAAGGCCCAAGGTGAAGCAAAGGCGACGCCCGGCAATATATAGCAACTCGACCCTCCAGGTCTTGCGAAAAATGCGGGACATTTTGCTTCAATGGTCATCACGAGAAAATTTGCAGTATGGTCGAAACTCAACCCCCACAGCTGAAGAATGGATTTCACTGCGTCATTATTTACCGCCGTCACCAGTCATGCACCCTCGGATCTTCGGTGTCCCTCTATTCATTTGGCAGCAGCAGCAGCAGCAGCAGCAGCAGCAGCCCAACCCCCCAACAGCGTCACGGACCAAAACACGCCTGCCTCTCCCCACCCTCTCCTTCCAAGTACAGGGTAAAGTAAACAAAAAAGGAATATGGCAGAGAAGAAAAAACTTCACTCACGCCAAAGCCATCCGCGCTCGTCCCGCGGCATTGCGTATCGCTTGCCGCTGGTCCTGCTGCCGTGCCGCGGCCGCCGAGGCTTCCCTCTCGGCTGCAGTGGCCTCAGGAGTGAGTCCTTGCTCCAGAGTGCCGCGACAATACGGGCAACCTGTGTTCCCGGCCCGCCTATTCTCCGTCAAACACCCTCGGTGGAAGTTGTGCTGGACGGGCGAAAAAACAAAAACAAGAAAACGTCGGAAGAGAACAACATGCAAAAAACAAAACGAACGAAAGGAGTTTCAAAGTGTTTCAGACCTCCAACAGATGATGATCTATCTATTTATCTATCTATCTATCTATCTATCTATCTATCTATCTATCTATCTATCTATCTATATATTGATATCTACCTATCTACTGTATCTGCCTACAGCAGATCATCTATTAAAAGTTACTCGCCAGGCGCTGTGAGAGGTTGTGCAGGATCTACCTAGTGCAGATCCAGCCGAGTAAACGTGTGCTAGAATATGCAGACTATACGGGTGCCACTGGGCAACATGAGCCAGATCGTATAGTCCATGCAATTGAAGAATTAAAAAAAAATCGACCTCGACAGTACACATTTTCTAGAGGTGAGAGCATAGTTCTGACTCCACAAAACACCCCTGTAACGCCCGTCTCCTCGCGAAGGGGAAGATTGATTCATTTCTATTTTATTTTTGTTCTTCGACTCTTTACGACCAATATACCTGAAAACAGGGATTCCATTCCCATTAGGTGTGCTGTTTTAACAAGCTATATCTGAGGGCGGATTTCGATGGGTTTTTGAAATCGCAAGGTGGAACTTTTTCCCGTTTGAAAAAATAATAATTTTTGACGAAGAAAACTGACAAAAACCGTGTCCGGGACGTCACACGCGGATCATTCGTTCGTAAAAGTCACCCAGCCAACCTAAAAAAAAAGGGCGGGAAACGATTGCTCTCGTTATTCTAAGGACGGATCCTGCTTTCCTTTTTATATAAAACGCAAGTCCGATGAGATATTCATGGTTTTGTGAAAAGTAGCTGATTTTGGCCCTTGGCAAGCTGTAACTTACTTGATTTTAATGTGGGCGAACAAAAAAAATGCCAAAAACGTATTTGTTCGCTCGGCCCTGGTGACCACGGCTATAGTAACAGTAACGCCCAATTTGTCGTATTTCGAATGTTATGACCCAAAACGTTATAGGCCAAATTGTACTGCATGGACCATACAAGATCGGGAATACATTTTCCTTGAAAGGTCAACTGCTTATACTATACATCATGAAGTGGGAATGGATGACCCGCCCGAGGTGTGAAGTTTTTCGATGAGACCATGGGTTGGCTAATTGCTGCTGTCGGATTGTGTACTGTAGTTCTGTCGGAACCTCTCCATTTCGAGCTGACGAAACCAAACGTTCCGCGCGCACGTGGGCACGAAAAGTGGGCGCAGGTGGTATATAGTAGGCGCCGATGGTCCGTACGTGAATGCTGACAGTAGTACTCAACTATTTCGTGCGCAACGTTTGCCGGTATTCTGCAGCGACAAATTTGAACAGGTAGCAGCCGCACGCGGCAGGGCGAGTTGGGGGACTGGACACAAATGCCCTAGGGAAAAAATACCGTACCGCACCTCTCCCCCAGGAGATACCCGTTTGGCGATGGTGATCAGTGGGTACATGAGGGGGCGAGGCAAGCACTGAACAATAATTTCTCGACGTGGGGGTCGGGTGGGGTCGACGGCGAAACGGAAAGGTTTCGGAGGCATACTTGTGAACAAAACTGAACAACGCAAAGGGGCGAGTAAGCCATGATTCCCGGGTATTTATTATTACGGCGGCCACTGTGGGCTTCTGGTTCTTAAAATCAAGCCCTAGGTTTACAACTAGAGATGGGCACCGGATAAAGATAATTCGGTTAACCGCGGTTTTTGGAGACCGGGCAGGCGTGTGCAGTTAGTCGGTTTTCAAAACAAAAAGCGGTTTTTACTATATTCCCCCATTGTCATTTTTTAGGGCGTCCACATCTACACCAAAACGAGCCTGCAGCAATGAAAAACGTGGGCAAAAGCACGATAGCGTGAAAGTAGGAAAAATAAGGTAACGAAGAGAACCAGTTAACCACTTGGGGGTACACAACAAGGTGCAAATCGAGAGGGGGAAATAAATCACCCGTGGTCTCCAATGTTTTGGAGGCTATCATACCTGCAAAAAAAAACGGGTAAACCGGTTTTTCGTTTTGGAGAATAACGCCTCCTATCTGGTTTCCAGTTTGTCGAAAATGCTATTCGGTGCCCATCTCTAGGCGCTCCGAGAATAGTGCAGCTAAATGCGTGCGTCCTGAGTTTCCACGGAGCCTACGAGGGATCGTCGTCGACTATCTTGTTTAGCTATGTTTTCACCGGCCGTTGTGTTTCGCTTTTCATTCTACCGCTGTTCTACTCTTGTCTTGGAAAGGCGCCGTCATTTTGTTTTGTTCATACAAAGTTAAAAGACACCTCACCTGTGAAATCGAGAATTCCGTCGAAACTTGTATGTGCGAGCAGCATGTGATAGTTCGATCGAACGTATTACTCAAGACCGCGTGAAGGGTACGTATACGTAGGTATGTTATTTTTACACGGGTGGTAGTCCGGTTGTTTATCGATCGGCGGTCACTTGCCGTGTCGGCACGACGGGTATGACGGAAACGTCATCTTTCCACATAGCATAGCGAGCTATTAATAGCTGACATGCCTGTGTGCCAACGCGAGAATAGAGTTGCGGGCATGGCATGAATACGATATGTCCCTGGGTTTGCACGCGTCGCCTAACCGAACACGAGAACAAACCCGAACCCGAACTCGGATGTGGCGGGTTCACCCTAACTTTGATGTAGGCTGCGATTTGAAATCAATCTACCGACACCTGCAAACCTCGGGATAAATTGTACTCATGGGTATATATGTATATATCCTTGCAGGTGAGGATCTACTGTCGCCTGCAAGGGTATACGTAGGTGTATAATATAGGGCAATGGTCATTTGGGGGTATATCCCCTGGTTTTACGGCCATTTGGGGGGGAGGGTCAAAATGCGCCCGTGGAACGCGCACCCGCGGGCCCAAACAGGCCTCAAACGCCATTCCGAAGCCCTGGCGAGATGCCCGAAGCCCATGCCCAGCACGCACACAACTTTTTTTTTTTTTCCAGGCACGTCCTTGGGCCTAACGGGACGGCGGCGCACGAGGGAGCAAACGAAGTCCCCCCTTTGACCACCTCTTGGGGGGGGATAACCCCACGTACCTACTAAATTTATCTACTCCCCCCGATTGACCACTTTTTTCACCCCGTTTGACCGAAACCATACCCCCTTTTGACCATCTGTGACAGCTTCAAAAACGACTACAGCAGTACGTATCCGCGTCGTCACCGCCCAACAGCCCGAACAGACCACGGGACGGAACATCCAGAACTTGCGAGTAGTCGGGATCGTTTGCCTCCCAAGAAATAAATTTCGGCACAACTATACAAATCAAATCTTTATAGACGATATGAAGATATCGGCTCTTCTGAGAAAACATGACGGTGATGGGGGAATCAGAACACATACGAGTACGTGTATACTCGGCGTATGGGTCGTGAGTTGCTGGGTGCTTGGTGCTTGGTGCTTGGTTGCTATGGTGATGGGGGAATCAGAACACATACGTATATACTCGGCGTATGGGTCGTGGGTTGCTGGGTGCTTGGTGCTTGGTGCTTGGTTGCTGGGTGTGATCCTGGCGATCTGTACTCGAACACACCAGCCTGCCGTCGGGGATGGATACGTTGGGGACAGGAGGAAAGCACTTCTCAAGAAGACTAACGACCGTCGTTGCGCCTGATGTTGCTCGTGTCCCAAAGACCCCTCCCGTCCAACAACCCAACACCGCGCATCCATGACCCACAGCACCCAGGAACGAAGCACCAAGCACCAAGCACCCAGCAACTCACGACCCATACACCGAGTATACACGTACTCGTATGTGTTCTGATTCCCCCATCACCGTCATGTTTTCTCAGAAGAGCCGATATCTTCATATCGTCTATAAAGATTTGATTTGTATAGTTGTCCCGATATTTATTTCTTGGGAGGCAAACGATCCCGACTACTCGCAAGTTCTGGATGTTCCGTCCCGTGGTCTGTTCGGGCTGTTGGGCGGTGACGACGCGGATACGTACTGCTGTAGTCGTTTTTAAAGCTGTCACAGATGGTCAAAAGGGGGTATGGTTTCGGTCAAACGGGGTGAAAAAAGTGGTCAATCGGGGGGAGTAGATAAATTTAGTAGGTACGTGGGGTTACCCCCCCCCAAGAGGTGGTCAAAGGGGGGACTTCGTTTGCTCCCTCGTGCGCCGCCGTCCCGTTAGGCCCAAGGACGTGCCTGAAAAAAACAAAAGTTGTGTGCGTGCTGGGCATGGGCTTCGGGCATCTCGCCAGGGCTTCGGAATGGCGTTTGAGGCCTGTTTGGGCTTCCGCGGGCGCATTCTGACCCTACCCCCAAATGGCCGTAAAACCAGGGGGTATACCCCCAAATGACCATTGCCCTATAATATATGCTACACCCCATGAATCGCCGTCATGGTAACGGTACTGGTATCATAGTGCCATGCAGAGCCCTGACACATTTGAGATTGTGATGCATTGCCCTCCTCGAGGCGAAAGAGGAAAACGTGGGAAGGCACGTAAATGTCAGCGGTAGTACGTATCAAATGTGTCGGGGAACAAGCGGACGAGAGACGGAAACTCGTGACCATTGGGGGGAACGAAGAAACTGCTGTCAGCGAAGGTTCCACCATGTACGTGTACGTTTAGCCCGGCATCGAATATGCCTTGTAGGGCCCCAGCTGTAGTTACTCGTACACCACGGCAGTAGTACGTACGTATCAGTGCGTAATATATGGCGTGGGTACGTTCTTATCGCCGTTACGCTTACTCTGAAGCGTTGGCGCCATGGTTCCAGTGTTTCAGCATATATGATTGGTGACGGCGCATGGCCCACCGTACAGCGTACTGCTACGTATTATATGTATGGTATCAGGTACCAGGTGCTGGTACCAAGTACCAGGTGTACCAGGTACCAGGTGCTGGTACCAGGTACACTCGGACGGATTTCCAAGCTCGTTTACTCGACAGCGGGGCGGACGCAAACGCCGAGCGATGCGCCTATGGAATGTTCTCGGCGATACAAAAGTATCGAAGCAACCATTGTAACGAACAACTGCTGCGAGTCCTAACGGCCAAAAATACTGACAGTACTGGCAGCATCCGCAGAACAGCACCCCAAAACACCACCAGTACTGGCAGTATCCACCTAAAATACTGCGAGTACCTGCAGTACCCGCATCATCGAACCACGAAAAACTTGAAGCACAAGCAGTATCCGCAGTACACACTCCGAAAAACTGCGAGCACTGACAAAATATACGAGTATATATATATGATTTTATTTTCCATCCCATTTATTTTCTTCGCCCTTCCTTTTTCTCTCCCTCTTTAGTCGTAACTCAGACCCGGGGTCACTGAGTACTGTAAGCTCTTCTCCTCCCTCCTCCCCACTACTCGTACGACGGTTCGTGCCTTGATTTTCTACCGCGATAAGATTTCAGCCCTTTCTTCTTAAGTAGCGGAAAGCGCGAGAGCGTGAGTTGGCAAAATTCGATGAAAATCGACGAGCGTTGGGAAGGCTGAACCCTCTGCGCGATAAAAATCAAGGCAAGGACCGTAGTGGGGGAGGAGGGAGAGGAACCCACTTCGTGACCCCGGATCTGAGTTACGACTAGGGAGGGAGAGAGAGACAGAAGTGCGAAAATAATACATGGGATGGAAAAAAAATATATATATATATATATATCGACTCGCGTCGAATTCCGCCTGCGCACGCTACGAAGGCCCTCTCAGCAATTGGTTCCTTTTAATAAAATAAAAAAGGTTAAAATCTCACTACGGTGGGATTCGAACTCGGGAACCAATGCTAGTAAATTTAAAAGCTGACCACTAGACTACCGGGGCGACCGAATGCACCTGACAATTGCTGCGAGTTCTCGCAGTATGAGAGTCCTAACGGCCAAAATACTGCCAGCACTGGCAGCATCCGCAGTACAGCACCCCAGAACACGATCAGTACTGGCTGTATCCGCCTAAACTACTGCGAGTACCGGCAGCACCCGCATTATCGAACCCCGAAAAACTTGAAGTACAAGCAGTGTCCGCAGTCCACACTCCGAAAAACTGCGAGTACTGACAATATAAGCAGTATTTAACCCTGACACACTGCCAGTATTCCCAATATTGAACCCTGACACACTGCCAGTATTGCCAATATTGAACCCTGATACATTGCCAGTGTTCCCGCTATCCTCAGTGTTTCCCCCCCGACATTTTTTTTCTCCGACTTCCACTCCTACAGCAGGAGGAGCATCTGTGTACAATATGGTTTCTACGGAAAAACTGTGGATGAACTTATCAAAACGGTGCCCGAGTAAACTGGGAGCATTTAAGAGCAATGGATACCCTCGCAGTATGAGCAGTACTTACGGCCGAAATACTGCCAGTACTGGCAGCATCCGCGGTACTGTACAGATGCACAGAAATCCTAAATATTGCGAGTACGGTATCGAACACCCCGGCAACATTCCGTCCACGCATTAATTCGTATATAGTTTGGGATCAATGAAGCCTATCTGCTGCGATCAGCCTGAGACTCTCACCCAGGGCTACTACCCCCGCGTTGATTCGCCTGAAATCAACGTGGCACCTCGTCGCAGAGAGTAGATACCCTGAAAAAATAAGCACTACCAGGTACATAGCTAACGCCGTTGTAGGCGTGTCTCGCGCACAACGATGGGCGGGCGGGATGGTCGGTTGTTTCCTCAACATATTTTCACTTATCCGGGCTGTCGTCGGTCGGTCGCGAGGCGAGTGCTTGTCGTTTGAATCGTCTCACTTTCTATGTACCGTCCGGAGGCTTTTTCCACAACCGGGGACAAACTTCATGCTCCCCCGCTTTTTAGTTTCTATTATTACTCCGGTAGCATCCCGTCGACCCACTAATTCGTACCAGGTACCGTGTAACACGGAAGAAAGCACACCCCGGTGATAACATTTTGGCATTTAAAAATATTATTACCGGGTGTGCGGTTGTGGGGGGGTGTGTGCTATCTAACGCATCCCCGGTGATAAACACCATGCACGAGAGCCCTGCAGCTAGGGGGTGTGGTAACGAGGGGGTGTGACAACGAGGGGGTGTGCTAACGGCATTATTGGTCGATAAGGAGAGTTCACAGACCCCGGCCAGATTCAGGGGGTGTGGTAATGAGAGGGTGTGATAACGGTGTATCAAGTATTGCTATGGAGTGAGTGTGAACAGACCCCGGCCAGAATGCAGGGGGTGTGATAACAAGGGGGGGTGTTCGCAAGGGGTGTGCCAACGCATGACAGGCTTTGGTCAAAAACCAGTTTGTTTTTTCCATTCTCACGTATAGCCGGTGATAGTAAGGCACACGATAGCGCGTTGGTCGTTGCTGCAAGAACTGCGGGTGCTTCGCCGGTACCGGTACCGGTACCAGTACCAGTAGCGCGGCAATGGTGGTACGATACCAGGTACAAATGAGCTATATACGGCATTGAGAGAAGAGCAAAAGAGGAGACAAAGTATGGGTGTAATCTCATGCCGTAGCAGAGAGCCCTCATCGATCCCAAACTATATACCGTATAACACGGAAGGCCGCACGCACCCCTCAGGTAACACACCCCCACATAAGCACACCCGGTGATATGTTTTTTACTTCGTTTTTTCACCGTCACTTTATCAACGGGGGTACGTTAGATAACACACCCCTTACGTATGTACGCCTGGAAACAGTGTCAAACTCACAATTATCACACCACCTGGTGGATGGATATCATTCACAATTCACAATCAACCCGCACCGGTATGGACACCAGCATGGAGGTAACTGCTGCGCTCCATCACAGTGGGCCGAACGAGTCTGCGGCTTCGACCCCACCTGTAGCTGCTGCTGCCGCGCCTCGGGCGGTACCGGTAGTCGGGGCTTGGGACACGGCGGACGTAGGAGGCGTGATCACGTTAGTGCCAGTACCGGCAAGCGCGCTGGTCCCAGAGAAAAACGACATGATCGTCGCCCGAGGCGCGGCAGCAGCAGCTACAGGTGGGGTCGAAGCCGCAGACTCGTTCGGCCTACTGTGATGGAGCGCAGCAGTTACCTCCATGCTGGTGTCCATACCGGTGCGGGTTGATTGTGAATTGTGAATGATATCCATCCACCAGGTGGTGTGATAATTGTGAGTTTGACACTGTTTCCAGGCGTACATACGTAAAGGGTGTGTTATCTAACGTACCCCCGTTGATAAAGTGACGGTGAAAAAACGAAGTAAAAAACATATCACCGGGTGTGCTTATGTGTGGGGTCCGTGTTATACGGTATATAGTTTGGGATCGATGAGGGCTCTCTGCTACGGCATGAGATTACACCCATACTTTGTCTCCTCTTTTGCTCTTCTCTCACTGCCGTATATAGCTCATTTGTACCTGGTATCTTACCACCATTGCCGCGGATTGTTTGTCGTCCTTGTTATACCCAAACTTCTAGCTTGACCTCTAGTGGGTCTCGGTATCCGTAGCAGTATTGAAAACCGGAACAACTAAAGTACGTACCTGGTATATATGTATGTACACATCAGGTATATGCAAGCAGCAAGCATCGACAGCAATGCAGATCCCGAAATACTGCGAGTACACACAGCAGTATCGAGCCCTAAATGCTGCCAGTACTCGCAGTACCTCCAGTGTATCCCCGTCGTATTATAGATGTGGGAGCATATCCTGTGGCACTCTTCATATACAGCAGTATTCGTGAAGGTGAGTCGCCGACGCGAGAGTTGGTGCAAGGCCTTGGTCTATTACTGCTGTACGTGCTGAGCCTAGCTGAGCGGATGCGGGCGGGGGGGGACGAGCAAGCACCGCCAGCGCTTCCAGCAGTACGTACAAATAGTAGAAAGGAAGGCAACTATTATTACTGTACTTATCATGTCATACCACTGCGGTACAGATACATATTTGAGGTCCTATTCCATACAAATATGTACAAACAGCAGAGCAGCAGTAAAACACAGTGCACCCGCCTATCATACCATGCGTACGGCACTCACCCTGCAGAGCTGAACCGTGTACACTTCTCGCTTCTCGCCGGACAATTTGACGAGAGGGCTCAGGCAGATCGCGCAGGAAGCCTCTTTCAGCGACGGCGTCCGGAATCCCTCATCGCCACCCTTCCTAGCACACCCCCGCTCGCTGCTCTCCCTAATTGCTCCGTCTCTGCTGCTGCTGCTGCTGCTGCTGCTGCTGCTGCTGTTGCCGCCGCAGCAATCAGCAGCTTCGGTTGCCTCGTTGGCTTCGGTCGCCGTTCTCCTGACGGGTGTCTGGAACCGCAAGTTGACGTCCAACGAGGAAATTCCGCCTGAAGGCTGCCTGCTGGGCGGTTCTCTAGAAGACGTGACGAGAGTCGCCGCCGCAGCAGCAGCCGGAGAGGCATCACCTCCCGAGGAGGTGTCCCTGTACGTCTCGCTTCGGGGCGTCTTCGGTTCCATAGGGGTCAACGTTGGCGACCGGCACCCTGGGTTGGATCATGAAATGAGATAAAAATGCAAGGTTCTGCCCGTTGGTGTTTATGTTCTTTGTTTTACTCACAGGCTCTAAGGGGGGGGGGTACAGCAGTAGACTCGGGTACGTAACATTGTGATACCAACATTTCAACACTCTGCACAGCAGTCGTTTGCGTCTTTCGAGCACGAATTACGCACGTTCTAGACAGACACATACCAACGAGAGATCTGGCTCACCACTGTCTGCCATCTCTTCGTGTATGCTCCCGTTCCAAGGGTGCTCCAGGCGCTCCACTGTTCAGGCTGCTTTTGCTGCTGGTCCCACGAAGTAGGCTCGAACAAGCCCCTATGGAATAATGCACATGAAGTTGAGTGGAAACCGCACATTGACAAACATTTTCATTTTTTTCCATGTTTCAAAAATTCACGATCTCCTTGCTGCGAGAAGGGTGTCATAGCGCAATGGGCATCCGTGGGGTTGCAGGAGACGGGACCAGAGGGCCTGGGAGAAATCCCTGTTGCCTCTCGGATCAGCGAGCGGTGCAGGAAGATCGAGGAGGGGGCGATCTGTGTGGCCGATTATCGAGAAAGATACGGTCGCAGGCGGGTCAGCTGGCAGAGCTCACCGAAAGACTACAACAGCAGGGAGCCTATTCGAGACTCGTCGAGACCCGCTTGTTGCAGCTAGATCCGGCGCACTCGCTGCCGGTAGCCCCCGAGAACCTCAACTGCGATGGCGTTGGTGTGCCGATACAGCAGCAAACATTGCCGGTTGCTGGCGCTGGGCACCGCGATCCTGACGAGCGTGGACCGCGCGGGGCGGGAGATGACGAGGACCGCCTGCGACAAGGATACCAGGCCGCCCAGACAAGGTTGAGAGACGCGGCGCGGCTGATACGGCAGCTCAAAGAAGCTTTGGCCACCAGGTATGAGTTAGAAGAGCGGGGGGGGGGGGGGGGGGGGGGGGGGGGGGGGCACATCAAGTTAGACTTTTCCGAAGCGATAGGGCGGCGGTTGATGCGGCTCGCGCAGCATGCATAATGACAGCGGTATTGGGTACACCGGTCACCGGTCGCTGTGTCTTGAAAAAATGCGGCATCAAGACCAACAAACGACCAGCAGTACGAGAGACCCTCCGCAGCCCGGTTTGCGCGCTCGCGAGTGCCGCCGTCGTGCCATACGCATCATACAACAGCAGTTCAGCAGTAGTACCAAGGGTACACACACATACGTAGCTCTCAGGTCTCGAGCGCGTCCGCAGAGCTATATATGCCGGTGACTGCGAAGTGCCTGCCCGGCGCGCCCTCTCGAAAAAGGAGACAGACGCACCAGAGTTGCCGCCTTGCTTGCATCGTATTCAAATTCCTTGCACTCGTATTATACTACTTGCTGTAACCTGGTGCGTACGAGGGCTGGGTGGACGCGGACTCCGCAAGACACAGGCAAAGGTCACCAGTCAATAGATCGACCTGATCGACACGTCCGGCGTGGCACGGCGTCGCCCGTTGCTTGTGGTGGACGTGCTGCCCAAGCAATTATCGTCGTTGAAGATGAAGATTTCCCGCGGAAATCCTGAACCAGTTTTTCCCCCCCCCTTTTTCGGCCTCTGGATTCAAATCGAATGCAAGATATGCGCGCGCGCTCCAGGTTCGTCGTACGAAGTAGGGCTCGGCGTCTCGGCGTGCTGCCCAGCACTTTCCCGCCAGAAGAAAGTGATATACATACATCGTACGTGCCTGGTACGAGTTAAAGCGACGACGATACATGTTTACTGCCGAAAACCTTAACTTTTTTCTTCCTTTTTCGGTCCCTGAATTAAAATCGGATACATGCGCACGCGCCCTTGATTTCGTCGTTTTCATACATGTAGCTGTGGGCTTGGCGTGCGGCCAGACTATTTCCCGCCAGAAAAAAATGGTGCGCGTTTGCAGGGGGGAACTCAGAGCCAGCTTTCATGTTTCCATTGCCGTTGAATTCAAATATGTATGATAGAATGCTCTGCTTGTGTCGCCCTTGATCGCGAAGAAAGATGATCTCGCCCCTTTTCGGAACTATGGAGAAAAATGATAAATCAAGTACAAGGTATCACCTAAAATGGTACTCTGCACCGGCTTCGGTTCGAAAACCCTGATTGGTGCTGCTGCTGGCCTGTTTGCTGTGTGCATCTCGCTTTTCAGAGTCGAAGGGGAAGGTTGTGCATTTATTTTTGGTTCGATTTTCTGCGCTATCTACAGCGGGTAGTTGGGGGTGGTTATTCCGTGCACCCGGCAGAAGATTCCTTGTCCACAATATCAGCAAATATCCACTATGCCAGCGATTATCTGCCGGTGACATGTTCCCTCTTGCCCGACTGGCTTAGACTCCGGTCTGCTCTCTGCGTCCCCGCGCTTCTCCTGAAGGCTGCTGCAGAGTTCCACGCAACGGTTCCCCCCTTCTGCGTCTGCATTCATGCCACATTTTGTCAACTCCTTACGTGAGAGTATGGTTCTGCAATGTGTTTCCCAACACCATTTTCCAGGGATGCCGAAGCGAAAGCCGCAGTTGAACGAGCCCGTAAGTTCCAGTTGGAAGCAAGCACTCTCCGCCGCAAGGCAAGAAGTAGCAGCAGCAGCAGCAACGGTGACGACAGCCGGGCCGGTAGCTACGCCTGTGGCAGTCGAAACGCCTGCTGCTGCCCCGTGGAAGGAGATGCGCATGCCGCAGAAGGAGGCAGTCGGGGTCACCACCACCTCGAGCAGGATGTCTCGCGCCTGGAGAAACAGTTGGAAGATCAGCGAGGGGCGTTTGCTGCGGCCAGAGCCGAGAACGACAAGCTTCAGGCTGCCGTAGAGGTGAGGATCGGGGGGGGGGGGGGTGTACTCATGTCGTGCACGGCCGTAGTCGTATGACCATAGACCCTCCATCCTACGAATGCCGGGACGGAGCACGTTGGGTTTTCACCAACAGCAGAGCATGGGGGGGGCGTACTCATGTGTTGCTTGCCTTAGTCATTTTACCATTGACCACGCATCCCTTTCGAGACGGAGCACCGTTCCTACTCCTAATAGAGACACCTCCAACAGTTGGGCGCTGATTATGCTGTTTCCATACATTACAAAGAAACTTTTTGCTAATCCTATCGGGGGAGGGGGGGGGGGAGTGGTTGGCTTTCACGTTGCTACGTATGGTGGGACGATTTTTGACGAGGCGGTGCACGTAACGTCGGTGATCCTTACTATTTAGTTACTCGTTTGCGCTCGTGTTGTATTTGCCTGGTGAGGGGTTGCTCGTCGCTCTGCCGTCTGCATCCTCTACTGATGTGCGTGATAACTTCCCGGGTTACTGCGCCACCACACTCCATCGGCCATGCGCCCGCCACTTTAGGCTGCGGGTCGGAGCAGGGGATTTTTGTAGTGCCGAGGCGTGTTTCATATTTTAAGTTGATATTCGAGTCGAGGGTTTCCAAAAGAGGAAGCTTTTGGTTAGAGTCTCGCGTACCAAACGGTGGAACAGGAAAGGCACGTTTTTTTTTACATGTAGATACACTCTACTTGTTCCAGGTGCGGCCTGCATGCGACACTGATGTACTGCATCATCACACCAGCCGACGTACCCCCCTAGCTGTTTTATCTAAAAAAGGGAGATGCAGGTTTCTTAAACGGTGCTTGGGTGTCACGAGAATTTGTAGGTGCTGATTTCAACTTTCTGGTAATGTAAAACCCAAAACGTACGTACACCAAAACAGCGATTCGAACATTAGGCGCTGTTGTGGCTTGTGGGCAAGCCATCCCCGGCCTCGGATCATTTTTCAACAGGCTTGTGTTTTGTGATTATCATAATCGTGTTTTTCGTTTAGTCGGGAGCATCGAACTCGAACCACACGACTCTGAATCACTACTTAAGCGGGTGGGGAGAACCCCCCGTGCATCGCACGGACTGCAAGACTTCGTATTGAGCCTGATTACACCTTGACGCGCGTTGTTTTACTTAACGAAACCCGAAACCTCTATTTTCTTGTCAAATAACCAAGAGCAAGCCCTTTCTAAACCCCAGATCGAAAATAGCGGAGATCTGGTGAAAATAAGCCTGTTCTTAAAACCCACCAGGTATCTCGCTAACACGTTTTAAGAAGAGGGGGTGTGAAAAAAAAAGTCCGATCCCCAGAGATAACACCCAACAAATGATTTAAAAAAAATAGCATGAGCGCGCATCAAAACGGGCCGTAGGAGCATGCTATGCCCCTGTCGCGCACCTCCCTGCACTGTAGGTCGGCCGCGATTTTCACTACCCCCCAGCCAAGCAGTTACCGGTGCTGAAAATCGTGATTTCTTCCCTCTGAAATCTCGAAAGGGGCGAGAGGGGGACGCGAAGAACGCTGGGGATCTCGCGGCCGAAAAGGAAGCTCTTCTCGACTACGTGCAGGTGAGCTACGTACTGCACCGAAGGCGTTGCCCTCTTGCTTGATTGGTTCGTTGAGCGGGAGTTCGATCCGGGTAGCTTTTTTTTCCGAGGGTGGGTTCAGTGCGGTGGGTACAGTAATTTCACGGGTATATATGGTATCGGGGTCAATACTAAGAGTACCTTCTACCCGTGAACATTTCCCAAAATATTATAGCAGGTACCAGGTATTTTCGTAACATGGAAACGGGTCGAAACACAATGTTCCGTATATATTACACGAGGGACCATAGTAAATAAGACCTACGTATACACAAAAAACCTATATATTTCCGTATTTTTAATAATAATATTTGATCCTATTTACTAGTGTTTACTATAGTCCCCCGTAACAGTATGGAGACGGGTATGGTACACCTCGTAGGCGGGCTATGATGTGGGTGATACATGTATACCCGTCGGTACGTCCATGTCGTTCTACCCTGGAAGAAGCCAGGGTAAAGCGGGTACAGCAGGCATTTGGCTCTACACCAAAGGCTACCCGACTCCACTATATAGGGCATATTATCAAAATACCTCGTATGTTATCACGCAAGATTACGACGGGCATGGTATTGGGTGTACTCATGTCACGCATGGCCGTAGTCGTATGACCATAGACCCTCACCCTCGCATCCCTACAATGGCGGGATGGAGCACGTCGGAGTTTAACCGACCAGGCAGTTATTGCTTGCACCAAGCGCGAAGTGCCGTGAGGTGTTGGGCGAGTCGCATGAAGGGTGAGCTACATCCTACTAAGAACTGTTTTTGAGTCGAGCTTTCTTGCATCGGATGACAGCTTCGAAATATCATGTTTTTTTTCTGGTGTGGCCGCTTCCAGAAACGGCGATGGGCACACTATGTATCGGGGGGCGGTAGTACCGGTTGTTGTTTGTTTTTCTGACATTAACTCATGTCCAAAACCGTGTGTCTGTAGTCACAGGATAGGCTCCGAAAACCGGAGCAGAAGAATACCCCAGGGAAAAAAATGTAGTAATTTCAAAGAATACTAAAATCAGTCAGATACACACCATAACCGAAACACATCGTACACCTCAAAACAAGTCAAACCAGCGTACGTATGCACCAGATGCATACCTTGTACGAGTTGCAAGCTAATCCAAGGGGGGGTGCATACGAGGAAGAACGAAACGAACAATGACCTGAAATGAAACGCTATATAACACACCAAATCAAATCTAGTAAGGTCACATCAAAATTACAAATCGCCAGAAGAAAGAGCTCTTACGTACGCACGCGTACAAGAAAAAAAACGCAAAATAAGTGAAAGCGAAGCGAAATACCTACACATGAAAAAGAGAGAACGAGAGAAAGAGAAAATAAGGAGAGAAATGAAGATAAAAATAAAAAAACGAGCCAAAAGAGAGAACGAAAAAAAAAGGATTCGTACCGAAAAGCGGTATAATATATCTGTTGATAGTTTTTTTTTTTTTTTTAATCCTCTGGCGGATGGGTAAAAATAAAGCTTATCCCCGAGGTAAGACTCCCCGCGCACTCGAAAACACACACCATCGTCACCTAATTCATACGTCGTCCGTAACACCGCAGGATCTGCTGGAGAAGATCAGGGGCTTAGAGGCCGCCTGCGGTTGCCTCGAACGCGAGCGTAGCGAAGCGTGCCTGCTCGTGAAGGGCCTCCAGAGAGATCTCGAGGGGGCCGATACCACTGAGGCGGACATGAGGCAGGACAATCAGCGACAAGCGGAGGAAATCACAGAGGTGGGTCTGGCACCTTTTGCTTGCTTTTTTTGTTGGTGGCCGCAGAAGTTGAGCTGGTTCAATCTGAACGCCCCGAAGGTTGTACCCCACCAATTCCGCTTGTCAGTATCGACTCGAGAGTCACACATTTGGTATCGTACTCTACGTTGGCATTTCACTTGCTTTTACCCATTAATTCCCTCGCTCTCGCAGTATTTGGGCCTTCAGTACTGCTTGTACTCCCTGTACTCGCTGTATGTAGGCCGCCAGTATTGTAATACTGTCAGTACTCGGAGCACGAAATGTACTGGATACTCCGAGTATACTCGGAGTGTGAAGTACACTATTAATAGTAGCATCTGTGCATCATTTTATACTATTAATAGTAGCATCTGTGCATCATTTTAAAGACTTGGCCGCCATTGCTCCTTGGTTCTGGGAGCATGTGACTGGCGTTTACATTTTTTCATGTTTCACAGATGTGCCAGTACCTGGAAGTATTTTCGAGAAAAAATAGTCCAGGTACTTTGTATACTCGCAGCTTTTCGAGGTTCTGTGTTGCGGATACCTCTCCTTCTGTCACCGTGCGCGACGAAAGCACCACTGATTTTGAAACGAACGGGGTCTCTGTAGGCCCCTAACTAGCATACCTATCCTCCTCAGCTCGCGTGTTCAAAGATGTCCGGAGTTTTCGAAGCTTGGTCATGCTGAATGTGCATACGAGGTAGCTACCAGAGACGTCTCATGTGATACAAGTATCTCAGAGCGAGGATGAACGATACAATATCAGCAAACTTTACATGTAGCAACTGCACTGCTGCAATACAGTTCGCGACAGATGTTAATAATCTGATATTTAATAATATGAGACTGAGATTTGGGGGGGGGAACAAGAATGCGACCTATTTGTACTGAAGATAGTGTGGAACACAACCAACCCAGTCTTACATAAGAATTCCAGTCTGGCCAAAAATAGGAGATTATTATCAGCTGTCGCGTACTGTAGAGTAGATGCGAATCGCTTGAGACACAACGTCAAGCACGGTGCAAGTACGAGTTGTACTATACGGTACAGTATGCCAACCTGCGACGTAAAAAGGCGGTGCCGGAGAAGCGTCCGTTTTGAATGTGTGTGGCAGAAAAAAACAGTTTGTTTTTAGCATTTGCTCCAATATTAACTTGCTGTATACCTGTTAGGATGTATTGGTATTGGGTATGAACGATCACTTGATTACAGTATTGTTCTTTAGGCATCAAACTACACAAAGTAATAGATACCGATCTTGGGGAAAGCATGATATACCCTATTTCTCTTGTCCCGTATAGCGCATGAAGGGCAAGGGGGACTAAAAATTCTAACAACGAAGCGAAACAACACCCGAGCCATGAATCAAATCGACAAACAACAAATATATTCTTATCATATTATTTCCAACATAATATACCAATATTGGGGCAAGTATTACATACCCAAGCGACTTCTCTTGTTCCGTACCAAGCACGGCAGGTAACTAAGCCCGTCCCAGCCGTCCTCCATTTATTTACACAAAGAAGGAAATGCTCTGAACAAAATCGGCAAAAAATATACAGAACACTCCGTCAACATTTATTAATAGTACGTGAGCCAATCGCTCCTCCTCATACGATCCAAAACAGACACTATGTTAAGCCCTTAACCCTCTAGGAACTGCAGTCCCGATGTGGGGACAAAACACTTGGAATTAGACTGAAATATTGGTTTCTGTACAGTGCAGTATTAAAAGGGTTAAGAACTGGTCCCACGAACTTGGGGACAAACAACTAGGAATTAGTGTGGGGCATTTTTTTCAGTTCTGAATGGGTTAAGCTCGAAAACTGATGAAAGCCCAAGCCATGAATGTATAACATACCGATCTTGGAGGAAGTATGATATACTCACCAAGCGACTTATCTTGTCTCGTACAACGCACGAAAGGCAATTGGGAATTCGCTCCCCAAAAATGAAGCGAAAAAAGGCCACAAAGTCATGAATAAATCGACAAACAACAAGAGATAATACTGTACCTGGTATAGTATACCGATCTTGGGGCAAGTGTAAATATTACGTGTACAGTGGGGAACCCGACTTAAGAGCTCCCGACCTAAGATAATACGGAGTTAATAACGTTTTTTTTGGGCTTGGCACGGAAATTGTACAGATAAGAGCGATTTTGATTTTTTGTCGTCCGTTTGCTCTTGACCCCTTAAGAACGGGTCCCACATATTTGGGGACAAACTACTTGGAATTAGTGTGGGATTTTTTTTTTAGTTCTGAATGCGTCAACTCGGGTGTGCAACGCCTCCGCAACAGTGAGGAGGCCCCGATTATAAACAATTGGCGCGGCAATCCCTCTCTCACAGCGGTCGGCACCATGCCCTAAGCAGCGGGGCTGAGCGATGCAAGCTCATGCACAACACGCCAGGCCCTCCAACCTTCACGATGCCACAGCAGTCAACGGCAGTTGAATCGACCTGCTTGTGTTTCCACGCTACTCGTGCAGGGCAGCCAGCCGTCATTACCATAATATATGCGTCAATAAACTCAAAATGTAGCGTCTAACCCGCTCGGTTTATCCTCTCTTGTATACGTGGTGCCGGCTGCCTTTGAATGTTACGTATTTTGCTAAGAAACAAGGGCAGAATAACGATCAAGGTGCTTGCATAGGGGCCACAGGCCACAGTGTCCCCGACCCGGTTTGCATATGTAACAGGTCCTCGTTGCCACTAACCTGCGTGAGTCGTTGTGATAGAAGAAGAGCATAGTCATTACTCGTATCCAATTTCAGTTCGCGGATAAACTCTGTTCAAGGATCGTCCTGCATTCAAAACTAATGACTCGGGCCAAGCCTCGCCTTTTTACCCTAAACCAATCCCTAAACCTGTAGCCTACCACGCTACCACCGCAGCCAAAACCACATATCTCATTCCTGTATTGGTTACTTATTTGCGCCTCCCGGAGGCATCGTCGAAAATAGTAGCCGCTTCTCGGAGGACGCAGGGTTTCCGCTATGCGCGGTGCGTTACGATCCCGGGGTTGCCAGCGATTATTCATATGCTTCATTTTGCACCAGCTGGGAAATTCCTCTCCCTTTTCGGGCTGTTTGAGGCCTGTTTCTTCCTCAGGCAAAGGAAAACGGCAACAGTTTCAATTGAATTATCAAAGGAAGTAAAGTAGTCTATGCCAAAAGAGGAAACCAGCCCCAAATGAAGCATCTAAGACGAAATCAACACAAAACAAATATCAAAAACAAAATCACCTACGACGTATTATACCTGCAGCGAAAAGCACACCATTGTTTTTTTCGCCTGCGGCGAAAAAGAACCCACACATTTTTTTTTCGCCTACGGTGAAAAAAATGTGCGGCACGGGAAAAGCTTGGAGCGGGAAGCTGCACTATGCCTTTGGTACGTGGTGAAAAAGACGGGATTCACGACAAAAAAAAATTCACCAGCGCAACATTGACATTTCACTGCCTATTATACGCCCTGCTCTGCATCCGAGCGCTCTACCGCTGAGCCTCAAGCAAACACATGGACTATTTTCCAACTCCGGGGGGCCAAAACGTTTGACGCCCCCCGCTCGCGGAGTTGGTCGGCGGCGCCCGTTCTTTCGCCGGGGTCACCGAGGGCTGATGCGTGGGGCGGGCGTGGCCCGGGCGTGTGTATGCGGGGGATCGGGTGGCGCTCGGGAGCGGCCGGTGTCGAAAAAACTATATGAAAATATATATAACAGAATCAAACTAATAAAGATTCGTTTGGACGCCATCACCACCACCATCACAGCACTACCGAGCAGCATTGAATAAAAAAGGATTGACACCAAAGGAGTGTTCATTGTTCGTGCAAGGGAAGCCTTTGGGCAGAAAGCGGGAAGTTTTTTAAGTATCGGATCCGCGGGCCGGATGCGCGGGTCCGACCCGAGGGTCAGCAGAAAACAACTCGTAAGTCATTCTGGCCCGACCCGCGAGTGACCCGTTTCTCGCGGGTCGTCACCTGACCCGACCCGTGAGTTTTGCGTAACCTCTTGACCGGACCCGACCCGACCCGACTCTTGAGATTTGAAAACCTTTTGGCCCGACCCGACTTGATCCGTTTGTATTCGAAAACTCTTGACCCGACCAGACCCGACCCGCCAAATTTGAAAACCTCTTGGTCTGACTCGACCCGACCCGTGAGATTTTGAGCACTTCTCCACCCAACCCGCGGGTCGGGTCATGACCCGCGAACAACCCTGCAATAATCGGCCCAACGGTCCAACCGGGCGCTCCTGGGTTAGGGGGTGATGCAGCAGTTAGTGCCGGAACCACGCTGCAAGGAGAGTATGTTGTACACCATTACGCTCATACCATACGGTTAATTCGCTCTGCGCACGGATGTCCTTCCACTGCCCACACAACTCAATGCCAAGGCCTTGGACTTGCTTAAATGAGCGG
This sequence comes from Saccharina japonica, assembly GCA_008828725.1. NCBI lineage: Eukaryota > Phaeophyceae > Laminariales > Laminariaceae > Saccharina > Saccharina japonica. Next base: position 661,003 of record MEHQ01004134.1, on the reverse strand, counting down.
GCGTTGTCAGACGCAAATCCTTGTAATTATACGAATTACACTGGAGGGCAAAACGTGTCATCAAGGGTTGCCCCGAGCAGTTTGAAGTTTTGGGTGACAGACTTTAGGATATATATTGGTGACATTACAGCCTAGTGAGAGGCATACCTTCTCGGCCTTTTGGCTAAGATCATGTGTAGTATCTGTTCTAATCAGTGTGAAAACTGATTGACACTCATCGAGTGTCATTTTCACACCTGTTTTTGAAATTGCCGGGTTTAGCGCTGCTTGCAGTGTTCCGGCTGGATTTCCTCGGCATTTCACTACCGCCTTGTGAGGTCCGTCCCCTCGGGGACAACAACAAACACCAAACAAACAAAACGTCACACCGACCACCACCACACTCCTCCGCATCATCACCAATCACCACCACACTCACATGGCGCAACGCAGTGACAACTGGGTGGTGGTACTTAGATGTCTATATCATCCGTAGACCAAACTAAACCACCTCGTTGCTTCAATTATTATACTCGCACATGTGCGCTCGGAGGTTGTGGGGAGTGTTGTGGTGTTGTTGTGGTGCTGGGGTCGGTCGGGTTGTGGCTGGGTGTGGTTTACCCCACAAGTGGGGTCAAAAATCGAAAGAACTCCTTCAGGATCCTCTCAGCACGGTTTATCCTAGTAAAAGGCGAGGGTAAAATTCGTGATGCGAGAGGATCGGAGATATCACGAGATAAGTTATGGGTGATAAATTTATACGAAAGTATATGTCGCCCACTACTTGTGGTTGCGCTAAACCTACAATAATAGTGGCGTGGCAATCATTTTGGTGTAACTACGTACGTACGTGTAGGTGCGATGTCGTATAACCGTCTTCGCCGACCCCTACTCTGCCTACTACTCCGCCAGGGGCAGCCTTTGCCGTGCCTAAGCCGTGTCTCACGGGCGCGTGTTTTTCTAGGATATTATCATGCCTTTCGTATCATTTATCACAGGCTCGCCAAATACTTACCGGTAACAGTCCCGTGGGGGATAATTACCTACTGTAGTTGGACCTTGCGATCCACAAACAAAGCTGCCGCATGCGCCCCTCAGGAGCGTGTCGGGGCTTTTTCTCGCGAGGGGTTGAACGTTGTCGGTCCATGTATCTGATATCGTGCCCTCTGGCCTGGTTTGTACCGGGCAAGACCTCGCGTGCGCTCGTACCATAAACATACGGGAGTTGGACGCAGCAACGCTCACTAATAATAATGTGATCGAGAGCATGCGTGTTTTTTTTGTGGTAAATAGTCATTTGGGGGTATACCCCCTTTTTCCGGAAATTTGGGGGTATAGGCAAACGCTCCCGCGGACCGTGCTCCCGCGGGCCCAAACAGGCCTCAAACGCAATTCCGAAGCCCTGGCGAGATGCGCGAAGCCCATGCCAAGCACGCACACAACTTCTTTTTTTTTTCGGGCACGATTTTGGGCCTAACGGGACAGCGGTACATGAGGGGGCAAACGAAGCCCCCCCTTTGACCACATCTTGGGGGGGATAACCCCACGTATCTACTAAATTTAAAATGTATCTACTCCCCCCAATTAACCACTTTTTTCTTTTTTCACCCCGTTTGACCGAAACCATACCCCCTTTTGACCATCTGTGACAGCCTCAAAAACGACTACAGTGTACGTATCCACATCACCGCTCAACAGCCCGAATAGACCACGGGGCGGAACATCCAGAACTTGCGAGTAGTCGGGATCGTTTGTCTCCCAAGAAATCTCGGCAAAACTATACAAATCAAATATGTATAGACGATATGAAGATATCGGCTCTTCTGAGAAAATATGACGGTGATGGGAGAATCAGAACACATACATGCGTGTATGCTCGGCGTATGGGTCGTGGGTTGCTGGGTCATTGGTGCTTGGTGCTTGGTTGCCGGGTGATCCTGGCGATCCGTACTCAAACACACCAGCCTGCCGTCGGGGATGGATACGATGGAGGACAGGAGGAACGCAACTCTCGAGAAGACTAACGACCGCTCGTTGCGCCTGATGTTGCTCGTGTCCCAAAGACCCCTCCCGTCCAACAACCCAACACCGAGCATCTATGACCCACACAGCACCCAGCAACGAAGCACCAAGCACCCAGCAACTCACGACCCATATGCCGAGCATACACGTATGTATGTGTTCTGATTCTCCCATCACCGTCATATTTTCTCAGAAGAGCCGATATCTTCACATCGTCTATACATATTTGATTTGTAAGTTGTGCCGATATTTCTTGGGGGACAAACGATTCCGACTAAACGATTCCGACTACTCGCAAGTTCTGGATGTTCCGCCCCGTGGTCTATTCGGGCTGTTGGGCGGTGACGTGGATACGTACACTGCAGTCGTTTTTGAGGCTGTCATAGATGGTCAAAAGGGGGTATGGTTTCGGTCAAACGGGGTGAAAAAAATGGTCAGTTGGGGGGAGTAGATAAATTTAGTAGATACGTGGGGTTATCCCCCCCCAAGATGTGGTCAAAGGGGGGGCTTCGTTTGCCCCCTCATGCGCCGATGTCCCGCTAGGCCCAAAAACGTGCCCGAAAAAAAAAAGAAGTTGAGTGCGTGCTTGGCATATGGGCTTCGCGCATCTCGCCAGGGCTTCGGAATTGCGTTTGAGGCCTGTTTGGGCCCGCGGGAGCACGGTCCGCGGGCGCGTTTTGCCTATACCCCAAAATGGTCGGGAAAATGGGGGTATACCCCCAAATGACCATTTACCTTAGCTTTTCATCAAAATTCGGTCTCGTACTGCATTTTCTTATAGTTCGCCCGTGATCTACACGAAAGATCCAAGGTCCTTTTCATCGGCGCACCGGATTTTTTTATACTATACTGATGACGAGTACCAGGTACTTGTCTGTGGTATCTATGATACGTGGTACAACAGTATGTTACTGATATTCGTTGTTGCTGCTGCTGTTCGTCATTGCTGTACACCTGCCACCCGGGGTGTTCTTCATACTGCAGTACTTGCCATTAATATGTTTTAGTGAACACAGAATTTGTATCTCTCTAGGATTAGGAATCAGGACAGGCAATGGGTGTGCTGATGTGGTTGTCAATTGAGTAGAAATAACGGGTTTTGAAGACAGCACACAAACGAACGTACACAACGCGCTACTCCTGTTGAAGTAAACCTCTTGGCAGTACAGCAGTCGATCTTGTGGGGTCATCCATCGAGCAAACGAGACCAGAACACAGCTGCAGGAACACGGGTCCCGTCATTGCCCAGGGGGGAAAAGGAGAGGGGATCGAGGCTGGGGTTAGCCCACGGGCGATTGGACGGTGGGTTGTTTTTTGTGTTGTTTGAGTGTTGGTGTTGGGAGGGCCGCAAGCGACACCTCCCCGGAAAAAAATTATGCGGTAGAGATACCCCCGAAGGAATATTCTCCAGGGATTACAGCACTCCAGGGTCTAGCCCAGTGCAAGAGCCTGCTCCCCCTGGGGTCACCAGTCATCATGACCACTGGCAAGCCCCCGCCAGGTAAGTATGCCTGAAACCACCGTGTATTTCTCGGTTTAAGTATACATTTTTGTCTCACTCACTGTTTTACATCGCACGAACACAAAACCAGAAATACAAAGAAAAGCTCACGACGAGTATAATACTGCGCAAGATCTGGTACGACACCAATCCCAACGCGAGGAAAGCAGAGAAGCCACCGAGAAAGCAGACAGACACATATGATACAACGAAAATGGTGACGGTCATAGCCCATAGTTGTAGACCCACAACGCGTGCTTCACGCGGTGTCCGGAGTTCAGACTCTCCTTTGGAGAGTACTGCTGTACCGCTGAAATCCTGGGGTCACAAGCAAGCCCTAAAGTCACATTTTTGACAACAATAACAAAAAGCTCAGCTCAAACGAGAAGCTTCTCGTATGATAGAATCGCGCCATACTGCAGCAGTGTTGTTGCTGTTGTTGCTGTTGTTGCCTGTCTGCTACTCTCTCGGTGGTTCTCTGTTTTCCTCGCGAACAGTGTTGTCGCTCGCACATGGTATGTACGTACAACACATTGTCGTCGCTCGCACATGGTATGATACAACGTAGATATTGTGTGCTGTACAAGGGGCTTCGCCGGCGGCCTGGACGGCCGCCGGTCGCAGCCTAGCGTGACGCCGGAAATATTAGCATTGTGGCGAAGGACGGGCCAGACGTATAATGCCAAGAGTTACACATGTTAGCAGCAGCGTTGGATGAAAATCAGACGTACTGCCAAGAGTTGAGAGCGCTCTGCACACTGCCCACGGAGAGAGAACCGTACTCGTAGTACATGTGATACTGCTGCTGTACTCATATACGAGTGTGCTCGTATGTATCTTGGTCACAAATCTGACATATGCGAATTGTATGCTGTACAGCTCTGCCTACTACGGTGTGGGCCTACACGCCTACACATATTCGACACAGGCGAACAACGGCTACAAAAAAAGCAACAACAACTGCGTGTATCTTTGATAGTGGTCATACATATCCAAATCACATACTTCGGACTGCTCACAGCTCGTGGTAAGTACTGTTGTAGTACAGCAGCAGTAGTACTGATACATACGTGTCTTCTATACCCGATGCACGTATACATCTACGCGCCTCCTCCGCCAGAGAACAAAAAACAAAAAACGATAAAAAAAACGACAATAAATCGTGTTTCCCCATCCCCGTTTGCAAATGCCTTGAACCCCTCAGCAGCATGCAGCGTAGCCCGCTAAAAAGGTGCGACCACAGCTGCTGCTGCTGTACAAACCATAGGAAGGAGCTCCGCAACAACGTTGACAGTGCATGAGCTGCTACTCTCCATATCACACGTGCTACTTGCTGTAGACTATAGACATAATTACGTTTGTCTTTCTCAGGGATTGCCCATCCCTGGCCTCTCAGAGCTCCCACTTCGATACCGCCTCCTTCTATTACTTGATTACTTGAATGAGCTTTCCTCCCTGTCTTTGTTTCCTATGTATCATTTTTTGTTGTCGAGAGCCTTTTTATGGTTGGGGTTTTGGGTTCGTGCGTGTACCCAGAGAGCACGGCAGCGCGGGCGAGCCCGGCACCATCGCGGGTATGGGAGGGCGGTGGCCAGTAGAGGGGGGGATGGAAGGAGCGCGGTCGCCTTTTTCGTGGCTATCATAGGCGTGTGGTGTGTCCATCGAGACACGAGGGAAGCATCAGGGGGCGTTGTCTGCGTTGCTGCGGGTGGTGCGAACCGAGTATGTCCAAAATTATAAGGATCGTTCCCTTCTGTAGAAGAAACTTCAAGCGGTGCTTATTTCTCAACCAAATATTATTCACAGAGAGACAACCAGGCGGTTTGAACGATATCATGCTCGAGCGGACGAACGAGGGCCCCGGTGAGCACCAGGCTTCACTTGAGGCGGGCCACGGGGCTCACTGGGGCAGAGAGTCAGTAGAGCTCGACCCGGACCGAATCGATGGCGAGGTGATCACGGGGGGGCGGGTATAATCGAGAGTGACAGAACGTGACAGTCGTTTTATTTTTTTTTGTTTTTTAAGCGGCGCAATCACGATATGTCATTTGGAGTATTCGTGTGAGATCCGAGATGTACAAAGTACGAAGTACTACTGCTGTTGTTGCTGTACTACCCCACATGATTACGAAAAAGGCACGAATCACACCCACAGCAGGTAGCTCAGCGCCGTGCTGTGAGCCGTGTTGCTGTACGTGCTTTCTCTGTCGAACATACAGCTTTGTTGTGCTGGAGCATGGAGCTTATCATGTGTGCATCTCGAGCATGTTTTGTGTTTTGCATGCATTTCAAGTCCGCCGTTTTTTTGTTGTGCACTGCCTCTTGGCATTTTCAAGTCGGTGCTTGCACTACGTCATGAGCCTCTTCTGCCCCTTTCCTTGCGCGAGCGTAGCGGGCGGCGTCAGCCGCCCGCGGAGCGGAGCCCTTGTACATACATACGTACACGTATACGTACAGCAGCAGTGGTAGCTCTCCCATCTCTCTCTCGGCAAAAAAAAATATGATGGCAGTTCTCGACAAAGCCTGGGTGGCATGTATGTGTTCTCGGGGCGTCCCAGATCTGAGCACACAGCCTCCCCGCACAGGCCCCCACAGCAGTGTTGACGGCGGCCGGGAAGCCGATCCCCCCCACGGGTCGGAGGTCAGAGAACACGCACGCGCAAAAAAAACGCGAAAGCATAGCCCTGTCGGTGGGCAATGCGCCAAAACCCTCACAGGGCTTGATTCTTGGTAGATCTCGCCGTAGATCTGGACCTTCAGGCCTCGCGCAGGCGCTACGGCGCCGAGCGGGCGGATCGGCTATGCCGGGCGTTGCAGGCGAGGCGGGGGCACGCCTCGGCGAAGAAACCGCGCGGAAAGGCGGTCAGTGGCGGGAGAGATCCGCAGACCAAAGGATGGTCAGCTTCGTCTAAGAACTAAGTTAGGTTTAGTTTTATAATAATAGGGTACCTACAAAATTCCATACCCGCACCCGGAACTTCTGTGAGTTCTGCACGACATCCATACCCGCACCCGGAACTTCTGTTAGTTCTGTACGCCCCGTGCCACAATACCCGGGGTAAGGGTTTACCTTTGTCAAAATACCTGGTGTGCCGGTACGTATTCGGTTCTACAGCAGACCATACTCTACCCGTACGGTCTTATAGTACCACTCTATGGCTCTTTGTTTTTCTAACAAAATTTCGCCGCCCAAAGATAAGGATGATATTTTATAATAAACTATTTAGTGTAAGAATGCTGTGTAACAGATGCGTATAACAAATATATATATATATCAGTATGTACGTACAAGGGCTCCGCTCCGCGGGCGGCTGACGCCTCCCACTACGCTCGCGCAAGGAAAGGGGCAGAAGAGGCTCATGATGTAGTGCAAGCACCGACTTGAAAATGCCAAGAGGTTCATGGTGCAGCGAAGAAACGGCGGACTTGACATGCATGCAAAACATGCTCGGGATGCACACATTATAAGCTCCATGCTTCAGGACAACAAAGCTTTATGTTCGAAAGAGAAAGCACAGGAACACGGCTCACAGCACGGCGCTGCGCTGCCTGCTGTGGGTGTGATCCGTGCATTTTTTGTAATTATGTGTGGTGGTACAGCAACAACAGCAGTACTTCGTACTTTGTACATATGTACTCGTAATATGAAAGAGAAAACACAGCACAGCACGGTCGTTGTGAAGTACGAAAAACAATAAAACTGGTAGAAAGACGTACATACGTATAATACGAGTACACGTATATACGAGTACTCGTACTCGAACAAAGCAACAGGAGCGGAAAACAAAAACGAAAAAAAACGGTCGAAAAAAAAGAAAACCAAGTGCATCTCGAATCACACACGAATACTACAAATGACATATCGTGATTGCGCCGCTTAAAAAACAAAAAAGGTAAAACGACTGTCACGTTCTGTCACCCTCGACGCTTCCCGCCCCCCCGCGATCAGCTCGCCATCGATTCGGTCCGGGTCGAGCTCTACTGCCTCTCTGCCCCAGTGAGCCCCGTGGCCCGCCTCGCGTGAAGCCCGGTGCTCACCGTGGCCCTCGTTCACCCGCTCGAGCATGCTGTCGTTCAAACCGCCTGGCTGCCTCTCTGTGAATAATATTTGGTTGAGAAATAAGCACATGTAGTGATGCTAGGTATAAGAGGACAGGGTATCCCTAGCCAGGTCAGCCTATGGAACGGGTACTCGTTGGTACTCACGTGTGTTGTTTGCGTAGAGATAGAAGAAGAGCAGGTTTATTCCGTTTTCGCGTGATGAACGACTGAGAAGGCAGGTGGGATGGCTAAAAGCCATCGGGAACCATCCCTGGTTCCCACCTAAGATACCGCCTTCCAAGTACTACCAATACGATTATTATACCTGATACCAGGTATTTACCAAACGTTTCCACATCATGCCAGCAGTACCATAACACACCCCTTGAATTATATTTTACTAAAATAAATTATCCTTATAATTTCGGACATACTGGATTCGCAGCAGCAGCAGCAGCAGCAGCAGCAGCAGCAGCAGCAGCAGCAGCAGCAGCAGCAGCAGCAGCAGCAGCAGCAGCAAGCCAGACAAAGCCCCTTGATGATTACCTTGTGTCTCGATGGACACACCACGGAGAGCCACGAAAAAAGCGACCGCGCTCCTTCCGCCCGCCCTCTACTGGCCAGCGCCTTCCCATACCCGCGATGGTGCTGGGCTCGCCCGCGCTGCCGTGCTCTCTGGGTACACGCACGACCTCAAAACCGAAAAAATAAAAAAGCTCTCGCGAACAAAAAATTATAGGAAACAAAGCCAGGGAGGAAAGCTCCGGCAAATAATTAAGTAATAGAAGGAGGCGGTATCGAAGTGGGAGCTCTGAGAGGCCAGGGATGGGCAATCCCTGAGAAAGACAAATGTAAGTATGTCTAGGTACGTATTGTACATACGAGTATCGTAATCGTATATAGTACCAGGTGCGTTCACGTCGTACGTACACTATCACATTAACCTTCTTACAACCTAAAAAATCGTGGGAAAACATTCTTGGCCGGTCTGACACACATTCACATTCGGCGCAACATGTCTACCTGTGCCGCATTTGGAGCCCTAAGCGCAGCGTATTCTTGGCCGGTCTGACACACATTCACATTCGGCGCAAAGCATTTCTACCGGTGCCGCATTTGGAGCCCTGAGCGCCAAGTTGAGCGAGCTGCGGCCTTTTTGCGCCAACCATATAATGAGCACCAATGATCATTGACCCATAAACTACTTGCTTTTATAATGAGCATCATGACATTTCTACCTAATGAGCACATATATATATGACTATTGACCCATAAACTGAATTCTGACAACTATGTGAGGTCCCCCTCAGCGAGCACAATGAGCACCTGTGCCGCATTTGCACCTTGAGCTGCGACCTTTTGCCTATATAATGAGCACACCTGCGACAGTACGTTGGACGTTGGATGGTTCTGGTGTTCACTTCGGCAGGAAGGGCGGTACGGGCTATTTTAGAGAGCGGACTTTATGCATAATATATCCCTCTCAGCGAGCACCTATCCTATATAATGAGCACCTGTGCCGCGAAGATACAACATAGTGTGCCGTTCACCGTCATATTATCTGACAGATTCACGACTGTTCTTACTGCGGGATTTCATGGGCGGGTTTGCGGGGGTTACTGGGTATTTGGATGGACGCTTAATTTTGGCAATAGCAGTAACGAGCGCACCGCGTTCAGAATTCATGACGCAGTCTTTGGTTTTGTCGATCCATTTCTGTCGAGGATCGAGGACTCAGAATCTCGCCGCTTCGAACTAACTTATGCCAATGGGAAAGCAAAGTTACCCTAAAAAGTTTGAATTCCTAAGATCTCCGCCAGATTTTTCAAGAGCAAGCTTGCTATGGGACCGATTCTTAAAACGGAATATTCCCAACTTTTGGAAAAGCCCGAAAAAGTAGGGCTGTGAGTCGGCACGACTTAAGTCGCCGACTAGTTATTAGTCGGACTAATAGTCAGTCGTGAAACGGAGGTGCCGACTTTCCGACTTATTGGGTTTCCTTAACTGTAGGAAGGCTTTTTTAATGCGGGGTACAGCTTTTAACGTGAATTGCTGCGGGCTGCGGATACCCTCACATGCCCTGTGACACTGCAGCGCACAGCGGGAGATCCACACACACACACACACGCGCACACACATGGCGGAACAGCCCATCTCTCTCGACGGTGCCGACGGCGTCAGCCCTGGCGCACCCAATGCCAACGCTGAGGGCGGAGATCCCGTCGGCGAAGTTGCGGCCATTATCGGCCCGCGGACCACCTTGGCGAGTGCACGCGACCCCGAAACGGTGCTCTACCGCGTGAAGCAGTAGCCTTTACCGCACTACTGAATTAGTATCTAGGATAAAGTATGGAAATCGGGGAATATTTTCTTATATACCTTTTAGTGTGGTCGACCAATTAAAAAAAAAAAAACGCCTGATTTTTTCGAGACAAAGCTCGTAAGGGTCGGGGCGGGGTCGGGATTGGGGTTAGGGTTAGGCTAGTGTCTAAAGTAGTGTTTTCGGCGTTTTTCGAAATATTCGGTCTCATAACACTGGAACCACACGCGGGCCACAACCAAGTCCCCGATTTCTATACTTTATCCTATATAATAATTCAGAATTGCGGTAAAGGCGGCTCGCGTGAAGCATGAGCAGAGGCGCAGCACGCCGCTCAGATCTAACAACCCGCTGTGGAAGTATTTAGGACTTGCCGTCGTCATCGACGCGCGCGTTTCGCGCAAGGTTGGGAGAGACGTTAATAAACGAATAACATCACGGAGGGATCCAAGACCTTTTCTTCTGGGGGTATATTTTTGCACCGCTATCTTGGCGATGAGTTCGCTTTTTCGCTCGTATCCCCGCCAGATAGTATTGCGACTCAAACACTTGCTGTCACGTTCCTCTAGTCCGGGGTAGATCTACCTGGTACATGCGTTGTACTTCTCGTTTTTTGTGAATTTCTTGTGTAAACTGAAGTTTTTTTTTGTTTTTTGTTTTTCGTTCGAAACGTATGTGAATCTAGGTCATATTGTTTGCGCTTTTCTTGCGTAAAGGGAAGCCAAATGGCGTATTTTTGGCCTCCGGCGGCAGCCTTCGCGGGATCCTCCGGAGGCGCCTCCGGCGGGCCCTCCGGGGGCGCCTCCAGCGGGGCCCCCTCGGCCGGGGGGGGGGGGGGGGTGTACTCATGTTGTGCACGGCCGTAGTCATATGACCATAGACCCTCGCATCCCTACAATGCCGGGACGGAGCGCGTTGGGTTTTCACCAACCAGGCAGACATTGCTTGCACCAAGCGCGAATCGCCGTGAGGTATTGGGCGAGTCGCATGGAGGGTGAGCTGCATCCTGCTAAGAACCGCCTCTGAGGCGGACTTGCATATGGACGACAGCTTCAATGAGTTAATTTAATTTCTGGTGTGGCCACTTCCGGAGACAGCAATGGGTTTTACTATGTAACTGCCTCCGGACGCCTTACCTTATTAACACTACGTGAACGACCATTCCCCTTGTGGGGAACAAAGGTTCTCCACCCCGCACAAATGATCTACTCGACCGCCAGCTTTGGTGACCGCCAAAAAAACAAACAAACAAAAAACGGCACCCTGGTTGTCTAGCTCACGCAGCGAGTGGCGTGTTTTACAGCGTCGTTGCCAACCGACGCCAACCCAACCTATAAATATTT
>MEHQ01004134.1:577054-642672 GCA_008828725.1 Saccharina japonica | reverse complement strand
AGTATAGTATTATATTGATGAGCTTCGGCCATCCATCGAGCACACGAAGGGAGACCAGAGAAAAAAAGGAGAGGGGGATTTAAGGCTGGGGTTAGCCCAGGCGATTGGTCGGTGGAAATGTGCGTGTTTTTGTTGTGGTTCGGGCGTTGTTGGTGTTGGGAGGGCCGCAAGCGACACCTCCCCGGAAAAAAATTATGCGGTAGAGATATCCCCGAAGGAATATTCTCCAGGGATTACAGCACTCCAGGGTCTAGCCCAGTGCAAGAGCCTGCTCCCCCTGGGGTCACCAGTCATCATGACCACTGGCAAGCCCCCGCCAGGTAAGTATGCCTAAAAGCGTGGGCTATTTCTCAGTTTTAATATACATTTGCGGTTCGCTCACTGTTTTGCATGGCACAAGCACAAAAACAGAAATACAGAGCAAATCGTACGACGAGTATCATATGTACGACGAAAGATACCAAGTTCTGCAGGGTTTGTGATTTTAGATTTCAGGGTAGTGTTACAGAACCTAGAGAAGTTCCGGGTACGGGTATGAAAGCACTACAGAACTCACAGAAGTTCAGGGTATTGTGACACAGGCGTACAGAACTCACAGAAGTTAATTGCGGGTATAAAATAGTTGTAACCTTACCCCGGGTATTGTAGCACGGGGCGTACAGAACATAAATAAGCTCTGGACGGGTAGTAAGAGGATGTCGTACATGACTTACAGAAGTTCCGGGTACGGGTATGAGAGTGTTAGACCTAAAGCGATGTTGCCATAAAAAGTTTGAATTCCAAAGAACCCCGCCAGAATTTTCTAGAGCAAGCTTGCTATGGGACCGTTTCTTAAAACGGAATGTTCCCAACTTTTGGAAAAACCTGAAAAGGGCAATTCTGGGGCCGATGTTGGGACAAGATCGGCTTCAGAAAAACTTAGGCGGCCGAAGCTCATCAATATAATACTATACTACTACCAAGGGTGGCCGGGGATTTTGATATCCTATACACCTAACCCCCCGCCCCCCGGAGGGGTCGGAACAAAAAAAGTGTGTGTATATCCAGGGGGGTGCCTGTGTTCAGTTTTACAAGCAGGGGGGGGGGGGTGTCCCTGCTGTGTTCAGTTTTACAAGCACAGGGGGGGGGGGGCTCTGTACCGTCCCCTGTGTTCAGTTTTACAAGCAGGGGGCAGGGGGGGGGGGGCGGCTCTCTACCTACCGCGTTCTCTGTGTTCAGTTTTACATAGTTATTGTTCAGGCGTTTAGAGGGAGGGGACAGTCCCCCAATAATTCGACGTCGTGAGGTGTCAAAAAAAAATCGACGACCCTTACTGCTACTGTTGTACTTCGTCTACAGTATCTACTTCTGTTCTTCATTATAGCCTACCCTTGGCCTGGTATGTACGATGAGTAGTGCAATGGACAGCAGCAGTAGTAGTGTTGGTTAGCAACCCTAAAAAGGGGTTGTTGTGCTTGCTGCTTGTTGCGGATTTTTGTACGTAGTTGCTTATTTGGTTTGTTGAAATGACTAGGTTTCTGACGGTCAAAACAAGCCTACAAATTAAAATTATTGTGTAAATTTGCTATTAATAGTGTATAGTATGTAGTATGGAAACACTAAAACCCAAACGATGTATTTGTGCTCTAAAACACATATTATATGTTCTATAGTTTTTTAATGGACACACTAAAACCTATACAACTTATTTGTATGGCGTTTAGTATGCCATACTAAAAACCATACGGCTAAAATAAGCAAGTTAGCACGGCTTTGTTGCTTCGATTATGAGTATACCAAAAAACAAGCAACAATCAGTATGTTTTTTTAGTTGCTTATCAGCACTATTAATATTATAATCGACAGACAGGAAGCGCCCGATGAAGATGTACTGACAGCCTAAATAGTGGGAGAGTACTGGGAGTATGAGCAGTACTGGAGGCCCAAACACTGCGAGTACTGGGAGTATGTGTCAGTACAGAACCCCGAGTACACGCAGTAAGTCAGTACCGAACTGTGAAATACTGGAAACCCATCATGATTCACGCATAGGTTCGAGTCCTGCCGACGACGCCATTTTGTTACAAGACTGGGTGAGACACGGAGTATCCCCTGGCAGGTCTGTCTATTAAGCATATCCTTGGTGTTACCCACTTTCTGGTAGAATCAAGCGTATGAGAGAAAAACCTTATTATTTCCAGAGCCGTGATGACATCTGGCACGGAAGGGCAGCATTGCCCTTCCATTCTTATAAGTATCCCGAATACGAACGTCATCGAAGTAATACGAAAATGGACCAATTACCTAGCCTGAGGTAATTACCGGCCTTCCAAGCCCCTACTATTACAAGTGCAGGCAGAACATCGAAAACGCCGGTGCCCGAGTTCACAAATATTATTTTGGGCAAACGTGAACGTTATGCCGAAAAACGTTGATTATAGCGCGGAAGTATGACGTCGTTGAGCTTTCTTGACGTACTCCGCACATTTTCCTATCCTAATTTGTAAGTTACAGAAAATATCGTCGACAGTTTGCTGGCTATCTCTCCTGAAATGTACCAAAAAGCCCCCGAAATTCGAACGGAGGTAGATATTGGTGTTGCCGGTGGAAAGAAAACTATTTACAGTCTGTTTTTTCGGACCTCGCGAAAACACTTTTTTCTTTTGTCAAGGTCCCAGTCAGAGGGGCCCAAGCAACTGGCTTGTTGTTTTGCTTATTTTCAAATTCACCTCGCGCCCGGTTTATCACCCAAATATTCTAAGAACTGACTGAGAAGGATCAATATGAAATAAAACGCAACGCCCAAAGTCGATCCGATAATAAAACTACAGTATGAAATTACGAGGTAATGCCGTAAATTCCGCACAAAAGTCCCAATGTCCACGCCGTGTTTTCGAAATAGACCCTGCAATGCTTGCATACGTGTTCTATGCGGCCTTGCTGAAGCCAGCATCGCCGTTCTCAGTTTAGTTTTTCGTTTCTTTCGCTTAAAATTAAGGGTGCCAGAAATTTCAAAATCCATAATATTCCCATGTGACCAAATTTTCGGCGATTTTATCGGCGAAAAAGCAAATTAACTAAAACCTGTTCCTCGATATTTATCAAGGGATCATGTAACACGTGTGCCGCCAAAGTTCAGGGTCTGACTAAAAAAACTGGCGTCGACAATGGGCGGGGAAAATACTTTCGAAGAAGGTCTTTAAAATCCAACCAGGCTGTAGATGGTTTCGCCCGCACCTTGATGGACGGAACGGTAGTTGCTGTAAAGCGTGAGTCGGTGCTGCTATTTTTAGTGAAGGGAGGCGGCGGGGGGGGGGGGCTAAAGGTGTTGTAGCTATGATACAAGGGCGCTGATGTTGCCTACCGAGGGCAGGACGTACGGTGTGTGGGTCGGAAACCGCCAGCATTCGGCCATATAAATGTGTAGGAGTCAATGCCCGACTATAGTCGGAACCGACGCACAGCTCGAGGCGAAAACAAGAAAATGTGCGGCACGCTTGTGGAAACACACAGTTTTCAGCCTGTATCATAGCACAACTACGAACGACCGGTCGCAGAACAGAGGGCGCATATAGTATGTATGTGCTGCACGGACGAAAAGTTGAGACCCTGAGGTCGAGATGCCCCAGCACATGCGAAAGCCTGCTTCAACTTTTCCACGAGAACGGACATCGGGTTTAGAAACTCTCGCTACCGCGCCCTTTGTTTCAAAGATGTCAAGGCACCGAACCGGAATATTTTTTTGTCGGGGCGTTTGGGAGCGAGTGCACGCACTTAAAAGAGAACCATAAACAAAACGAAATAGAGGCTGCCCGTTGCCCCCCGCGTTTTCCCTCACACATAAGAAGGTGAGAGCACAGCTGGCGAAGTTAAGGCAGGCTGGGGAAGCGGAGATTACCGCAAAAGACGAGATGGGGCGACTGTACAACGAGCTTCTGGAGCAACTCCAGAGGGCAGAGGAAGAAAAGGAAGAGCTCCAGGCAAGTCCGTGCGTACAAGTAATGCCGAGATGTTGATGCGAATTGTGTAGCTTCTTCGCTTTGATCGAGTCTTCGAAGCCTTGGGCATTGCGGAGCATCGGCACGTGACCTCAAGAGAAGGCACAGCTGTTCAACCTTTGGAGAAACGTTTGTGTCATGTAGCTTGCACCCACTACGGGGAATCGTTGCCACTCGTAAAAAGTTCCGATTGTTAGAAAACAACATCAGGTACTGGTATTCAATAGGAACATCCAAACATCTATTGCGGTCGGCGCCCGCGTGTGTACAGTAATGTACATACTTGCTTTTTTGCCAAGTCGGCATTCATACAAAAAAAACGCTGCCGGGGCATCCACGGACTCTTGTGCTATTCCGCAAGCAC
Organism: Saccharina japonica; assembly: GCA_008828725.1. Classification (NCBI taxonomy): domain Eukaryota; class Phaeophyceae; order Laminariales; family Laminariaceae; genus Saccharina; species Saccharina japonica. The sequence goes on along the minus strand of MEHQ01004134.1, from coordinate 638,331 downwards.
TTCTCGAAATGAGGGCAATAACGAAAAACACGTATACCTCCAGAATTTAGCCATCTAGAGGTACACAAAATATTATAATCGGGAAAAGTCTTACTGACCCTCACCCTGATTGGCTAACGCTTCATCGTACCTGTTTTTGGCTGGAAATGCTAAGGTATACCCCCTTCGGGCCAATCAAGTTGCCCTCGCCTTTTTTTGTCTTCTAAACCCTTCGCTGGCAACTGCAATACGGCCGGTCGTCAACACGGGATGTCGGGACTGTTAGCCAGGCCACCTGAGCTGCCATCACATACACACGAAGATATTGTGAAAAAAAACGAGAGTGGCCAGGCGATTGTTGTCCTTCGTTTAGTACTATGGCCACCGCTGCCATCATAATCCAGCCGGAGCCACTACGGGAATAGGCGTGTACTTGGTACGTTCCATCCTGGTTGTTTGAGTATGTGCCCCTCACGCTGCTCCGATAACTCTACGCTTGACATCGATCGACGGCTGATTGCTTGCATTTCTGATGTACGGCTGTTCCTTTCTGCTTCCCCACATCCTTGAACCATCCTCTCTCTATGGTATTACCGCATAGTAAACAGTGCATTGGTTCTGTAAGGAACCCTTCCGTAGGTTCTCCATCGTTCAACTGGAATGTGCTTCTACCTGGAGTGTGCTTCTGCCCGTTACCCTCCAACCACCAGGTTTCCTCTAAGACAGCCTTTCAAATAAACCTTTCCTCTTTTGTTGTCACTTCCACGAAATATGCGTTAGATTGTATGGCATGGTTGAAGGGGGAGAGCGGGGGGGCTGTTCCGCCCCCTTCTCCCCGCGTGCGTTCACATCCCCCACTCTTAAAATATATAGACAGAGGGAGGGGGGGCTGCACTGACCCGTTTCCCTCCTCGCGCTCACGCCTTCTCCCAGAAACACGAACGAAACGCGGTCAACCTCCCTACCAGTCGCTCTCCGCGAGTGCAACGCCTCCGATCACGAGGCCGTGGTTTATATAATGCTTCCGATAGTTATGTGATGTTTTTCAGCCCCCTCTAATCCCGCGTCCCGGCTGTCTCTCGTACTCCCCTGCCCCGCACCTCTGATACTAATACTTGTTGTTCCGTGTTTGCGCTAGCGTGCACCATGAAAGCGGTCTATGACCGCCTTTTTTCCTTTCTTCCTTTCTTCCTTCCTTCCTTTCTTCCTTCCTTCGTTCCTTCCTTCATTCCTTCCTTCATTCCTTCCTTCTTATTCACCGCCTTATCCACCGCCTCTGGCACTCGTTTCGCCACCAATCTGGTTGCCCCCGCTATTCTCCCCGAGTTCAACGCAAATTCTCCCGGAATCGGTCTCGCTCCCGCTCCTCTCCCTTCGTTCCTCCACGCTTCCCCTACGTATGCAATGCTACCCCTCAAACATTGATTAGACTGTCCCCTGGACGATATACCCTCCAGCCTTCCGCCCCCCGATACGCCATTAGGGGAACTTCTCCCGCCACCTCATACTTGTTGTACAAGCAGCATGTTCCCAAAATTGTCCTACTACCCCCCCGTCCCCCTCCACTCAAAATCCCGTTTCTTGTCCTTACCAAAACGGCCTCCATGCCTTTTTTGGGCTCCCTTTGATCCCCTTAACCTCACTCGTACCTTGCCTGCCGCCTGCCGTCCCCCAACTGCTCGTTTCGTAGGAAGAACGCCACACCCCCCTCCCGCAAGCAATACATATTTTGGAACGCCCCTTTCCCCCCGATGATAGCATCAGAAAATAAGACAAGGCCAAACCTATCCACGCTACCCTTCCGCCCACTCCCCATGATGGGACATTATCCTGCATATTTAACAGCATACCCCACGCCAACGGCCTCCTTACTTTCTGCTGGCTACCCTTCTCTATACTACGGATATCCTCCTGATGCCCTGTCTTGCCGATCTGATCAACGGGTTCCCGAGCGGCACTGACAACCCGTCGAAGTGTTCGTGGTATACACCAACGTTTCTGCGATAGTGGTCCTTTCGTTTCCTTTCTCCACGCAACAATACCCCATAAAGTGGGGCAACTCTGCCGCAGCTCCATTTCTCACATACTTTTCTGCAGCGAGCACCCCTTTCCGACTAACGACCTCTAGCTCACCCACACTCTCCAAGTCGCCTGGTGAGTACTTTGGCTCGAATCTTCACCCTTCTAAATGCGCACCCTCATGAAGTATCTCCAAACCCATCTGCCACTCCTCGTCCCCCAGTTCCTGCACCTGGCAAGCAGTTCCGGGACATTCCACGTTTAGTTTATCGGGAGTCTGTGCTTCCTCCCATGTCGTCAGTCCATCCTCAAGCCTGAAGTCGACCCTCCGTACTTGGCTTGCTTGGAACCCCCCCCCCACCCATGCTTCCAATGCCCCATCATTAACATCAACGCCACGACTTGTGCTTGTTTCTTGCCACCACCACAGCGCCTGTTTACCCAATTATACGGTTGCTTCGTTGTCCGCTCTCATCCGGACTACTGCCGCCGTTCTAACCGGTCTCTCTCTTCTCATGTCTACCATCATGCCCGTCGTCATCACCATAGCCATGATCTCCAACAAGCTGAGTGAAATCAAACCGTCCCACCGCCTGATCCCCTCCGATCGTCCGTCTTTGTAATTTTCCCGGCAATACGAATCTCCAGTACACCCCTTGCCTCCATGCACAGAGTCCCCCTATTGCTGTTTAGGATGCATCGGAAAACCACGTTCTACTCGGCGCTGCCGAAAAAAACTGAAGGACGGCGCTGTTATGTTCTTCCCCTGTACCCCCCCCCCACTTCTCCAGGGATCACTTCCACCATCCAACGTTAGTCGCGGACTCGCGCGAACAATCTAACGAAAAGTAGTTACGCTTCTGTCTGCTTCCAGTACCTGCCCCACTCCCCCTTTCCCCCCCTTGCCCGCTCCACTCCGTTAAGATGTAGGTTCGGTGACTGCAGCAGCCGGCGGACGAAGTACCGTCCGGGCCGGATCACGCAGGACGCGTGGTGCAACTTCCGTGCTAACACCAGTACCTCTCGCACCGTTCCCGTCTGCGGCCCCGCCGACCACTCTGCCAATTGCGCGCGCAGCTCGTCTATTTTCCGTGCTGGCAGTATTATAGACATATTTCCCGTATCACTACCACACTCCAACAAGTCCTGCTACGTTGCCCAACCCGTCACCTTCTTTTGCGATAGGAACGGATCCTTTCCCGCGTACTTCTTGCCCACAGCCTGAAAATGGATGAAAGCTAACGATGGCGACAAGGCCAAACACCAAACACCGTATCCCGCATATACCCCACTCTATCTTATCGAGATGGCATCATCCACGAAACATACCACGAAGGTTGGATCGCTCGCCCTTTCCCCCTTCGGTGACCGCACGACGCATTCTGCGGGCCAAAGGACTACCGGACGCCCTGCGTTCAGCGTTATCGTCACATACTTCACTGCTATGTCCCCCACCGGCGAGAAAAAGGGAAACGAAACGGTCTGTGGGAAGGACCTGCGCGCACGCGGCAGCTATTCGGATCGCACCCACGGCCTGGCGGTGTGCGCACTCCCCATCCCGGCGCCGTTTAAGCTCAACGCTCCGGCGACGTACGAACGCACGGCGAAAAAATCACGTTCTGTCTGTTTTACCTCTCAGCGTGTTTCAGTTCGCGTTACCATTGTTTTGCCCGTTCCCTGTTGACTCTCCGCTTCCTGCGTTGCCGGCCGCCAGCCTTCTCCGTGGCTTGGGCCAGGAGAGTTACAAGCCTCGTTGTTCTGATCTTCGCCGCGGTGCTGGTGGGTATTGGGAAGGTCTCCCAGACGTGACGCTCTGACGACTCCCTAAACGAAAAAAAAGACGATGTCTGACGACTCTACGATGCTTTCTTCTCGGCACCCGACTCTCCTACTCGTACTTGGGGTTCGCCCGTTAGCTATATATCTTGGTTATCACGATGCTCCGAGGATTCTACTCTTCACGTTGGTCGGCGGTTGATTGCTTGCACCTTTGCTGTACAGTTGTTGTGCGTTTCTGCTTCGTTATATCCTGGAACCCTCCTCTCTATAATACCAGATACCAGTATATATTACTACCCCGAAATAAACACCCATTGATTCTGTAAGAAACCCTCCCGTTAGTCCCCATCATCCAACTGGGTTACCTTTCTGCCCGTTACCCTCCAAACATCAGGTTGCCTCTAAGGCAATTTTGCTCATGACTGCTTTGTATGCTACATTAGCACGATAAGACCTCTCCAGCGTTTTTTCGATTTAAGTTTCTCGACAACGGCGAGAGTGTAAACGTCGAGTTATATGTCAGGGGAAAGACATCGACGGCATCTTTTTGAAACCTCCTTTTTCGTTGTGTGTGCTCTGGGTATTTTAGAGCAAAATTGTCTCGGAAATCAATCCGGTGATGGTACTTACGGCATCGGGGCAGCACGATACGATGTGTCCCTCCCCGAAATGTTATGACACGTATGATACAAAACAACAATACTGTCTTACGTGCCCGACGCACGGGCAACGTCGGGCACGCGACCGAAAACTGGCTTGTGGAACATACCCGAGCTTCACCTATTATGGTGTGTCTTGGGCGGCCATCTACTTTCATGTTTGGCTGAACGCTTGAGACTGCTGCACGGTGATATGGCGCAGTTTAAGGCGAGGCAGAGAATCAAGCGAGAGGAAGACGAAGGTAAGGCCACGAAAGCGCTACGCGAGCAGCTGGACCAGTGTCTGAAGAGGCTGGAGAAAGCGGAGGAGGGTGCGGCGGCGAGAGTCAGGTGAGGATTCGATCGCCCCCGACGTGATCCGACAACATATGTCTGTTATCATCAGTTTTGCTCATCCGACTCGACTCGTTGGAGGTTGTTTCAGACTAAAGATGTGTGATTGAGGACTGACGCATTTTACGATAGGGGGATAGGGGTAGCACTTTTTGGCCAAAATGTGTATGACTGATGGGGCTTATCCACTGAGGAGCTACCCAACACCGTTTATTTGTACCATCGTCTTCGTTACAGGCCTAGGACATGGGATCGCTCGTCGGGTTAAGTGTGCCTTTTCCCCTTAAAGTCAATTTGTGCCGTGATGAAAAGCTTCTGAAAGTGAGACGCCTCAGAAAAATGGTGGGTGCACCCATATTGCACGTAGCATGCGTCGACTGCGCGTTGCTGTGTACCAGGAAATAAGTACCGGTCCCTTGTTGGAGGCGCGACAGTAAGGCACGCGGAGCTGAGGAGAAAATGACAAGCTCTGTGAGGAGTGAGGGGCAGGTGTTCAGAAGGCCATGTCGTCACGGCTTTGCGTGGGAGGGGAGTAGAACCAGTTGCGTTGTCTGAGTTGTTTGCAGTCGAGACTGAAGGGGGATGAGCAGATTAGGATCCTGAGTGCATAGTGCTGCAGTCGGGGGCCGGCCAGGAGGGAGAGTAATAGTGTACGGCTTGACCCAGCTTCAGCAAAATGGTTAAAAGTTAAGAGTGCACACCGTCTCCGCGTCACAACTTCATTCCGAAAACAATCCCTGCGGCAGAGTAAATTATTCTTCAGCCGCTTTATCAGAGCTCGGTCAAGTTATATACACGGCTTGATTCGGGGGCTCTTTTCGCTCCAGAGTTATTTCATTACCTATTTCTGGCGTTGGTCACGACCCGGGAAGGCACTACGGCAAGCCCCAAACACGACGAGTTGTGTGTTTGCACGTCACGCGGCCACCGTACGTATCGTATATAGTAGAATGGACCCTGGCGTAGCAGCCCTAAACAGGAGAAAATCCTGCTGCTCAGCGATCCCCACCTGCCTTCCCCCCGGCAGGCACGCGGAAGAGGAAGCCTTGGCGCTAAGAAGTGCACTGTCTGCTGCGGAATCCCGCCTGGCTGAGATGGAGGCCCTTGAGGCCGACGTCGTGTCGCGGGGGCACGAAATCAACGAGTGTCAGGAGGGGGCCATGGCACTCAAGAACGCCTTGAGCAATGCGAACTTCAGGCTGGCGGGAATGGATGCCCTTGGCGCGGACATGAAAGCTCGAACGGAAGAGCTGGAGGAGTGCCAGCAGAAAAGGCGTTCCAGCGAGGAGGACCTGGTGAAAGAGAGAGGCCGCACGCAGCACTTGGTGAGTGGGGCGAGGGGGGGGAGGGGAGTCTATACCATGCACACACCGGCACGCTATTGTTTCTGGTTGGCCGGTATGTCCGGTCTGTCTGTGAACCAGGGACTTTTCATTATTCTGCGCACTTCGGCGAAAGTGAGGTAAAGTTACATGGTATGTCCAGTAATGTCGATTGCATTGCTGATTGGTTTGTCGTTGAAACAACCGCCTCGAATGTGTTTTTTGTCGTGGTTTGGTTTTCCTTTATTTCATTCTGTTCTCATTGTTGTTCTTAGTACACGAGACCTGTTTGTCTTGGTGGGTATATAGCAAGCCTGTTCTTGGTTCTTGGTGGCGCTCTCTGTTTCTGTTTTGTTTCTGTTGCTTGTTTTGTATCGTCTGTCGCATCTCCTCCGGGAGGGCACGACACCTAGTGTTCCACTGGTTGTGGCACCCAGCCTCTCTGCCCATGGGGCAAGGCGGGGCTGAAACGCTCTGGATCGCACTACCCAAGTGCAGACAGACAGACAGAATAGCAGAATTGAATAATATAGTTTGCCCTGCATCTTTCTGTTTCAACGTACTTTCTGTTTGAACGGGGAGAAGAACGTACTTAGTGACCCCGGATCTGAGTTACGACTAATATTAGGAGGGAGAGAAAAATAACGGCAAAGATAATCAATGGGATAGAAAAAATAGAATAACAACTGTTTCTGGTAGGCTGCCGTGTGTGCCTTGTGTCCGTGTTGTATCAGGTACGATGGCATGGCATTGCATTGTCTGCTTCCCTTTCCTTACTACACTGTAGCAATGTTTGAGGTAGTATCTCTGTTTCGTAGTTTTGTGACCACAGAGCCTTGTATGTAGGATGCACAATCGGCACGTACACTGGGTGTGCTGAACGTCGATGAAAAATACGCATGTAGCCAGTTCTGCTGTGTAGGGACGTCAGAGACGGAAAAGGACGAACACAATGGCGATTTCAGCATATGAAATAGACTTGCAGCATCGGCCCAACGGTCCACCCGGGCGCTCCTGGGTTAGGGGGTGATGCAGTTAGTGCCGGAACCACGCTGCAAGGAGAGTATGTTGTACACCATCACGCTCATACCATACGGTTAATTTGCTCTGCGCGCGGACGTCCTTCCACTGCCCACACAAGTCAATGCCAAGGCCTTGGACTTGCTTAAATGAGCGGGCGTTGTCAGACGCAAATCCTTGTAATTATACGAATTACACTGGAGGGCAAAACGTGTCATCAAGGGTTGTCCCGAGCAGTTTGAATTTTTGGCTGACAGACTTTAGGGTATATATTGGCGCATTACAGCCTAATGGAAGGCATACCTTCTCGGCCTTTTGGCTAAGATCATGTGTAGTATCTGTTCTAATCAGTGTGAAAACTGATTGACACTCATCGAGTGTCATTTTCACACCTGTTTTTGAAATTGCCGGGTTTAGCGCTGCTTGCAGTGTTCCGGCTGGATTTCCTCGGCATTCCACTACCGCCTTGTGAGGTCCGTCCCCTCGGGGACACAACAACAAACACCAACCAAACAACCTCCCACCGACCACCACACCACCACACTCAGTACTCGTACAGTAAACTATTAAGGATATTAGCTAAAAGTAGGTATACCTACTCACTTTGAGCCATTTATAGGTACACTGTGTAATGTACCCTGGCCCGCCTGATATTCTGATACTGATACTGGCCCTGCGCTCTCCATTGTACCTACAAATGGCCCGAAGTGCGTACGAGGTACACCTAGTATTCTAGGCTACTCAATTTACGTGTCACCTATTTTTGGCTTCAAGTGTGTACCTATAAATGGGTCGAACGATCACTTTTTGGCAACTGAAATATAGACAGACGGCCACACCAGATGCCGGGACTGTCAACCAGCCGACCGTACCTGTCAACCAGCTGGATTACCCGTGTATATTATTTGCACCCATGTTTGCTATGGAATGTTGTTCCGAACCGCGCCAACGGTTGCGTAACTTAGATCCCCTTAAACCCTTCAGAACTGGTCCCACGTATTTGGGGACAAACTACTCGGAATTAGTGTGGGGCATTTTTTTCAGTTCTGAATGGGTTAACCGCATGATAATAATACTCTGCACACGTATATCTATACCAAATTTGCTCCTACTATACACTGCACTACAGTACGATGTATGTGTATTGTACTTTCAGCATAACGGCATGGAAACACTCGTCATTGATGCTTCTCCGCATGGATTCGGTTTCTTATCTTTGTTGTCCGCTATATAAATCGGACCCGCTCTGGCATATTCCGGCTTACCACTACGTGTTCATAATATTTTACTACGCGCATACAATTATACGAGAAAAAAATGAAAAATGTATTCGGTAAAAGCAGTCCTACTACTTCTGCTGTACTACCAACTACTACCTCCACTACCTCGTACATCTACTATACAACCACTACAATCCTACTACTACTACTACTACTACTACTACTACTACTACTACTACTACTACTACTACTACTACTACTACTACTACTACTACTACTACTACTACTACTACTATTACTACTACTACTACTACTACTACTACTACTACTACTACTACTACTACTACTATACTACTATACTACCACAGCATGCCTCTACCGCATCCCAACTGCGGCGTGCTGCTACCCTGCGGTGTTTTCTATATTCTATACATATGAGAATGGTGAAGGAAATACGTAGTCACATCCTCTGATAATCATTCAACAGCAAGTAAGTACGGTAGGCATGCTTCCAATGCCCACTGGTAGCCACGTAGCCACTACTAAGGTCTTGGGCTCGCTTCATTGAGCGGGCGGCGTCAGCCGCAAAACTCACGTGATGTTGCGGGGTGTGTTGTGGGTTGTGGGTTGTGGTGCTGTGGTCGTGTTGGGTGTGGTTTACCCCACAAGTGGGGTCAAAAATCGGAAGAACTCCTTCAGGATCCTCTCAGCACGGTTTATCCTAGTAAAAGGCGAGGGTAAAATTCGTGATGCGAGAGGATCGGAGATAGCCATGGAACTGTAATGGGCTGACATATTTATACAAAAGTTTATGTCGCCCACTGTTTGTGGTTGCGCTACACGTATGATACATTAAAAGGTGGCATGGCGATCACTTCGATGAAACTACGTTACGTGCTGTTGCTGTGGGAACGCTCTCCTCAGTGTGTGTGTGTGTTCTTCACATTAAACCTTCCTTTCTACCCGTCGACATTCAGCACACCCAGTGTCCGTGCCGATTCATCATCCTAAAAAGGTACCACCCTCTGTCTCCATTCCCTTGGGCGCCACCCATACAACGGATACGTGGCGCTTCCTACTCAGTTCCGTTTCGTCCTCGTGCCTCACACGAGAGTCCAGGAAAGAGAAGAGGAAGTAACAAAAAACAAAATGTATACGTACGTAGCTAAGCAGCCAAAAGTCCTAGGAAAATACGGGGGGGCGGAGAGACAAAGGCAAAAGCGATCACGGCAAAAATAAAAAATAAACCAAAACAAATGGATGATGCGAGGGATTGCAGCATCGCTGTCGTGCCCGCTACAACAGGCGTTACACCAAGCAAAAACATAAAAGAATAAAATAAATAAATAAATAAAAGATCACCAGAAATAACCAAGGGAAACAATACCCAGTTCGCCATCCACCCAGCCAGGTAGTACTTCTTCCTCATCACAGTGATAAGAACGAGAGTTAACAACGAAACTAAAGAAGACGAAACGAAACGAAAAAAAAAAAACACACACACACACACACACACACAACAGAGCCGCGTTCGAAGCAGCTACAGAGGTGCGCGGCACGGGTAGTCTAGGCGGGACTTACTAGTCAGCCTGGTACCAGTACAACAGAGTGCCTCGTACGTGCCTACCCTCCGCGATGCCCAGATGCAAACCCGCTGTTGGCGTTTTACATGAGTTCTTTGGTAATCTGCCCGCAAACACGCTTCCTTCCACACTGCCCACCAATATCAAACAAGGCCTCGGGTTCGCTTCAGTGAGCGCGTTCCCCTCTCCACATACATGTATTACGCCGATTTTGCCGACAGCCCTCAGAACTTTCAATATAGTAGTCGTAGTGTTTCACCTATATGTATAGTTATGTTTGTGAAATTTTCGCACTTTTCGCAACTTTTCTCTCCGCGCGAGCGCTTTTCGGCAAAACGCTAAGTACCCCGACACGGGAGGCCCGGCCGGACACATTGGTCGAGGTTTGGGCTCGATCCGAGCTCTGTGGCTCGCGTGGCGGGCGCTCGAAGTTTTTTTTCCCGCGGGAGTGGATAAGCCGATTTCCCGGGTTTTCTGCATGAGGCCGTATTTTTGTACGTACGTGCCAGTAAATAATACGTAATGTTCTTTTTTATTTTTTAGATTTTGTTGTTTTTTGCTCTCTCACATGCACACAGGCCAAAAACATGTACTCGTACCAGATAGACAACAGACAACATACATGCACAGGGCGACGGCGATACAGCGTTGCCGCCCACACCAGTAGAGGGGAACATCGTGCGTGAGTGGCACATCCATCTGCGTGTATTGCTGTGGCTAGCTGTGTCCATCGGAGGAACCTGCGGTCTAGAAACCTCACTATCTGTCTACGTACCTTTTTCTGTTCTGCTGCTATGTGTGACAGACCCACGCTTACCATGACCGGAAATGTAATGACCGCTTTGAATAAATAGGAGTACCTCAACTACTGCTGTCCTTACATTTTCCGTTTTTGTTTGCTTGTTCCCCGAAGCTCACTCCAGAAATCCACGAGACATCAGACACCATGCAACGAATACGAACAACGCCACAGCCCCGGCTAGAAGCACAAGCAGCAGACGTGCCTGTGGCGGGCCATCGTATACTGCTGTGGTTATTAAGTATAGTGGTCGCTTTATGCAGGCTTGCATCCGTCATCAGGCTTCTGCTGCTGCTGCTTGCTGCTGTTTGTTGTGCTTGCAATATGTATGTGCGGTGTGCGACCTGTCGTGCCTCTCGCTCGCAACGACAAATAATACTGCTGTACAGTACTACATGGAAAACGTATCTTTAAAAACATAGTCAAACGGTCAATGTGTCCAATTTCAGATTTGAAGGATTGAGTTCGATCCTTGGCGATGCCTTCGTATACGCTTTTTTTCTACTTTTTTTTTCTACTTTTTTTGCATTGTACGTAACAAAACCAAGTGGGTTTCTTAGGCAGGGAGAGTTCCAGCCCTTTCTTCGGTGCATCCTTTTCTGCTTCTTCTGCAAATATTATCCCACCACTCCTGTACATGTGTCACGTGTGCGTGCGTTTACGGTGTGTGCCGTGTGTCATGCGTGCATGTATGTGCAGCGTATCACGCTTGGAGTATTTTCAACATTTTTTGCCGGGAGTCCTCGGTTTTGTGCGGGATGGGCCTTCCTTCGCTTGAACTCCACAACAATTAAATATTGGCAAATACGTTTGGCGGGATCTCTACGAGTAAGAGTCAATAGTAGAGGTTCCACCATATTTCCGAGTATGTTTTTTATCCCCAAAAATACAGGTAGGTGCAGCTCTAAAAAGGTCTACATTCATGAAACGTAGTAGTACCAGGTATTTCATAGCGTCGTATTTATGTACTACGAATTGAATACAATATGATATGCGTATGATGCAATATCGCATGCTGTTGTAGTAGGTTTTCGATTCGTCCTTGCGCCACTCCCCTAGGCACGTCCCGGAGGGGAACCTTGTACGTACGTATCGATTTCATGTTTCGAAATTTAAAGTTTTGCGTCCAGCTCTCCATCTAGTACGGGGTGAGCAGGGGTTTGGCACAGGTGAGCAGGGGTTTGGCACTAGGTGAAGGTCGGCGAGTTGAAAGATTGCGATGCCCGGATTCAAGCCCGGTGGTGGCGTTTTGCATTCGCTCATTGCCAAGATGTTCCTGCACGCACGTCCTTCCACTGCTGTCGATTGCGGGCGTCGTCAAACGCAAAACCCTTGTATGTGTATATATTTATATTTACAAGGCACTTCGCGTAGCTGGCGGTTCCGCCCGCTTCGCTCGCTCATCAAGGACACAACATATTACCTGGAACAAGGGCGCACGATTTTTTTTTCCCGAGACCCATACACTCCAATTTTTGTATTTCGGGCCTGGTGAGGGGCGACAGGGGGGGGGGGGGGGGGGGGGGGGGGAGGGGGTGTGGTATTTCTCAACTTCACTAAATCCTATATAAACCACGACTCAACACTAATTCCTGTACACAGCAAGTGACTCGATCTTAGACTGGGGACTGGGGACGAAACTATTATACTTGACTTGGCTGGGCATATAGAATAACTCCATCATTCAGAGCGGCAAGTCTTCTTGGTCTGTTTTTTTTAGTTTTGAGTTCTCTGTGTATGCGAACATAAAAAGCTGCCTTGCCTGATCGATTTGCCTGATGCAACCTGATCCAAATCTAGCAGCCCATACAAGCCCATATATAACGTAAGGTGATGCAGGTGGCTCGAGCTTAGTGCACGCCTACGAGCCTCTCTCTCTGCTTTGGAAACTAGAGGAGCTGCGGTACGTTCGAACCGAAACGAGGCGAGACTGTTTCTTGAAACCGCGTCGAAAACGCGGCGAGAATGGGCGCGACGCACAAAACGACGCACGTCAAGCGCTTCCCACCTACAGTAGTACTCGTAGTGTGTTGGTAAGCAACTAAATTCGGCATGCTTATCAAGTATTTTTGGCTTGCTTATTATAAGCATAATCGAAGCAACCACATCGTGCTTATTTGCTTATTTTAGCTATCTGGAGTTTAACATAGTATACTAAACGCCATACAGAATAAGTGTACCAGGTATGGGTTTTAGAATGCCCTTAGTAAACTCTATACGAACAAAAGGTGTATGTGTTTTAGTATCGACATATTCGTATGGATGGGTTCTAGTCATGATACTGAAATTCCGTATAAGTATATATATGTAGGTTTTCAAGGTCAGGTTCTGTAGGGTACCTACAGAACCATACCCGGGGTATTTACCCGGGAAATACCCTACAGAGAAATTCTGTGAGTTCTGCAAGGGTTTTATACCCGTACCCGGAACTTCTGTAAGTTCTGTACGACCTTCATACCCTACAGGGAACTTCTGTAAGCTCTTTACTCCCCGTTTCACAATACCCGGGGTACCGGTACAACGTGTTAATACCTGCCCGGAAGTTCTGTGAGTTCTGTACGCCCGTGCCACAATACCCGGAACTTTTGTAAGTTCTGTAAGGGTTTTATACCCTAACCGCAGAACTTCTGTAAGTTCGGTAAGACTATCCATACCCGTACCCGGAACTTCTTGTAAGTTCTGTAACACCTTGGGCACAATACCCCGGGTAAGGGTATACCCTCTGCACAATACCCTGTGTGCCGGTACAGATTAGGGTATCGTTGAGGATGTCAGGAGACGGTCAGTCGAGGGAAAATGGGCATCGGTCAAGGATGTGGATTCGAGTGTTCCACACTAAAACCTAGTATTTTGGCGTCAGTCAAGGATAAAAAATGAAAAATTGCCGTCAGTCAAGGGGTGAAAGTGCCGTCTCCTGACATCTTTTGAGGAGTGATGTTATGATTCTGACGTCATGTCTCATCAGTCACACACACCGAAAACGAAATTACGAAATTAAATTACATTGTACAACCGACCTCGCTCACAACCACACATGAACCGAGCACACAAATACGTGGATTTTGATTTGGGGGGTAAATCTATGACCGCGGAAGTCATTCCCATGAAGTTGGAACGGTCCTTACCGTGAAAATCGTGAAAGACAGCTAGTATACAGAAATTAGTCTACAATGGTACATGCATGGTATATACGCGTTACAGTAGTACCGGTATAGTGTGTCATGTTTGAAGTACACCAATCGCAGTATTTCGAAATGCATTTTATGTATATTTTTTTAGGAGTACATTTGCAGTGTTTTCGCCCCCTTGAGGTGGGTATTTACCAGGGTATCACCGGAACTTCTGTAAGTTCTGTACGCCCGTGCCTCAATCGGAACTTCTGTGAGTTCTGTACGCCCGGGCCACAATCGCAACTTCTGTGAGTTCTGTACGACCGGGCCACAGTCGGAGCTTCTGTGAGTTCTGTACGCCCGTTCCACAATAAATACCCGGAACTTCTGTAAGTTCTGTACGCCCGTGTCACAATACCCGGAATTTCTGTGAGTTCTGTGCGACCTTCATACCCGTACCCGGAACTTCTGTAAGTTCTGTGCGACCGAGCCACAATACCCGGGGTACCGGTACGAGGTGTTTATACCTGCCTGGAACTTCTGTGAGTTCTGTACGCCCGTGCCACAATACCCGGAACTTCTGTGAGTTCTGTAAGGGTTTTATACCCTAACCCGGAACTTCTGTATGTTATGTACGACCTTCATACCCTACAGAGAACTTCTGTAAGTTCTGTACTCCCCGTTTCACAATACCCGGGGTACCGGTACAACGTGTTTGTACCTGTCCGGAACTTCTTTGAGTTCTGTATGCCCGGGCCACAATACCCGGAACTTCTGTGAGTTCTGTATGCCCGGGCCACAATACCCGGAACTTCTGTGAGTTCTGTATGCCCGGGCCACAATACCCGGAACTTCTGTGAGTTCTGTAAGGGTTTTATACCCTAACCCGGAACTTCTGTAAGTTCTGTAAGACACCCATACCCTGGCCCTAAATCCACAAACCCTACAGAACCTGACCTTGTAGGTTTTAGTATAAAAACACTAAACACCATACAAACGAAATAAGCAACTAAGTTGCCTAACCACGCCACTTGTTTCACCAAATAAGCCATAATAAAGCAAAACCCCTTCATTTAGTTGCTTACCAACACTACTCCCACCTTTCGAACAACCGGGCGCACACACGCACACAGAGAGGCCTCCGTCTCGGTTGTGCCCGCCCCCGAAACATACCGATTCAAGAGGGGAGGATCCAGGCGCAAGAAGAGTTGTTTTGGAGCCATGGTAAAATGTGGTATATATTCAGGCTGCAACGACTTACTGCCCATGGAACACACTCCTCCAACAAAATATATATCGTTTCGACAACGCGTCTTGTTAACTGACCTCAATACGGCTTCGAAATGAGTGTTTTTGTACTCATTTCGACGTCAATATGGCTTCGAAACGAGTGTTTAATTTGAGCATTTTTTTTTGCATTTAGGGTCGGCTGAGGGGGGGGCGAGGGTCTCGGGATTGTTTTTTTTTGTGCAAACCCAAACCCTTGCCTGTGAAGTCACAGATGGCATAGAAATTAAGGAGGAAACAGGCGACTTGCAAATGTCAAGAGCTCCATGCTCCAGGACAACAAAGCGATATTATCGTGTACGAAAGACAAAGCACGGCACCACGGCACACAGCAAGGCCCTGCGCTGCTTGCTGGACACAGCAAGGCCCTGCGCTGCTTGCTGGGTGTGACTTGTGCCCTTTTCGTGATACACCACTGCTGTGTTGTTTGGATGAATCGAACAAATAAATGACTCGAAGAAACAAAAAACAAACTAAACATATTTCCAGGACCGATCCCGAAAAACTAGCTTTCCCTTTGGCAATTAAGAGCTGAGATCAGGGAAGTGTCAAGGCTGCCTCCGAAGTGGGGGAGACAAACAAAGGTATTAAGGTCTAAATTCTGCTGTTTGCTGTTGTTGCTGTTGCTGTTCGTCACGGTACACCTGCCACCCAAGGCGTCCTTCATACTGCAGTATAGTAGTATAATAGTAGTATAGTAGTAGGGCCGTTCTTATCGAGCAACTTTTTTCCAAAACATACGTATTTTTATTTGTTTCGCGCATTTTTTTGTTTTCCATTTTTTCCAAAAATAATTTCCAAATACGTATTGGAATATTTGAATATTATATTGCATTTGGAATATTGGAATGCGAAACCTTCCAAATATTTCGCTCTCTTCCAGTCTCTTCCACTTTCCGAGTTTGTGGAGAGGGTACACCTGCCACCCGAGGCGTCCTTCATACTGCAGTATAGTAGTATAATAGTAGTATAGTAGTAGGGCCGTTCTTATCGAGCAACTTTTTTCCAGAACATACGTATTTTTATTTGTTTCGCGCATTTTTTTGTTTTCCATTTTTTCCAAAAATAATTTCCAAATACGTATTGGAATATTTGAATATTATATTGCATTTGGAATATTGGAATGCGAAACCTTCCAAATATTTCGCTCTCTTCCAGTCTCTTCCACTTTCCGAGTTTGTGGAGAGGGTACACCTGCCACCCGAGGCGTCCTTCATACTGCAGTATAGTAGTATAATAGTAGTATAGTAGTAGGGCCGTTCTTATCGAGCAACTTTTTTCCAGAACATACGTATTTTTATTTGTTTCGCGCATTTTTTTGTTTTCCATTTTTTCCAAAAATAATTTCCAAATACGTATTGGAATATTTGAATATTATATTGCATTTGGAATATTGGAATGCGAAACCTTCCAAATATTTCGCTCTCTTCCAGTCTCTTCCACTTTCCGAGTTTGTGGAGAGGGTACACCTGCCACCCGAGGCGTCCTTCATACTGCAGTATAGTAGTATAATAGTAGTATAGTAGTAGGGCCGTTCTTATCGAGCAACTTTTTTCCAAAACATACGTATTTTTATTTGTTTCGCGCATTTTTTTGTTTTCCATTTTTTCCAAAAATAATTTCCAAATACGTATTGGAATATTTGAATATTATATTGCATTTGGAATATTGGAATGCGAAACCTTCCAAATATTTCGCTCTCTTCCAGTCTCTTCCACTTTCCGAGTTTGTGGAGAGGGTACACCTGCCACCCGAGGCGTCCTTCATACTGCAGTATAGTAGTATAATAGTAGTATAGTAGTAGGGCCGTTCTTATCGAGCAACTTTTTTCCAAAACATACGTATTTTTATTTGTTTCGCGCATTTTTTTGTTTTCCATTTTTTCCAAAAATAATTTCCAAATACGTATTGGAATATTTGAATATTATATTGCATTTGGAATATTGGAATGCGAAACCTTCCAAATATTTCGCTCTCTTCCAGTCTCTTCCACTTTCCGAGTTTGTGGAGAGGGTACACCTGCCACCCGAGGCGTCCTTCATACTGCAGTATAGTAGTATAATAGTAGTATAGTAGTAGGGCCGTTCTTATCGAGCAACTTTTTTCCAAAACATACGTATTTTTATTTGTTTCGCGCATTTTTTTGTTTTCCATTTTTTCCAAAAATAATTTCCAAATACGTATTGGAATATTTGNCTAAAATCGGGTCGAGCACGTACGACCAGCAGAGAGGGTATATTTGCCGCATGTACTCGAAGTTGCATGGTACACCACACAGCAGTACATAGCTACAGCATAGGAGATACATCAATATTCAATAATATACCAGGTACGTACGTACGGTAGTTGACAACAAATTATTGATAAAAAAACAAAAAACAAAATCCCCCGTGGTGCGTTCACCTCCGGCGCTACTCGAGCCCCCGGAGAGAAGCAAATTGACAATGGGAACACTGCAAGCAGTGACCACTGCCCGGCCACTTAATTTCATTGAAGGGTCGCTCGGGCTACCACGTAGGGCCGACTCCGAGTGGGGATAGGCTGGGAACGATTGAAAAATTACTTGATGAACGAACGTACCCGATACTCCTGTTGAAGTACACACGTCTTGTCAGTACAGCCGATCTTGTGCGGCCATCCATCGAACACAGGAGATCAGAATACAGTTGCAGGAGCACGGGTCCCCAGGGATAAAAAGGAGGGGTTTTTAATCGAGGCTGTGGGGTTCGCCCAGGCGATTGAACGGTGGGAATGTGCGTGTTTTTTTGTGTTGTTCAGGGGTTGGTGTTTTGGGAGGGCCGCAAGCGACACCTCCCCGGAAAAAAATTATGCGGTAGAGATACCCCCGAAGGAATATTCTCCAGGGATTACAGCACTCCAGGGTCTAGCCCAGTGCAAGAGCCTGCTCCCCCTGGGGTCACCAGTCATCTTGACCACTGGCAAGCCCCCGCCAGGTAAGTATGCCTGAAGGCAACGCATATTTCCCAGGTTCAATATATCTCTGCCGATCACTCACTGTTTTGCATCGCTCGAAGACGAAGGTATCAATACAAATAAAAGCGTACGACTCGTACATATAACACGAAGATGCGACACCAAAAGCCGATGTTCGCGAGGAAAACAGAGAGCCACACCGAGAAAGCAGGCAGGCACACACAGCGATAATGTTGACCCACTCAAGGGAGAAGGGGAGAAGGGTCCAGCCCATAGTTGCAGACCCAAAACACGTGCTTCACGCGGCGTCCGGAGTAGAGGTGTACCCCGGATGACCGAAACTCGGGTACCCGGCGGTTACAACCCGGATGGGCAAACCCCGTGACGGGTTCGGGTTTGACTTGAAACCCGGGGGTTTTGGAGGTGACCGAAACCCGGGTACTCGGCGGGTTCGAGTACCCGGATACCCGTATGCTTGGCATGTCCCCCCTCACAATATCTCTAGAAACTTTTCAAATCGACAGAAAATGGGCCCAGTACGGCATTAATTAGCTGTTTGAGCGGGCGCAACATTTGGGTCAAAATAACCGTTTTGCGCAACAGTCTGTGGCGTCTTCGCGAGGAAATGCACCATCCACAGCACTACACTTGCACCCTCGAACTCAGCAATACCCCGAGGCCGACATCGCCGTACACTCGACTAGGTGGATGGACCAAGTTCAATAACACAGAGAAACAGAGTGTCATTATATCCGTCGTAGTCGGCGACGTTCCCAATAGCGGTTATATGTTACGGTTCACGTAAGAACTTGCATGCCTACGCATCAGTAGTAAAGCCGTGGATATGCCAGAGGATAGTCCCCAGACGCCACGCCCCACAGCACCCCCCGCAAATTAACCCACAGGCCTGGGAGGACTTGGGGCAACTTGATAAAACAAAAGGAAGGGACAGACAAAATATCCACGGAAAATAACACCAGAAGTCCTCACCAATATTCCACCTAAATGAAGTGCAATAACATAATATCCTGAAAAGTATGCAGCAAAAGCCACTCGGTCATGAAATCTCGCCATTGATGTATTACCCCCACCACAGTACAAAATGATTCCATCTAACCGGATTAAAACCTAAGACAAAAGCAAGCAGTGTACAACCACAATATATCTGAGTATATTCATGTGAAATATTAAGAAGGTACTCATATTATTAATAGCATTGTTTGGGTGTGCGCTTCCCAGTTATAAAAATATCCAGGGCATTAAAATCACCAAAAAATGAAGCAAAAAAGAGGAGGAAACAATAATACCACAGATAGATTCAACCTGAAAGCAGCTGCATAGACCAGCTCAAAACGAAAAACAAAAAATGCTAACCACAGACACAAGCTACGAGCTGGTTCAGGCATATCACCGCAAATTTCGTCAGTCATGAATGCCGCATGCAATAGCAACTCCAATGTCACATATTTGGTATCATACTGACCGCCATGAACAGCGGAAGAGGGTGACATCGCCAGTTTTTTGTTCAAGGGCCTAGAACTGGCGCTACCGCCGAAAATGTGGCCCGACCAATCACAGGCCTAAAAAGTGGTCAGCAATAGTCAGGCGTTTCCGTAGGAAAACATGTTTTCCCCCCATTTTTTTCTGAACGAGCCGCTTCCAGGTGGTCCAAGGCATGTTTGTACAAAGTTTCAAGGTCAGGTTCTGTAGGGTTTGTGGATTTAGGGTCAGGGTATGGGTGTCTTACAGAACTTACAGAAGTTCCGGGTATTGTGGCCCGGGGATACAGAACTCACAGAAGTTCCGGGTATTGTGGCCCGGGCATACAGAACTCACAGAAGTTCCGGGTATTGTGGCCCGGGCATACAGAACTCACAGAAGTTCCGGGCAGGTACAAACACGTTGTACCGGTACCCCGGGTATTGTGAAACGGGGAGTACAGAACTTACAGAAGTTCTCTGTAGGGTATGAAGGTCGTACATAACTTACAGAAGTTCCGGGTACGGGTATAAAACCCTTACAGAACTCACAGAAGTTCCGGGTATTATGGCACGGGCGTACAGAACTCACAGAAGTTCCAGGCAGGTATAAACACGTTGTACCGGTGCCCCGGGTATTGTGGCTCGGTCGCACAGAACTTACAGAAGTTTCGGGTACGGTTAAGAAGGTCGCACAGAACTCACAGAAATTCCGGGTATTGTGACACGGGCGTACAGAACTTACAGAAGTTCCGGGTATTTATTGTGGAACGGGCGTACAGAACTCACAGAAGCTCCGACTGTGGCCCGGTCGTACAGAACTCACAGAAGTTGCGATTGTGGCCCGGGCGTACAGAACTCACAGAAGTTCCGATTGAGGCACGGGCGTACAGAACTTACAGAAGTTCCGGTGATACCCTGGTAAATACCCACCTCAAGGGGGCGAAAACACTGCAAATGTACTCCTCAAAGAATATACATAAAATGCATTTCGAAATACTGCGATTGGTGTACTTCAAACATGACACACTATACCGGTACTACTGTAACGCGTAAATACCATACATGTACCATTGTAGCTAATTTCTGTTATAGCTGTCTTTCACGATTTTCACGGTAAATACCGTTCCAACTTCATGGGAATGACTTCCGCGGTCATAGATTTACCCCCCAAATAAAAATCCACGTACTTGCGTGCTCGGTTCATGTGTGGTTGTGAGCGAGGTCGGTTGTACAATGTAATTTAATTTCGTAATTTCGTTTTTGGTGTGTGTCATTGATGAGACATGACGTCAGAATGCATAACATCACTCCTCAAAAGATGTCAGGAGACGGCACTTTCACCCCTTGACTGACGGCAATTTTTCATTTTTTATCCTTGACTGACGCCAAAATACTAGATTTTAGTGTGGAACACTCGAATCCACACCCTTGACCGATGCCCATTTTCCCTCGGCTGACCGTCTCCTGACATCCTCAACGATACCCTAATCTGTACCGGCACACAGGGTATTGTGCCGAGGGAATACCCTTACCCGGGGTATTGTGTCCAAGGTGTTACAGAACTTACAGAAGTTCCGGGTTAGGGTATAAAACCCTTACAGAACAGTTCCGGGTATTGTGGCACGGGCGTACAGAACTCACAGAACTTCCGGGCAGGTACAAACCCGTTGTACCGGTACCCCGGGTACTGTGAAACGGGGAGTACAGAACTTACAGAAGTTCTCTGTAGGGTATGAAGGTCGTACAGAACTTACAGAAGTTCCGGGTACGGGTATAAAACCCTTACAGAACTCACAGAAGTTCTCTGTAGGGTATTTCCCGGGTAAATACCCCGGGTATGGTTCTGTAGGTACCCTACAGAACCTGACCTTGCAAAGTTTCACGCAAATATTCGAAGATTTGACTGCGTATGATCATATTAAGTTATATTTAACGCCCAAAATCGATTCCATACTGAAACTAAGTAATTACGAGGCAACGCCTATTTTTGCACTTTTACCGCACAAAAGTCCAAATTTCCACGCCGTTTTTCGAAGATAGACCCTGAAATTTGGTACACGTGTTTTATGCGCCCTAACCGAGCCTTTTACGTATGTTTTTTTTTTGTTTTTTCGCCGGAAATTCCCAAATTTCCCAAAAAATTACAAAACAATCAATATCTGACGGGGGAAAAAAAAACCCCACCCGTTAAAGTCTCGGGTATTGCGCATAAAACACGTGTGCCAAACTTCAGGGTCTATCTCCAAAAAACGGCGTGGACATTGGCCGCTGAGTGAATTTTCCGCGGTATACTTGAACCAGCCTGTACCTGGTAACATTTATCAACTCGATAGCAACTATGACGGTATCTCAAGCAACGTATGTATCCATTCATGAAAATCACACTGCATTCAATATGAAACGAACAAAAAACACACCAACCAATTCGATGTAATGAATGGCGATCCGAAAATTTGAAGTAAAAGCACTCAATTCGATTCGCTATCACTAGTGGGCGGCGGCAACCGCGCGCCTGCGCCGGAGTTGACGCGGATGTCGTGACGCCTTAGAATTGCCTTCCTGGTAGTTACCGGAAGCTTGAGCAAGTTGTTTTTTCTCCGACTCTGAAAAAACGAAAAAACTTGCCACTGCACCAGCGCTTCATATGCACCGCGAGGGGCACGCCTAACATCAAACAGTTGTTCAATGTGAAACTCCCCTTGGTTGAAGAGGTACTGAAACGCCTCTTGGACGTACTCAGTGATTCCAAGTGAAGAATCCTTGAAAAACATTAGGCGTGCGATGTGTGCAGTCGTAACCTTGCCACTGACGATGTCCTGGACCTAATATACATGGGGACTTAGAGCATTGGTCACCCTCCACGGCCCCGTCCATGTGGACACCATCTTCGAATTTTTCCCTGTCGGCCGAACCCGCGCCATCAGCACATAATCGCCTACGGCGAAATCAGGCAGAGTACCTTTGCTCTCACGCCGCTTACCGGCAGCCCGTACAGCTTGCACGCGGTGCATCACGCGTTTATGAATGGCATCGACAGCAATGGCCAGGTTTTCCACCATGGCTCGTACGTTGTCATCGGTAAAGGGGATGACGTCTACAACCTCCTGTTGGTCACGGACCAGAGACGCCAGTAGGGTTGTTGGCGAACGCACATACCAGGCCTTATACGGCGAGCTTCCCAAACTTGCGCAGTATGATGAGTTTAACGTCCACTGTACCAAGGGCGGGTGAAAAAAAGGACCCGAGACCCCCACTCACATTTTTGCATTTGGGGCCGATTGGGGGGGGGGGGGCATTTTGTCAGTTCTATATCTAATCCTATATACTGCAATGATTTTCCAGTTGCCTATACTAAATCCATATATACCAATGTTCATTTTCCAGTTCCTATACTATATGCCTATATACAATGATTGCAACCTTGACTCAAAGGACAGATTACTTGGTTTTAGAAATGGACACTTGTCCCACAACTGGCGGGGTATTTGTCATTCCCTATACATAAATCCTATATAGCAATGAATTTTCCCAGTTGCGCTATACTAATCTATATAAACATGACTTTTTCGCGTTCCTATAACTAAATCCTATCTATAGAACATATGACTCAACCCTATGACTCAAGCACAAGTTACTTGGTTTTAAGAATGGGCACATTGTCAGCCATGGCCTAAAAGTAGGCAGAGGTCGGACACTGACAAAAGAAGCGGACGTGGAAGGAAACGAATTAATTGGGGCAAGCCGAGGCGGGGGAGGGGGCAGTTGCGACAAACCACAAACGCCATGTCCGTCTCTGACCGGCAGTGCCCATTGCAAGCGGCCGACGAGTGTGGTTGAAGGGAGGGTAGCCGGATGATCTGCGTAGTAGTCATTGCTTATGGGTTCTGCTCTCACTTCTGAAGTAGACGGTGGATTCCGGAAGGCGCGAGAACGCTAAGAACAGTTGGATCAGAAATGACGTGGCGTCGTTCTTTTGTCAAGCACGCGAGATCCTTTAAAGGAACTACAGTAGTTGCGCTCAAGTTGGCACGCGCAAATTTGCGCGCGAGTTCATTATCACCTCGCGGCTGCAAGCGACACAGGGGTGTTCCAATGTCTTGACTCATCCAACTCATCCGATTTTTCAGCACTTCGTTTGTTCGCCCTCCCTCCGACTATTATTGCAGATAAATTAAACCAAACACCACTTTCAACACTGCTTACCATCCAAATTATTCATGAAACACACAAACAACACACGTAGGGCTCGTGCGCATTGTTTCGACAACGTCTTGCTGAGCAGCTGACGCCCAAAGGCTGACAAGTAGGATGTTTAGTTTGAGCGAAAAATAAATGAAAAAAGGGTTTGTTGGGGGTGGGGGGGGGGGGGGGGGGGGGTCTCGGGTCCTTTTTTTCACCCGCCCTTGACTGTACCATGGGCACAAAATATTCCCAATCCGTAACGGCGCTGCGATATTCAACCAGTAAGGCTTTTAACACGCGCATAACTTTTTTCATAACGTTTTCGACAGTGCCGTTGGTCCAAGGTGAATTGGCAACCGTAAACTGATGATCTACGCCCAAACGAGTCGTGAGCTTGGCTAGCAGGTGATTCTTAAAGTGGGTGGCCGTATCGCTCACCAGAACGGACGGGACTCCTAGAGTGGTGCACCAACGTTGTAATCCCACTGCCGCACTGGCAGCGTTGGCCGCGGACGCCGGCTCCAACATCACAAACCCCGTAATATCCTCCTTCAGGATCAGGATGTACCTCCTGTCGTCGTCGTCTGGCGGATGTGTCTCGCTACCCTGGTTTCCACCATCGCATATCCCGTGTCCGCTATCGTTCTGCTGATCGCCTGCTTCATGCCTTTCGTCAGCCCGCCCTTTTGCAAGCGGTTGCTCCTTTTTAACACCCGCGCCGATGTACAGAAAGTCGAAATGCAAGCACAAATTCACCTCAGCTCCATGGGTGGTTTCTCCGAATGGGTTCGGTATTTTACCCCCTCCACGGAAATCCACGCAGTTGAGGCAATCCGTGACAAAATTTGCCACATCCTTCTCCATCCCGGTCCAGTAACAAGCAGGGCCTAGCCTGTACTCGTCGCCTCCCTCCCGCGGTGTCCGACGTCCCCACAGTGAGCACACACCAGAAGGCGCAGTTGCAGCTCATTGGCATCGTCTGGGATCCACAATGCCCCTGTACTGGACATTACAAAGACACCGTCGTCAGCACGGCTGACTTGGTCCCCGTTGGACAACTCAAAAGAAAACGGGAACCCAGGTCCATCATCCCTTGATAAGGCATACTGCAGCTAAACTCCTCGTATAACGTCTACGGATGGGAGGGAATTTGCGTTCCTTCCTATCTCACCTTCCAAATTGGGAACCTCGGGAGGTGGCGCTCGCACAGTTAGAGAACGGGCAGCCGCTGGAGTACTGACCCAGCGCGAAAGAAGACCACCCCACAGGTTGTCCGTGCCGGCAATGTGTCGGATGGAGTACTGAAAAATCCGCATGTACGTAGCCCACTTGAGTACGCGTTGTTGTTGCCTTGCTCAGTTTTGAAACAGCCGTTTGCGGGTGGAGAATGTAGATGAGGTTTCGATGGTCCGTGCAGATAACCGGCCCCGACCAGAGCAGCCACTCCAGCCTCCGGAACGTTTCCACTATAGCGAAAGCCTCCTTGTCCAGGGTTGCCCAACGCAGCTTGGAGTTCGTGAAGGACCCACTCACGAAGGCGAACGGGGCGTGTTGCATCTCGGATGGATGAGCTCCGGACCTCAGATCTTCGTCAGGAACTTGCGTTACCATGGCCCCCCAATGAAGATCAGAGGCATCCGTGAATACCATGACCGTGTGCCCCTCACACAGTTGCGCTAGCGTGACACATTCCTCCAATAAGTTCTTGACCTGCGTCCACGACTGTTGACAATCAGTGGTCCACTCCGCGGGCGTGAGTTTTTTAGCGGTGGCAGCGCGTTTGGTACGCCTACTGACATTTCGCAGCAATGTTTCCATCAGATCTCGTAGTGGGGCGTTGACGCGCGCGAGTTCCGGTAGATGCGTATGCATCCAGTTGAGAGCCGCTAAATGTGTTGCAGCTCATCTCCAGTTTCTGGCCGACGAAGGGACAGCAGCCCTTCGATGCGCGCGGAGTCATGCCGTACACCAGACGCCGAGTACAGCTTGCCGCATCAGCTCACTTCCGTTGTGAAAAACACACTCTTCTCGGCCGATGCAAACAATCCGTGGCGCTGCAGACGCTCTCGCACCATCCGCGCGCGCTGGACCAACTCCAGCTCAGACTTCGCAAAAATGACGATGTAGTTGGGCGACCGGAAATCTCGCCCCGCTTGTAGCAGTGGCGAGTCGTCTGCTCGGTGGGCCACCCCGCTAAGTCCCTGATCGACACGATCCTCGTGCCACCTGTGGGCCCGTCGTCCTCTCCCTGCGTGTTTGGCTGCCAACGATCCGAGACTCCGGCTCCAAGGCCAGCTGTCCCAGGTGCCATCCTCTCGACACCTTTTAGGCTGACACCTGTGCTCGACGGCTCCACTTCTCCTGTCGCCCCAGCTCGTCCAGGGCGGCTCTGAAGTGGGCATTCAAGTTGCCGCGACCGCTGCTGCGACTTTAGACTACGGCTACGCGTGCCTCCACCCTCGACGGCGCCATCGCTTTCCCGTTTCGGTGACGCGGGCATCATGCGGCGGGATTACGTCCTCGTATATCTTCGTACGAGTACGTACTACTGTACGCGTGGTATATTTTTTATTCTCATCGTACTGCTGTAGCTTCTTTTTTTGTTCTTTCGCTGCTTTGCTCCAGCAAGGTGACGGGAAAACGTCCTTCATTTTTTGTTTTTGCGCTGGTTTGCTCCAGCAAGGTGACGGGACAACGCCCAAGCCACCAGTTTCTCGGCACTCTGCACGCGGCGGGAAACTTTCCTGGCCGGAGCTATACCCAGCAGGGTGGCGGGAGAACCTCCTGGCCACCGCTGGTTTATCCTCTTTCCTGTACTTGTACGACGCAGCGGGATATCTTCACCACGTCGCAAACCTCGCAATCCGTCACGGACTTAAAAAATACGATCGTATTGTGGCGTCTTCGCGAGGAAATGCACCATCCACAACACTACACCCACACCCCTGAACTCAGCAGGAGCCCGAGGCCGACATCGCCGTACACTCGGCAAGGTGGATGGACCAAGTCCAATAACAAAGAGAGAAACAGAGTGACATTATATGTGTCGTAGTAGGCGACGTTCCCAATTGCGGTTATATGTTACGGTTCACGTAAGAACCTGCATGCCTACATGCCTACGCATCAGTAGTAAACCCGTGGATATGCCAGAGGGTAGTCCCCAGACGCCACAAGTCGCCGCAAGGCTGGTTGCGCGCAGCGCAACACGCGATTTTAGGCGCGCGACATTTTTCGCGTATTGTTTTGTTGCGCGTGTTTTTTTGTCGCCGGAGGCGACAAAACATTTTGGGAGTATTTTTTTCTAAATCGCCGTAGTCGATTGTTTGTTTTGAAGCACATTTTGTCCAATTGGCCGTAGTTGAACATATTTTAGACCCCTTTTCCTATTCGCCTTAGTCGAAACAAATATTAAGCACTTTTTGCTAATCGCCGTAGGCTTTTATTATTTTTTAGGCACCTTTTTCTATTCGCCGTAGCCGAAAATAAATTAAAAGGCGTTTTTCTTGGGTTTCAGACGTATATTCGCGCATACATAGCATTTTGTTCGCCTCCGGGGGTGCTCCGGGGGCCCTTGCGAGGGGCTTGCACGTTTGCGGCACGCAACAAGCGCGGCAGGCTTGTTGTGCTGCGCGCAACACGCATTCGCAACACGCATTGCGTCGCCTGTTGCGCTGCGCACACCAGACGCCGAACCACTAGTTAATGCCCTGGTGCCCAGGGTTGTCTATATCTAATAAGGCATTAGTCCGTCGGACTACTGGTAAAAGATTGACCATTCACCCACCCAATCTAAGCCTTATAACACTCTCCCCCTCTTCAGAACAGCGGGGTCTTTGGTCTTCGCATGGGGCCGTGCGTGCTTACTCCGAAGTTATTAACAATCTCTGGGGGCCCAAGGAAGAGTGATTTTGAGATTCTTGACATAAGGAAATTCGTTTTTCTTTAAAAAGCGCTTTCATGGTGGTCGTGTGATTCGAACTCACGACCACTACAACCCATGTTCTGCCGACGACGTCATTTATTAAGGAATTAGTCCGTTGGGCTACTGGTATTATAATGTTAACCAATCACCCATTCAATCTAATCCTTATAACATATCACTATGACTATTCAGAGCTGAATATTAATATTCCAAAAGTATTCATGCTTTTGCACGGTTTTCTAAGAGAGTTTCCACTGTTATTTTGCAAACGCGTGCCCGTTATGTTGGTATCTTCGATATCCTTTGAGTTTACTACCGATGTACTCGTACAGGCATGCATTTATTTTCCTCGAACCATGACACCTACCTGCCCGACATGAAGACCTAGGAACCCCACCTACTACTACTCTTATTATGGCACACATATTGTCAATCTACCTTTCGCTACCTGATTGATGTGCTCAGTTCAGGGGCATCATAGATAGGGAGTGGGTATCAGCGTACGACTACGCAACGGCATTGCAGGTGGAAAGATTATCGAATACCCGGCGCTCTGTTACCGTTCGTTGTTTGATGGTTCTAGTTATCGTTTCGACATTAAATCGTAGTACGCACTGTCATCCGCGTGTGGCACCCCTTGGTGACCGTAAACGAAAACGATTTGTCCGGGTACCCGGGTTTACCCGAGTACTCGTTGAAACTGTTTGATTTAGTCGGAAAACGCGGGTTACCCGCGAGGGATTCGGGTTTCACTTTCAGAATTATCCGAGTACATTTTTTTTTTTTTTTCCGTCCATCCCAAGTCCATCCCATTTATTATCTTCGCACTTCCGTCTTTCTCCCTCCCTAGTCGTAACTCAGATCCGGGGTCACAAAGTAGGCTCCTCTCCCTCCTCCCCCACTACGGTTCTTGCCTTGGTTTTTATCGCGAGAAGATTTCAGCACTTTCTTCCCTCGTCAACTTTCGTCGAATTTTGCTTACCCACGCTATAATATGCGCTCTCGACAGTCGGTGTCATTTGAGAATAAAAACCTCCATGGGGAGAATCGAACCCTCGACATC
Organism: Saccharina japonica; assembly: GCA_008828725.1. NCBI lineage: Eukaryota > Phaeophyceae > Laminariales > Laminariaceae > Saccharina > Saccharina japonica. Next base: position 609,639 of record MEHQ01004134.1, on the reverse strand, counting down.
TGGCCCTACAGGCTTCGTGGCTACCAGTTAGACCACCGGGGCGACCGGCCCATTGGGGGTCACCCAATAAGGCGGTCTGAGTAAGGCGGTATCCTGATACAAGAACGGTGGGAATGAGGAGCGTGACAGACGCCTTCAAGTGGTCAAACTCCTAACTGCATTAAGCTACTGCGTTGGCGGCTCTTCTCTTTTTGCTGTGTTCCTGCAATTAATTGTCATTGATGGGATCGTTTTTTATTCTAAGCGATTTGGGTCAGCACATAAACCTTTTTTTACTGACCGGCAGGTAATTGATGGGTGTGCGTGGTGGGTGAGAGATTTACTGGGTTGGTCGGTTGGTCCCTCGGCTGGTAGTCCCACAATCACCAACACCACCCACCAACATTTACTGTTAATTAAGCGATGCGTGTCAGCGCAAAAACCTTGTACGAGTACAGAGAAAAATGTACCAGTAAACAAATACATCTGAATCATTTCATAATTCGTTTTTGTTTTTATGAATCGTTTTTGCTCGTATTAGTAAATCGTGATCAAGGTATCAGGTCGGATTGGTCCCTGGGAGGTAGTCCTACAATCAGCGCACACACCACCACCAACATTTATTGTTAAGCGATGCGTTGTTCAGCGCAAAAACTTTACGAGAAAAATGCAAACGTAAGAAATGCTGAATCATTCAGAATTCGTTTTTATTTGTATTCGTCTTTTTGGCTCGTATTTGCCGTAAAATCTGTATCATTTGCAGAAATGCGTGTTTTTATTGTGCCTTTTTGTTTCTGCATCTCTCAAGCCAGCAGCAGCAGATAAGAAATGAGATTGGACAAAAAAAACAAAATGCTGCTGCTGCTGAACGAGTTGCGTAACCAGAACACACTAAACCCACGGAGCGAAGGGCCACTCACCAAGCACCACAGCCCACCTACGAGCGCAGAACACAACTTCTGGTGGGATGCTCCCTGGAGCGGCTACGTGGGCAGGGGGGTGGCGGTGTGGTGATGGTCCGTCGTTGTGGTGTTGCTGCTGTATGGGGTGTGTGTGCTGGTTGCTTTTATACTGTAGGTTGTGCGCCGATGATGGTCTTCCGTGCCTGTTCGAATTAAAATACGATCGATGCATAACCATCACGCACCTACCTGCCGCCACCAAACTCACGGGACGAACCAGCCACCAACCACACACCAGCCCACTACGAGGGCAACAAGCTTCTGTGGGCTCCTGCGGCCTCGTGGGGAAGGAGGTAGTGCGTGGGGGTGTGTGATGGTCGTCGTTGTATGGTGTTTGCTGGTGGATGGTGTGTGTGTGCTGTGTGCGATGAGGTCTGTCTCTTCTCGTCCGATCATCACGTATGTTGGCTCCTATCTGGCCGGAGAAATGTGGGTCTTCACTTTCAAAGCCTGAGCGCCTTCGACCATGCGTGACTGTCACGCATAAACAACTAAGTTTTTAGTGTGGAACATCCACGCTACACCCTTGACAGGCGCATGTTTTTGCCTTGCTTGGCATGTCTCCCAGACGATAAAAAAAAAAGCAGCAAGGCAGCAGCAGCAGCGTGTTTCTGGCAAGCGCTGGTCTGGGTGTGATCGATAAAAAAAAACAAAATGCTGCTGTTGGCTCGAACGAGTCGTACGCAGGAAACCACCACCAACCGACGGGACGAAGGCCACCAGCCACCACCACCTAGCCACTACGAGCAACAACGAACTCTGTGGCTCCTGCGGCTCGTGGGGCAGGGGTGGTGGCGGTGGTGGTGCATGTCGTTCCGTTGTGGGTGTTTGGGCTGGTGATGGTCCGTGATGTGGTGCTGTGTGACGATCGATGGTCTTCCTCATTCTCGTCCGATCATCACCGGTTGTTGCTCTATCTGCGGAGAAATGTGGTCTTCAGTTTCAACCCTTGACAGCCCTTGACATGCCAGTGACTGTCCAGCCAAACAACTAGTTTTAGTGTGGAAGCACGCCACTACACCCTTGACAGCGCATGTTTTGCCTGCTTGACATGTCTCCTCATCGTTGCTATATACTACTGCTAGTTTTTGCTCTACCTGCCGAGAAATCCAGTGACACAAATTTGGTAACACTGGCAACAGTTGAGGGCAGTCACTACCGCCGTAGCTCTCCGATATCGGCAGCGGCTTTCGAAAGACTACAGCAGGAACGGTCCGGCACAAATAGCGGGCCTCTATCAGTCCCGAGCGTGTCTGAATCGGTTGAGTGTACGCGTCGCGCGCCAAAAAAAAGCAAAGCGAACGAAGTGCGAGGGACGTGCGAGGGACGTGCGAGGGACGTGCGAGGGACAAACCTCAATATTAAGGATTCTTTAAATAAAGCCACGCTGTGGCAGTTTTCAGAACTGTTTTTTGTCCGTTTGTGTCTGTACGTGAGCAGGGGCACACACCCACGGGCACACACCCAACCATTATGAAGAGCATCTATTGATGCTTCGAAGGGCTGCGCCCTTCTCAGCATCAATATCTCCTCATTATAAGGCGGTCAAAATTGCTTGATCCGACTGGGAAATCACACTCATAACCGAATGAATAAGGCGGCTTCCCTCTATAAGGCGGTCATATTGCTCTGGCACACCACCGCCATAATACTGGGGGCCCCTGCTGTACCCGTTTGTGGCGGGTACTCGCCGGGGTACACCTCTACTGCGCACTGCTGAGTTCCTCGGGTCACAAGCAAGCAGGCGCCACATTTTTGACAGCAATAACAAATATTAGCTCAACGAGAAACGTATCGTACGATAGACAGGCTACGAGCGTCGCCACATGCTGCAGCAGTGCTGTTGTTGCTGTTTGTGTCACTGCTGTAGGTGTCTGCTTTCTCGGTGGTTCTCTGCTTTCCTCGCGAGGCTTCTGGATTGCTGTGCAGCAGGTACTTCTGTAGTATTTGCTTTGTATTACCATCTTTATCTTTGTGTTCAGGTGATACAAAACAGTGAGTGAACTAAGGAGGTATAGTTAAACTGGTAAATATCCGACGTTGTTAGGCATACTTACCTGGCGGGGGCTTGCCAGTGGTCAAGATGACTGGTGACCCCAGGGGGAGCAGGCTCTTGCACTGGGCTAGACCCTGGAGTGCTGTAATCCCTGGAGAATATTCCTTCGGGGGTATCTCTACCGCATAATTTTTTTCCGGAGAGGTGTCGCTTGCGGCCCTCCCAACACCAACAACACCCAAACCACAACAAAAAACGCAAATTCCCACCGTCCAATCGCCGGCGCTAACCCCAGCCTCGATCTAAATCCCCCTCTCATGTTTTCCCCTCGGGGCAATAACGAACGGGACCCGTGTGCTCCCACAGACAGAATAGCAGCATTGAAGCTTTGTCCTGCGTCTTTCTCTTTCAACCTACCGTAGGGGGGAGGGGGGAGAAGAGCCTACTTAGTGACCCCGGATCTGGGTTACGACTGTTACTATTAATAGGAGGGAGAGAAAAAAGAACGGCGAAGACAAGGGGGCACAAAAAAAACCCGAGACCCACACTACCCCCCCCCCCCCCCCCCCCCCCCCCCCCCCCCCCCACAGCCGGCCCTAAATGCAAAAAAAAAATGCTCAAATTAAACACTCGTTTCGAAGCCATATTGACGACGTCGAAATGGGTACTAAGGGCATTCTAATACCCATACACTTATTCCGTATGGCGTTTAGTATACTATGTTAAACTCCATATAGCTAAAACAAGCAAATAAGCACGATATTATGGTTGCTTTGATTATGCTTACAATAAGCAAGCCAAAAATACTTGATTAAGCATGCTCATTTTAGTTGCTTACCAATACTAGGTGGGAGGCGCTCGTCGTGCGCTGTGCTTCGCGCCCATTCTCGCCGCGTTTTCGACGGTTTCAAGAAACAGTCTCGCCGCGTTTTGATTCGAACGTACCGCAGCCGGCAGCCCCTCTAGTTTCCAAAGCAGAGGCTTGTAGGTGCACTGAGCTCGAGCCACCTGCACCACCTTACGTTATATATGGACTTGTATGGGCTGCTACATTTGGATCAGGTTGCATCAGGCAAATGGATCAGACAAGGCAGCTTTTGTTCGCAATACACAGAATACTCATAACTCAAAAACAGATCAAGAAGACTTGCCGCTCTAAATGATGGAGTGACTCTATGCCCAGTCAAGTCAAGTATAATAGTGTCGTTCCCAGTCCCCAGTCTAAGATCAAGTCACTTGTTGTGTATAGGAATTAGTGTTGAGCCGTGGTTTATATAGGATTTAGTGAAGGTCACCACCCCCCCCAGCAGGCGCGAAATACAAAAATTGGAGTGTGGGTCTCGGATTTTTTTTTGTGCCCCCTTGGCGAAGATACTAAATAGAAAAAAAAAAGAAGAAAAATAAATAAATAGAAAAAAGAAAATAGAAAATAGAAAATAGAAAATAGAAAAAGAAAAAAAAAAAGGACGAAAACAATGGCGATTATATAGACTTACAGCATCGGCTCAACGGTCCAACCAGGCGCTCCTGGGTTAGGGGGTGATGCAGCAGTTAGTGCCAGAACCACGCTGCAAGGAGAGTATGTTGTACACCATCATCATCACGCTCACGCTATGTAAACGATTAATTCGCTCTGCACACGGACGTCCTTCCACTGCCAAGGGCTTGGGCTTGCTTAAACGAGCGGGCGTTGTCAGACGCAAACTCCGGTAATTATACGAATGAAACTGTAAGGCAAAACGTGTCATCAACGGTTATCGCGAGCAGTTCATATTTTCGGCTGACAGAGTTTAGGATATAAATTGGTGACATTACATCTGCGTCTAAGGCATACCTTCTCGGCCTTTTGGCTAAGATCATGTGTAGTATCTGTTCTAATCAGTGTGAAAACTGATTGACACTCATCGAGTGTCATTTTCACACCTGTTTTTGAAATTGCCGGGTTTAGCGCTGCTTGCAGTGTTCCGGCTGGATTTCCTCGGCATTTCACTACCGCCTTGTGAGGTCCGTCCCCTCGGGGACAACAACAAACACCAACCAAACAAAAAGTCACACCGACCACCACACTCAGTATCAAACAAACATACCTTATTGTTATTGCACGGCCAAGGAACGGGTTGGCGTGCTTAATTCCACAAGTGTGTGTACTGCGGACCGAGCAATCGAGCTGGTGAAAAAACTTAGACCGCATGATCACGTAGCCCATGTACGTTCCGCACACACGATCATGCACTGACGCAAAAAGGCGGCACGCGTACAGGCAAAACTGCGGGGGGGTACGAGTACTGTAGTTGGTGTTCTGTACAAACATGAATAGACGCGTTGAACGCGAGTCTCGTCTATATCAATCCATACAAATATCCTTTGCGGTTCGGAAGTTTTCCTCGGCATATCTTGGTACCTCACAGCCACTCTCAGCCTCTAATTGCCGAAGCAGAAGTTACTTGCTTCCCGAAGTTCTTTCTTTGCTTTATTTTTTCTTCGCATGTTCGCGATTACTTGCTTTGCCTCTGGCTTTTGTCCATTTTTTTGTGCTCGTGCTTGAACACGACAACGGGGAGGAGCGCGGCGCTATCGCGGGTATTGGTGGGCGCTGCCCAGTAGAGGGAGGGTCGGAAGGAGCGCGGTCGCCGTTTTCGTGGCTAGGCTTCGCGTGTCCATCGAGAGGTGGTCGCGAGGGGGCAGGGAACTTACGAGGCTGATAGGACCTCAGGCGTTCGAAGTTGTTTTCGCGTGATTTCTTCATGCTCCCATAAAAATACTGCTGTACGTTTGTTTTTCGTTCATTTTTGTGTATACTGCAGTACAATACAGCAGTGAGTGGTAGGCGGGTACTATACGTTCGGTTGTACGTATGTACAGCAGTAGGTGTTGCAGCGCAGCGCTATTGGGTGCCGTGCGGTTCCGTGGCCTACTGCCGTGCGGACAGTGCTGTACCGTGATGTGCCTTCTCTTCTTCAGTTAATCTTACAGCAGTAGTAGTGTCGTTTCTTCCATAATGTGACATGTTTACCTCGTGCATGAGTGAGTGCGTTTTACAATACAGCGGTAGGCGGGTGCTATAACGTTCAGTTGGTTGCGTACAGCAGTACAAATATTTCGATGCATTGAACCATGAATCTCTCTTGGCGTTTTTAAGTCGGTCCTTGCACCACATCTTGGACCTCTTTCGCCCCTTTCCTTTCGCGAGCGTAGCGGGCGGAGCGGAGCTTTGCTTTCTTCGCGATATTTTTTCGTGTTGAAATGTACTGTAGATATTCCCATTACCGTTTCTGTCCTGTATTTGCCGTCATACATATATATGGAGCTCTTGGCATTATCAAGTCGCCAGTTGCAGCTAAAATAATTTATGTTCCTGTTTTACGCTTTTCACAATTGGTTCCATTCTTCCTTCCGCGAGCGTAGCGGGCGGCGTTAGCCGCCCGCGCAGCGGAGCCCTTGTATCTACGTACAATGATCTCGGTCGTTGTATTTTGTCTAGTTTTGTTGTGCGTTTAGCGGGGTTTGTCTCGTGGGTTTTATCTACTGATACTTACAGCAGAAGTACAAGATGATCGTACCTGACCAGGTAGCACAACCCAAAGTTACTGCAGCACAACGCGCATGTTCACGAAGCACAAACACCAGGGAGGGCACAACTCTATATCGCATATATAACAAATACTTGCCTCCCACCGTCGTTTAAATGCCTGGGTGGCAACATCTGATGTATGGATACCTGGTACTACAGTAGTAGGGCGGTAACAAAATATTTGAAATATTTCAAATATAGTTGGTTTCCTTGTTTGCTTTTCAAACGTTTTCAAATAACGGGTATGAATATATAACAAATACTTGCCTCGCACCGGTCGCCCCGGTAGGGTAGTGGTCAGCTTCAAAGACTACTATCATTGGTACCCAGGATCGAATCCCACCGTGGTGAGAGATTTTGTCTTTATTTGAAAAAATAAAAAGGAACCAATTGCTGAGAGCGCCTTCGTGGCGTGGGTAGGCGGAATCCGACGCAAGTCGACGAGGGAAGAAAGTGCTGAAATCTTCTCGCGATAAAAATGCAAGGCAAGAACCGTAGTGGGGGAGGAGGGAGAAGAGCCTACTTTGTGACCCCGGATCTGAGTTACGACCAGGAAGGAGAGAGAAAGGAAGGGCGAAGATAATCGGGTTTCCTACGCGTATATACGAGCAGTCTTTCCAAGCCGCACCTTTCTTCTTCCCTACCTCCCTCCCTCCCTACCTCCCTCCCTCCCTCCCTCCCTCTCCCATCCCCCTTCCTCCTCTCTCTCCCATCCCCCTTCCTCCTCCTCCTCCTCCTCCTCATCTTTCCTTTTCTGATAAACAAACAATTGGCCGCTGGTCCAACAAAAAACGAATACGACTCGTACTGTACGCAGCAGATACGTAAGTTCACATCATGCACCTACCGACCACGGCAGACCACGGTGAAAACCGGATATTTCAAAAGTCACTTTTTTTACCAAGTACATAAGATTTACTTGGTGGTAAGTTTCTCACATCAGTTTATCCTGCAATCTTGATGTTGTGGGTTGTGACCGTGCGAATGCAAAGCAAGATCGCACAGCACCACAGCACCAACCAGCTCTGCAGCAAGCAGCAGCAGCCATCTCTGCAGCAGTAGCGCACAGCTCCACCACATAACCCGAGCCCCAACCCAAGTACAACACGCTTCTCGGTGAAGCATGAACTTGCAGCCGTCACACCCTACGACACAAGTAAACGACATATGATATATACCTGGTATGCAGGTGTGTACCTGACGTGCTTGTATATTTTCACGTGTACCCGCGTTATTAAAAAATGTTTCAAATCTGCGGTATGCAGCTATGCGTATGTATGCGCCATATCGTGCTGACCAAGAAAGGTGTGGCTTGGAAAGACTGCTCGTACACCGATGAAATCCGATTCAACTCGACAACTTGAAATTAGGCACTGGCCTCGGTGCTGCTTGGCAATCGCTCGCCCGCCACTCCGTTTGGGATGCTGGGAGCCAACCCTGACTACTTCACACACAGGGCACCCCATTAGGTATGGTTTGGACCATGACGATCGCCTCCTCGAGGGCTACCGACCTGTTGCCTCCGGCACGGGTGTAGCAGTTTTGAAAGAAATTTGTCCGTGGGGTACCCCAGACTGAGACTCGTCGGACAGACAGACAGACAGACAGACAAATATATTGAATCCGTTCCAGAGACCACAAGTTACACTTATGGAATTGCTTCAACAGCAGTGTGATCGGGAAAATATTGTGGGGTGTGTCAGCCTTGGTGTGTTGTAGAGGTGTCACCCTTTTGCCAATTACCCTGGTACTCGCGAGTATTACCCGGCTTGCTAATACCCGTCACGGGTACGAGTAACACTTTATACTCGCCGAGTATTTGGGCCCCGGGTACCCGGGTACGCGAGTATTACCCGGCTTGCTAACACCCGTCACGGGTACGAGTAACACTTCATACTCGCCGAGTATTTGGGCCCCGGGTACCCGGGTACCCGGTTTAAAAGGGTACCCGGGTACCCGTTAGTTTACGTTGGAAACTCCGGGGATGACACCTTAGCATCCCCTAAATCACGTCCCCTGGGTATAGTACCAGTATTTCGTACTTATTTATTCTCCACAAAACCCTTTTCAAAATGAAATGCTGTCTCACAATGCCTCACGCGTTGTACCAGCTTAGAGGTACGCAGTGCAGGACCGGCAGCGTAATGAGCATGCAGTGCAGCATGCACCGACGGCAGTCCAGCAGCAGTAGCAGCCAAAGCAGCCAAGGGTCTAACCTATCGGAGGGCGAAGGCGAGCCCTCCCAAGACTCTGCCGGCGTTGCCGCAAGTTCGGGCGCGTCGTACACGCACACAAAAACGCACGTTACGAGGCCGGCAGTTATAATGTTTTGTAGTTTTGATCGACAAGGATATATTAATATAAAGTCATTCAAGGCCCCTAATATGGTGGAATCAATTTCAAGGCTGAAATTGGGCCCTTCAATTAGTATTTAATGAGCGCCAACGAGCTGAGTTGATCTGAAGTGTGCGTGAGAAAGCTCTCAGCAAGGGCTTTCGAATGAGCCTATGTGTATGTGTGGACTTTAAGTATAGCACTCGTGGTGGCGTTTTGCACATGGTGCCGAAAGGCACCTAACGGGACAAAAATACCCATACCTCGACAACTACGGCGAACCCACAGAAAAATATAGCAGATATCGAAAGCTACTTATCAGGCCGATTTTATTGGCTTGTTTTCAACGCATAACACCTTGGCGCTCAAGTCGGAAAAATTGGTAAGAGCAGATTGTGAAATTTTGATCCACATCCCACAAAAAACACACATTTTGAAAAAAAAAAAAAAAAATCGTCATAAGTTTGTTACACATTAATGTGATGCCCGTGACAAACTATACCAGAGTTGTTCGGACGTCCATTCAATTTGAGCCGATGTTCGAATTTTGAGTTTTCCCTTATAATCTCAAGTTGTTTTTTTGTCCATTCTGATGAACAAAAAATGACGACAACTCAAAATTCGGACAACAGCTCAAACCAAAATAAGCTCCAACTCTTGTGGCGTTTGTCGAGGGCATCACAGATATGCAAAACACTAGAAAAAAACTACGAATTGACTAAGTTATGGCTGTACCAAGATACTCAGCGTTAAGGCTGATTCCTAGTCTGAAACCAAGAGTTTTCTGACCGCCTATTGTGAAGGTATTACCTGCTGAGCTATAGGGGTAAAATATCGATCAATCACCCAGCCCAGGGTAATCCTTATAACACTCTCCCCCCCTCTGAACGGCGGGATATTTGGGATGCCCCTCTGAACGGCGGGATATTTGGGACGTCGGTACCGTATACGGCCGTACGTTGACCTACCCGCTTCGTTTCAATACCTGGGGAACCAGGGCGACGTTTTTTAGGGACGCACGCACAAGCGTTTCTATAAAAGAAACGTTCGAAGTGAAATTTGAAATTCGAACCCGTGTCCTGCCGGCGACGCCAAATGTGAAGGTATTACCTGCTGCTGAGCTATAGGGTTAAAAGATCGATCAATCACCCAGCCCAGGGTAATCCTTATAACACTATCTATCTATTATATATAGTTCGTCTGCTGCCCAAAAAACAATACTTTAATCAAGTGATCTTTGATGCCCACTTTATCATAGCAACTTAGAGTGGAGCAAATGAAAATAAAAAAATAAAAAAATCTCCCACACACATTCAAAACGCACGCTTCTCCCTACGCCGGCATGCCCGGCACCGTCTTCTTACGTCGCAGTTTGGCATGCTGAAGTACAACTCGTATGTACGTGCGCCGTGCTTGTCGTCGTGACCACAGCGATTCGCGGCTGATCTACGTACGTACGAGTATTGCAACAGTGCGGTTGCTACATTTAATCTTTGCTGAGAGATTGTATCGTTCATCCTCGCTCCTCCGGTCGTACTCGTATCATATGATACGTACGTCGCCTTCTGTCACCGTACGCGACGAAAGCACCACTGCTTGAGAAACGGACGGGGTCTCTGAAGGCCCCTAAATAACACCCCCTCCTCGTCTGCTCGTGTTGAAAGCCGTCCCGAGTTCGCGAGGCTTTTTTGGTCATGTTGCATGGCCTACTTACCAGGTACCTGGGCTGGTCCTGGGGGAAACAAGCATACGTATCCCACCCCATACCGGGTACCAGGTAGCAGGTACCAGAGAGCACCAACAACCATCCTCAAGTCAAGCACCACCACCACCACCACCACCAACACAACCAGCTGAGCACCAGTAGCAGCAGGCACTTGGCGATGGTGGTGGTGGTGGTGGTGGTGGTTGTGTTTCCTGATACTGTATCAAAATAGTGCTGTAGATCTGAACTCCGAACGAGAAAAAAATTGGCTGAAAAAAATGGGCTTTAGAAAAAAATAGGTATACCTACGTACTTTGAGCCATTTATAGGTACACTGCGTAATGTACACCGGAAACGGCTTCCGGGCCCGCCTGATATTGGGCCTGCGCTCCATTGTACCTACAAATGGCTTGAAGTGCGCAGGTACACCTATTCTCGGCTACTTAATGTGCGTATCACCTATTTTTGGCTTCAACTGTACCTATAAATGGCTCGAACGATCACTTTTGGCACTGAAATATAGACAGACGGCCACATCAGATGCCGGGACTGTCAACCAGCCGACCGTACCAGTACAACCACCGACACTGCGGAGTTATAACGCATTACCTTCAAGCGATAAATCGTATCGCGATCAATGCATACGTATTCAGTACGACACCCCTCCTACGCACACACATATATACGATGCTGAGAAACAACAACAACGAGTGTTTCCATGCGGTTATGCTGAAAGTACAGTACAAACACTGTAGAGCAGTATATAGTAGGAGAAACTTTGGTATATTTATATACATACGTGTACAGAGTAATGCCATACGGTTACGAGGGGGTCTAAGTTACACAGCCGTTGGCGCGGTCTGGAACAACAATCCATACGTAGCAATGCCTTCGGCACCGCGCGTACCCTTGGATTTTTACTTGGTGTCCCCGGATTTTGCCGTCAAGGCAAGTCCGTCAAGGCATTTGCATTGACCCCGTCCGTCAAGGGGTAAAAGTACCGTCTCCGGACATCTCTGCTGCAGAGTAAGAAGTAGTATTTGTGCCCTATTCATTTTCAGAAAAATCCAAGGGTACGCGCGGTGCCGAAGGCACCGCGCGGTACGGGATGGGATCGTTTTGCCCGCCGCAGGCGGAAAAAATTTGGGGTCTTCCCGAGGGGCGGTATGGGAAAATGTTCCCGTCTGTTTACCGCGGGACGGGAATGGGACGGGAAGGTGGGAAACCATTTGGTTGACGGGATTGGACGGGAAGACACGATTCTTTGGCGGTACGGGACGGGACGGGAACCGAGTTTTGGCGGTACGGTACGGTACGGGAATCATTTTTCGGTGGTACGGGAAATGATCGGTGAACGGTTCGGGAATAGGTCGGGAATAGGTCGGGAATGGGTCTGCAATAGGTCGGGAATAGGTCGGGAACCGGGTCGGAAATACGGTCGGGAAACGCAGTCGGGAAACGCAGTCGAGAATGGTTGGGAACACGGTCGGGAACACAGGCTGTGGAGACAACGGCTGAAAAGAGAGAAATATAATCAAAAGTCTTCTTCGAGTACGAGTACTAGTACTCCTCGTAGCTTCTACGTGTCTAGTTATATTACCGACTTGTGACTTCGACGTATTGATATGCTACGATGGACGAGTATAACATTCGCGAGAACACTACCAATAGGAGCAGGAACCGGGGCTGGTTGCTTTGGCACTGCTTGAGGCGCCGAAGCAGATCCGCCGGGATCCTCCACCGCCAACAACGTCCATGCTTGATGCCATGTTTTGTCTTTGGGCCGGGTGGTGGTGTGGGTTTCTTTGTTGGTTTTATTTTTGACATAATAATTTCCCAAATGTACGATTATTTATACGTACGTACCATTATTTCAAATAGCGAAGTGTGAGTGGGGCCGATTGAATGGTTAATACAAATTTTAGGATCGTGTTCAAAATAAAAAATAAAACGAGAGGGAAAAAAAAAGGAAATAATAGACGATTTGTTTTTATAGTTCGGAAATATACGAGTAAAAATGCAGTATACGCACTTGCATCCATCCATGGTCATGCGATGGGAAAACGAAGAAATCGGCGGTAAATGGAATGGGAATATCTGCCCCAATAGTGAGATGCGGGATGGGAGAAGCTGTGCCCCATGGTCTGGATGGGACGGGAATCACTTATATGATAGTGGGATGGGAATAGTCGGGACTGGGCGGACAGCGGGACGGGAATAGTCGGGAATGGGCAGACAGTGGGATGGGAAACAGTCGGGAACGGGAACACGGCCATTACCGCGGGACGGTAAAGCTCGGGAACAGAAACTGACGATGGTACCGGTCGGGAAATCGCGGTCGGGAACGAAAAATCTGACGGTTTCCCATTCCCGTACCGTACCGTTCCCGTCCCGACCACATTTTCCCGTCCCGACCTTTACCGCGCGTACCCTTGAAAAAATCGGCATGCATGCATGCACGAGTCAAATGATCTCGATCATCAGCACAGCCACAGTCTCGCGAGCGATTTTGCAAGCCCCTTTCGCGATGACCGCGAGACAACAACAAACAACGTGCTCTCAGGAAGCAGCCAGCCCCCCGCATTGATTCGGAGTCAATCCCCATCGTTTCTATTTTCTTCACCACATTTGTACTCCTATTAAGAACCTTCGCCGGCAATTTGTTTCCCATGTATTCCTGTTATATTTATTTTGACCCTCTATCATCTCAATTACTACTTGCTTCAGTCTGGCCCTACCGCCGTGGGGGCGGGAGGGCCACTTATTCCCTAGTACTAATATAAAGTAAAACATGTAGTTTGTACTAAAATCAACTAATTTGTATTCCTCCCACTCAAATCAAGTAACTATTATCCCCGACACATTTTTTTTTTTTACCCGCATTATAAAATGTAATAACTTGCGAGAAACAAAAGGTTACCCTATCCCGTACGTAGTCAAATTCACCTAAATATTAACCCGTTATACTGCTGTTTTGTATTTTTTAACGATAATTGAATAGGAATATGAAGCATTTAAGGTCAGCATACTGAAACCAAGTGATTTCTGACCGCGTATACTAACATGAAGTAAAACAAAATGTAATAAAATCAAGTAATTTGTGTTCGTCCCACTAAAATCAAGTAACTTTCATCCCCGCCACAATATTTTTTTTAACCTCCCGCGGCGCAAATTTATTCCGCTCTCTTGTTATATTATGGCTGACCCGCCTGTTCTTCGAACTCACAAACTCATGTAATCATATAATACATGTCATTCGATGCTTTCGTGGCGCGTACTCTGTTGTTTTGGTGGTATTGTTGTATGAAAATCATTATAGCACAAGGTTGTTATGCCGAATGTTGTATAACAACCCTCTTCGAGTCTATCCGTTGCAGCGTTAAGGACCAAACCTGATGAACAATGTGCCGGGTACCCGGGTACCCGGTTATTAGACGGGTACCCGGCTGTTAAACGGGTACTCGGGTACCCGCCCAAAATAGACGTAACTACTCGCGAGTACCCGGGTATTTTTTTCCCGGTTTAAGCGGGTACCCGTTTAAGGCGGGTACTCGTCGGGTAACACCTCTAGTGTGTTGTGGTGCTGTGGTCGTGTTTGTTGCACGTGCTGTTGCGGGGTGTGTTGTGGGTTTTGTGGTGCTGTGGTCGTGTTGGGTGTGGTTTACCCCACAAGTGGGGTCAAAAATCGAAAGAACTCCTTCAGGATCCTCTCAGCACGGTTTATCCTAGTAAAAGGCGAGGGTAAAATTCGTGATGCGAGAGGATCGGAGATACCTGTACATTAGCTATCGGCTGAAATCTATATACGAAAGTTTATGTTGCCCACTGTTTATGGTTGCGCTAAAACTACATCAAAACGGGGCATGGCAACATTTTTGGTCTAACTACATACAGTAGTAGACGTACTTACAGATATCTCTTTCAGGGATTGCCCATCCCTGGCCTGTCAGAGCTCCCACTTCGACACCGCCTCCTTTCATGACTTGCTCAGCGTTACTTTCTCTTTTTGTTCCCTATATACTTTAGTTGGCGAGAGGCTTCTTCCTCTTTCAGTTTCGGGTTCATGCGTGTGCCCAGATTGCACTGCAGCGCGGGCAAGCCCGGCGCCATCGCAGGTATGGGAGGGCGCCGGCCAGTAGAGAGGGGGTCAGAAGCGCGGTCGCCTTTTTCGTGGCTAGGCGTGGCGTGTCCATCGAGACACGAGGGAAGCATGAAGGGGATTTGTCTGTTGCTGCTGTATCAATCCAGTATGTCCGAAATATAAGGTTCGTTTATGTCGGTAAAATAACATTCAAGCGGTCCTTATTTATCGGAGCAAATGTTATTTACAGAGATACAGACAGGCGGTTTGACCATCATGATGGAGCGGGCGAACGAAGTGCTTTCTCTTTCGAACATACAGCTTTGTTGTCCTGGAGCATGGAGCTAATGTGTATCCCGAGCATGCTTTGCATGCATGTCAAGTCCGCCGTTTCTTCGCTGCACCATGAACCTCTTGACATTTTCAAGTCGGCGCTTGCTTGCCCTAACATCATGGGCCTCTTCTGCCCCTTTCCTTGCGCGAGCGTAGCGGCGGCGTCAGCCGCCCGCGGAGCAGAGCCCTTTTACGTACGTACAGATACAACGTCGAGATGTTGGTGTTGCTATGGGAACGCTCCTCATCATTTCGTAGACGTCAATTAGAGCCGTCTTCGCGATATCTCGCGATGAGACCCACCTCTGGGCCCGCTACTTCCTCATCGTGCTCGCCGACACCCTCGTACTCTGCCTACTAATCTGCCAGGAGCAGCCTCGGCCGTGCTTAAGCCGTGTCTCACGGGCGCGTGTTTTTCTAGGATCTCATCATGCCTTTATCATTTATCATCGTAGGCTCGCCGAGTACATTTTTTTACAGTCCCGTGCGGGATAATTACCTACTTGGACCTGCGATTCTCGAAAACAAATGCCGCATGCGCCCCTCAGGAGCACGTCGGGACTTTTTCTCGCGAGGTGGTGAACATTTTCGGTCGATGTATCCGATATCGTGCTCACTGGCCTGGTTTGCACCTGGCAAGGCCTCGCGTGCGCTCGTATACCGTGAACATGCAGGCGGTGGACGCAGCAACGTTCACTAATACTGTGGTGATCGAGAGCATGCTTTTTTTCATCTAAAACTAGTCTCGTACTGCATTTATAGTTCACCAGTGATCTACACGCAAGATCCAAGGTCCCTCTTTTACATCGGCGCATTGGATTTGTATGTACTACGAGCTGGTTCAGGCATATCACCGCAAATTTAGTCAGTAACGAATGCCGCATGCAATAGCTACTCCAATGTCACATATTTGGTATCATACTGACCGCTAAGACCAGTGGAAGAGGGTGACATCGCCAGGTTTTTGTTCAAGGGCCTAGAACTGGCGCTACCGCCGAAAATGTGGCCCGACCAATCACAGGCCTTCAAAGTGGTCAACAATAGTCAGGCATTTCCGTATGAAAATATGTTTTCCCCCAAAAAACAAAATCTGAACGAGCCGCTTCCAGGTGGTCCAAGGCATATTTGTACAATTTTTCACGCAAATTTTCGAAGATCTGACTGCGTACGAGTATAATTAAGTCATATTTAACGCCCACAATCGATTCCATACTGAAACTAAGTAATTACGAGGCAACACCTATTTTTGCACTTTTACCGCACAAAAGTCAAAATGTCCACGCCGTTTTTTGGAGATAGACCTTGAAATTTGGTACACGTGTTTTATGCGCCATACCCGAGCCTTTTACGAATGTTTTTTGTTTTTTTTTTCGCCGGAAATTTTGGATCTCTTAGACCTATGCCAATGGGAAAGCGATGTTTGAAAGCGATGTTTGTAATATTTCCCTGGAATTTTCAGGCTGAAGATCCGCTCGTACCGCCGGTGTGGTGGGAAAAAAGGGAAAAAATGTTTGATTTTTTCTTATTTTTTTTCAAACGGCTGCAGGCGGCGCAATTTACTTTTTCTCGTTGCAAATCGTCGACACCCTGGTAAAAATCAGCTCGTGCGACGATAGACCTTCGATCTCGACATAGACTCAGCCCACGGCCAACCCGCTTCCGGTCGGGCAAGGCCAACGAGTGTAGATGACGGCCTCGAAGGTATAAGGTGGATCCATGGTCTAGGGGGCGAGAGATTGCCGGCGGCGTCCTACGCTCTTCTCCCAAACCCGAAAAAAAACTATTTTTTGCCATTTGAGACGGATCGAGAAATTTTGTCGTCTGTTTTATGCACACCAGCAGCCAATTGTTTGTTTATCAGACGCGTGGCCAGCGCCCGCCACATATCACCGGCCATCGTGTGAACACGGTGACCCTAGGATGGGTCGGAGCCCGTAACGAGCGCACCGCGTTCAGAATTCATGACGCAGTCGTTGGTTTCGTCGATCCATGTCTGTCGAGGACTCGGAATCTCGCCGCTTCGAACTAACATCCGCCTGAATTTTTCGCAAGCCGATCTTGTCCCAACATCGGCCTGAGTTTTTAATAAAGATGTTAGGGCGTGAACTCCTACATCTCTGTTCAATGTTCATCGCCACTGTTGTAGCCGGATACAGCAGCAGGTGTCACCATACTGCTGCTGTAGCCGGGGACAGCAGCAGATAGCACTGGTACTGCTGTAGCCGGGGGAAGCCATAGGTTGTACTGGTTCCACCACCAGTAGCATGTTACAGTAGCCAAGCACAACAGTACGTATGTTACGCTTCGACCAATATGCGGCATAACCCACCGGGTTGATTTTTTTCTTCACGAGTTCGCGAGGTCCTACGTCCTACGAGTAGATACTCACCGTTTCGACCAGTATGCGGTATAACCCACTGGGTTGGTTTTTCCTCTCACGAGGTCCTACTGGCTGTAGCGAACGGATCATAGCCTGGGTAGCTGGAGAGAGGGCATGGGCCTACCCCACTCTCTCACTCCTCTCACCACCACCTCTAGACTCAGATGTCTATTGTCCTGCAAGTTTGATTGCCCAATAAGCGGCCCCTCTACAAAACATCAATCTTCTGGGTTCTTATCATCGGTGGATTATCATCTGTCCAACACCAGCATGGCAGCATGCTGCTGCCCGTGCCCGCCTGTTTTTGTTTTTTTGTTTTGTTTGTTTTTCTTCACATTAAACTCGTTTCAGTTGCTAATCCCTATAGTCTGATCTAGCAAGATCACGGCCCGTGGTCACAAAAGTGCTAGAGCCATCAGAGAATCCTAAAGAACACGTACACTTAGCAGGGAAAGGATACACAAGTCCGAAGAGGTACACCTAAAATCCCTACAGCATGTTATGCGTGTCCAAAACTGAACTACACGCCCGCAATCTCCATTCGACTACAGCAGCATCGTCCACCTCCCCCCCTCCCACTCTTTACCAATGAATTTGCCGACTACAGCGTAACTACTGTCTGAAGTGCTGTCTGTACAAAAACAAACGGTAGGCGTGGGAACAAGATGGAGCACGCAGCTGCTGTCTGAAGTGCTGCCGGAATGACAGTCCGCGGGCACACAGTGAAAAAGAACAGCCAACCAAAGCCATCACGTCAATTGACAATTGCCCGAATCTATCCTGAACGTCTGTGTTAGGCACAGCATTATAAACATCGACACTGATTAGGAATCGTTCCACATTGAAGGGGTCTTCCACGATCAGGCACACAATGAAGGCACCCGGGGTGTCCGCGCCATCTCTGCCGCGTCTCTCTACAAAACCAGTGACGTCATCCACACCGACCCAACAACAAAATTCAGGGAAAAAAAACGAAAAAAAAAATGTCAACAAAAATGTTTGTCCGTTCGTCACGGGTCGATGTCGTCCGTGCTCCGGATGGCTGCTCCGCGCTGCTGTGCTGCTGCTGCGGCGTGCTGCTGTGATCCGGCGCGCCGCTCCGGTGCCACTTGGCCAGTCCTAGCACGACCACACTCGACCTGCTCCGTCCGTACTCGCTCTCGTTGTTGTCCTTCCCAGTCGGCTCCTCGCTTTCTCCCTCGTTGCACTCAGGGTGCTTGGTCTGGAAAATAAAAATTCTCGCGCTGAAGGGATTGACCAGTCCAACAACAGCTCGTCGCCACACGCTCCCTCCTCCTTTGATGGCGAAGCCAGGTTACTGAGACAGTACAGCTCCCTCTAGTAAACATACCTAGGGCTGTGTACGTAGTGTCCGTCCACCTTTCTGATGGCGTCTGCCTCCGCGCACAAAAGTGAGATGGACATTGCTGTCTACACCGACGGCCAAAAAGGCCCGTGCATCTGGACTTTTGCGCCTGACGCACCAGTGCCGATCCAACTCTACCGCTGCACACGCTTCGCGGCGGGTGCGCAGCAGCAAGAAGGTATCGGTCCGCTTGAGGGTGAGTCTAGCCTTGCTCGCTAGAAAGACCCCCCCCCTCGCTATGGGCCATGCCAAAGCAAAGACCTTGCCGAGGCAGCGAGGGGAAAAAGGGAAGACCATCTGTCAAGGGTGTAACAACTATGCCTGAATAGATTTGCCTTTTTCGGGCTTTTCCATAAGTTGGGAATATTCCGTTTTAAGAATCGGTCCACATAGCAAGCTTGTTCTGGAAAAATCTGGCGGGGATCTTAGGAATTCAAACTGTTTAGGGTAACTTTGCTTTCCCATTGGCATATAGGTCTTGAGATCCAAATTTCCCAAAAAATTACAAAACAATATCTGACGAAAAAAAAAAAAAAAACTTCGTTAAAGTCTCGGGTAGGGCGCATAAAAACGTGTGCCAAATTTCAGGGTATATCTCCAAAAAACGGCGTGGACATTGGCCACTGAATGAATTTTCCGCGGTATACTTGAACCAGCCTGTACACTGCTGGTGCACGTACCAGTGCCAAAGCAGCAGCACTTTACAGCAGCAGTACTAGTACGTCTCATCTCTTATGATCTGAGGTATCATGTGTGTCATGGTATTCATGGTATCCCCGTTTCCCCTCTATTGTTGAGGTGGCGTGTTTTTGATAGAAACACGCCGAGCAAATATAATTTGCTCTCCCGCTTTCCCAGAGTTCTCTCTGATCAGGAAATCAGCGGCAATAATAAAACATCATAAAAACATCATCTTCACCTGTGTTGCAGTGCCCACCAAAAAAACACGATTTTATCAAATCTCTTGACAAAGAGACACTGGAACCACGTCTACCCCAGTTGTTTTTCCTGTAGGACTTTTCGTAATTCTGCCCTAGCTCTGAACTTTCCCATTAATACAAAACTTGGCAGGGCAGATATAAGCTCCTTGGTACACTCCCGTCAGTGTGCCAAAGCGGCAGCCGATTCCGTGGCCTCCTTCGATGCGGACCTCGTCGTTGAAGTTTGAAAATGTGGTTCCAGCTGCTTGAATATGCGGTTTCTCGTACTGTATTCAAGTATTTTTTTTCCTGCTGTAAAACNCACACACACACACACACACACACACACACACACACACACACACACACACACACACACACACACACACACACACACACACACACACACACACACACACACACACACACACACACACACACACACACACACACACACACACACACACACACACACACACACACACACACACACACACACACACACACACACACACACACACACACACACACACACACACACACACACACACACACACACACACACACACACACACACACACACACACACACACACACACACACACACACACACACACACACACACACACACACACACACACACACACACACACACACACACACACACACACACACACACACACACACACACACACACACACACACACACACACACACACACACACACACACACACACACACACACACACACACACACACACACACACACACACACACACACACACACACACACACACACACACACACACACACACACACACACACACACACACACACACACACACACACACACACACACACACACACACACACACACACACACACACACACACACACACACACACACACACACACACACACACACACACACACACACACACACACACACACACACACACACACACACACACACACACACACACACACACACACACACACACACACACACACACACACACACACACACACACACACACACACACACACACACACACACACACACACACACACACACACACACACACACACACACACACACACACACACACACACACACACACACACACACACACACACACACACACACACACACACACACACACACACACACACACACACACACACACACACACACACACACACACACACACACACACACACACACACACACACACACACACACACACACACACACACACACACACACACACACACACACACACACACACACACACACACACACACACACACACACACACACACACACACACACACACACACACACACACACACACACACACACACACACACACACACACACACACACACACACACACACACACACACACACACACACACACACACACACACACACACACACACACACACACACACACACACACACACACACACACACACACACACACACACACACACACACACACACACACACACACACACACACACACACACACACACACACACACACACACACACACACACACACACACACACACACACACACACACACACACACACACACACACACACACACACACACACACACACACACACACACACACACACACACACACACACACACACACACACACACACACACACACACACACACACACACACACACACACACACACACACACACACACACACACACACACACACACACACACACACACACACACACACACACACACACACACACACACACACACACACACACACACACACACACACACACACACACACACACACACACACACACACACACACACACACACACACACACACACACACACACACACACACACACACACACACACACACACACACACACACACACACACACACACACACACACACACACACACACACACACACACACACACACACACACACACACACACACACACACACACACACACACACACACACACACACACACACACACACACACACACACACACACACACACACACACACACACACACACACACACACACACACACACACACACACACACACACACACACACACACACACACACACACACACACACACACACACACACACACACACACACACACACACACACACACACACACACACACACACACACACACACACACACACACACACACACACACACATATATCGATGTATCGATCGCTGATGGATTGGATTCGTACTTGCTGTTCCTGCGTTCGTACTTGGTGTTCCTGCGATGCAAAACAGTTAGTGAGCGGGTAGAGATATATTGAAACTGGGAAATACGCGATCCTTTCAGACATACTTACCTGGCGGGGGCTTGCCAGTGGTCAAGATGACTGGTGACCCCAGGGGGAGCAGGCTCTTGCACTGGGCTAGACCCTGGAGTGCTGTAATCCCTGGAGAATATTCCTTCGGGGGTATCTCTACCGCATAATTTTTTTCCGGGGAGGTGTCGCTTGCGGCCCTCCCAACACCAACAACACCCGAACAACAACAAAAACACGCACATTCCCATCGCCCAATCGCCTGGGCTAACCCCAGCCTCGATCCCCCTCCCCTTTTTGCCCCTCGGAGCAATGACGGGACCCATGTGCTCCCTCAGACCGAGAATAGCAGCATTGACTGAATAATGTAGCTCTGTCCTGCGTCTTTCTCTTTCAACGTACCGTAGTACTCTCGTTCCTGTGATAAGGAAGAAGTACTACATGGCTTGGTGGATGGCGAGCTGCGTGCTTTTCCTTTGTTATTTCTGGTGGTATTTTCCTTTGTAGCCTCTCCCGGGGGGCACGGCAGCGATGCTACAGCCCCTCGCATTATTTATTTATTTTGTTTGATTTATTTATTTTGCGGTGATCGTTTCTTTTGCCTTTGTCTCTCTCTACCCCCCCGTATTTTGCTATAGGATTTTCTTTGATTGCTTAGCTACGAGCTGGTTCCAGCGACACCCAGAAGATTCCTTCTCGCAATTTTGCACTTCGGTTTTAGAGAGTTGGAAAACGAAATTTGGCATGGTTGTGCGTCATGACAAGATGAAAAAACTGACCGCTGGTCTTTTTTTATTTTTTTGTTTTTTGGTTCTTGAGATACATTTTTCTGTTTTTTTCTGGATTTTTCGGCAACTTTAACCCTCCCTAATTCACCAAAATAAATAAATAAAAAAAGACCAGTGGTCAGTTTTTTATCTTCTTATGATGCACCACCATGCCAATTTTTGTTTTCCAACTCTCAAAAACCAAAGTGAAAAAATGATTCCCGTGAAAGTACTCGTAAATAGTTCCCGGTTCATGTTAAAGTCTAGTACTTTGGAAGGCGGTGAATAAAGCAGCCTTGCATGTTTCGCAGAACAAACCAAATGTCACAAAAATTTCCCCTTGTTGATATGATCATGTCAACACTTCTAGTGTCGAATTATTAATTATTCGACGTATTGACCGATTTATGGCCTAAATACGAATTTATATGAATTTTAGTATGGACAGTCTCAACCCCTATACAACAACGCCTCCGCAAGTAATACGAAAAATGTCCATATCTCGCGAAGTACAACTCGTACGCCAAAAATCTCTTCAGCGATGTGTTCCCTTTGTTCATGCGGGCATGTGGATATCTTTGGTATTGAAAATATCAACGTATTCCGTTTTTTATTGCCCGAAGGTGGAATCTCACGCTTGTCGCTGGAACCAGCTCGTACGTATACATTGTTTTTGTTATTTCCTCTTCTCTTTCCTGGAATCTCGTGTGTGGCACGAAAACGACACGGAACTGAGTAGGAAGTGCCACGTAGCCGTTGTATGGGTGGCGCCCAAGGGAATGGAGACGGGGGGGGGGGGGGCGTAGGGAAACCGCGGCGGACGAAAGCAGGAACACAGATGACAGGGTAGGTACCAGACCGACTAGCTGGTATAACCTGTCTGTACCACGGGCACAAACCTGCCTCGGTTGCCTGGAAGGTGCTTTTGGTGTGCTCCGGCTGCCTGTCCTTCCCTGTCGTTCTTAGTCTTGCTCTGTTTGCGCTGTTTTTCAGTCCATTTCATTTCGTTTCATTTCATTTCATTTTTATTGGCTGTCGCATCTCTGGGAGAAGCGCGACACTTTCTTTCTTTTATTTTGTCATACTTTTGTTTGGTTGGTTGAGTGTTGATTTGCTTTATTATGTTTACTTTTTATTATTTTTTCCCTTTTTCGCTTTTTTTTTCTTTTTTTTTCTCTTTTTCTCTTTCATGCACCTGGATTGCTAGCAGGGTAGGTCTTGCCTGTCGTACATGGCATTGCATTGTCTGCTCTGCTTACTGCACTGAGTGTAGTATCTCTGTGTCGTAGTTTTGTGACCACATAACTGTGTGAGGGTAAGGATGAAGAATCGGCACGGACACTGGGTGTGCTGTGTGAGGGTATTACCTGCTGAGCTATAGGGGTAAAAGATCGATCGATTACTCCAGCCCAGGGTAATCCTTATAACACCCCCCCCCCCTCTGAACGGCGGGTATTTGGGACGTCGGTACCGTATACGGCCGTACGTTGACCTACCCGCTCGTTTCAATACCTGGGGAACCAGGGAGACGAGTTTTTCGGGACGCACGCGCAAGCGTTTCTATAAAAGAAAACGTTCGAAGTGAGATTCGAACCCATGTCCTGCCGACGACGCCAAATGTGAGGGTATTACCTACTGAGCTATAGGGGTAAAAGATCGATCAGATTACCCAGCCCAGGGTAATCCTTATAACATACGACGATACTTCGGTGGTGACGTATCTTCTAGATGAGATCTCAGGACACCATACGCTAGGTGTGACTGGAGATCGGCGAAGTCAAGAAAAGATCGGTTTCAGTACCGTGATGACGTCCCACGGATGTGGTGTACGAAGGAGAGTTTTAGACGACACGGCCTACCGACGGCGTCCTAATCTACGCTCGAGTTGTTTCACTGTATCGCGGATGACTTCAGGTGTCTGCGCAAGCTTTCCGTCATCGTACATGATGTCATGTCTTCCTTCTTGTCTCAACAGCCTCAACTCACCGTCTTCTGCCTGTGAACTCCTCCTCTGACGCGCGTCCAGTGCTACACACGATCTCTAAAACTTTCGACAATTACCTTTGCGTGTACACTATTCGTCTCTGACCCTCAATTCTCGCGCTTACGCAGTTACTCGAGAGCTACGCAGACCCAGAGTTCTCGTTTCGCGTTTTCCCCAGATCGGGTATTTGTAGTGTTTTTGGGTTGGTTGCTTTGGTTACATACCCAAACGCGTGCTCTCTGAACTTGATGGCATTGCTACCGATCTAGGGAAGCGTTCCGTTACGTTACGTATCTTACCGTTAGTATGCGCATTCACCCGCAAGTGGGCTTAGAAACAAGGTTGATCTACACGTGGCTCGTATCGATAACATCCTTGTGTCAGCTACCCCGTATAAGCCAAAAAATTGGTCTTCCATAGTGTGCAAAGACCTCTGAGTACTCGTATGGAGACCAAAGTTGGCCCACTTTGTTCCCAGATTGGAAAAAACAAATATGGGGCTTATCGCCATCATTGACCCCTAAGAATGATGCCAGGCACAATACGCCATCATGACTCTGTTGACTCTCTTTTATTGTTCCGCAAATGTATACCGAATCAATACATGGCCCTGGCTAGTTCTACTATATACGAGAACGATACGTACTATGTTAGGTACCAAATGGACATTTTCCCGGAATACTTTCACTTTCCATCTCCGGCCGCGGGTCTTTTCTCGCGCTGTCGGCTGCGGGGACGCAGGGGGGCCGCGTGTACACCACGGCGCAAGTGCGGGTCCCAGCCGAGGCCCGTGGGGCGTGCTCTGGGCCTTCAAAGTCGCGAGTTCTGGCAAATAACTCAGGGGAGACGTTCCGACTTGACACCGCCTCGCAACTATCATGCAAAACCTATCGTACGACTGGTTTTTGGTCGTTTTTGACCCACCGCATGAACGGAACACACACAGCACGCACCACGTACGAGACAAGAATAAGGACCACACCGACTTGACATTGAACGAGGCACACATAAAGCGTCGTGCAGCAGTAGTAGTTGATACCACGTTGCATGCGTCTGCTCTCTCTCTGGGCTGTGTACATGCGCATTTTATGTAAATCTATCTGCAAATTTGGTCCCAACATTTTTCAATCTACGTGGAGTACACATACATACACAGATCTACGATGTGTACGTATGCATGCATATCATAGTCTATCTACGTAAAACGATAGGCCGATCAACATGCGGACGAATATTTTGGTACAGCAGTAGTACTACGTACGACTACTGCTGAATGTTACGGGTGCATGTCTAGACCTCAAACTACAAAGCAGCCAAGGCGCCATTTATCAAACAGCACGGCAGTACAGCAGAAGAAGCTGTATATTACGCAGTAGTAGCCGCTGTTCAGATTGTTGCCTTTGTGACGGCTGTGGTGTCCAGTATGCGTGCGCAGGACCCGTACCACACAGCTAGCAGGGGAGATCCAGCAGGTGTAGTTGTGACAGCTATGTACGAATTACCAGGTATAGTATACCGCTGTGTTCTGTCTTTCTTTGTATGGGCGTGTCGGTGTGTATGTTTGATGTATCCTATTTCCAACAAAAACTCCCTCTGTGATCGCGCAGTACAGCAGCGGTTGAAAACAGCAAAACAGCTACAGTAATACCCGTCACGAGTATGGATAAAACTTTATACTCGCGAGATTTTGCGCTCCGGGCACCCGGATACCCAGCTGTTCGACGGGTACCCTTAGAAACTACTCGGCTGCTAAACGCGCACCAGGGTAGTCTGCTCTCCAGCACAACAGCTACATCTAACTGCCGTGTGTGCTCTGTGTACTCATTCGTTGTGTATTGTGTATTGTATGTGCTCTGTGCTATGCTGTCAGTACTGTTCTGTGTGCAGGCACTTTTTCTGTTGTATGTGTGTACTCTGGGTGTGCTCTGTGTGTTTAGTCTTCGTACTGAACTATTTTGCCCTCGATGTACTCTGTGTGATATGTGATATGTGTGCTGCTGTAGCAGTATCCTACGACGGCCTGCTCAGTCAGGGTCATCCATAACGAACAGAAAACGAAACTCACGAGTTGTGACATTGAATCCAAAAATATTTGCGAGTGGTGCGCGAGTGGGGCCGGGCCGGGCCGGGCGCGTGATACAGTCACCGACCGAATGACGACATAGGCTGTGATGTTTCAATCTCCCGCGCCGCCGGTGTGGCCCTGCTGGCAAGATGCCAGTCTCACAGGTCGTATGCCCGGCCTCGCCCGGATTATCAGGATACTTTGCTTCGTTTTTGTTTGAGACGTGCCGCCTCCTCGTCGAGGTTTCGCCAGCGCACTGTTCTCGTTCGCCAGCGCCCAGCGGTTGCTTTGGGGAGCCACTTGCTGTCCGCAATCGGTATAGGCGACAGAGTCAGCTGTATGCCCTCATATCTGGTCTTTGGATATACCGTTGGGTTGCGTGGATTATACACGAAGTACGAGTACACTTATCAGGCGCATTTACTGCAAAAATGAATTATAATACAGTACGAGTAAAGTCACGACCAAAAAAATGACGCAGATCGTGATTTCGATTTTTTAAGGTTACGTCAAGATTCACGAGTTGTTCTTCGTGAATCTACTCGATATAACAAATCACCATTCACCACAAATACAATATTAATAGTAGTATAGGTGCCTGCAGAGTTAAGAAATAACGTGTCGAGAAAAATGAGCTCAGATCGGCACGAACAATAGAAAACTTCGATTAAAAAACACAGCTCACCAGTGTGGGATCGACTGTAAACCCTACACAAAATAGTTAGATCGACGTCGGGAACTAAATAAGTCGTTGAGCCCGGACATCAAACTAAAGCTTCTTAACATCGGGAGCCCACTGTACCTCAGATATTATATCATCTAGTGACATTTATTTGTTTTGTATAAGAAATTGTCCTCGCTACTACTTTTCCCTTTACACTATACAGCAGTCTATGCAACACAAGTTTTCTCCAAAAAGGGTAAAAAAAGGGAAGTGCGAAGCATGTGCGATCTATTTTCAACTTGCGACACCCCCGGGATTTCAAGTGACCAACATCCCGAAGGGGAACCTTGTAATATGTACGTGTTGTTGTTGTTGTTGTTGTTGTTGTTGTCTTCACATTAAACTCGTTTCAGTTGCTAAGCCCTGTAGTCTAATCTAGCAAGATCACAGCCCGTGGTCACAAAAGTGCTAGAGCCATCAGAGAATCCTAAAGAGCACGCACACTTAGTAAGGAAAGATAATACACGAGCCCGAGAGGTACACCTAAAATCCCTACAGCATGTGTATGCGTGTCTCAAAACTGAACTACACGCCCGCAATCTCCATTGACTACAGCAGCATCGCCCCCCCCCCCCCCCCTCCCACTCTTTACCAATGAATTTGCCGACTACAGCGTAACTACTGTCTGAAGTGATGTCTGTACAAAAACACACGGTAGGCGTGGGATCAAGATGGAGCACGCGCTGCTGTCTGAAGTGCTGCCAGAATGACAGTCCGCGGGCACACAGTGAAAAAGAACAGCCAACCAAAGCCATCACGTCAATTGACAATTACCCGAATCTATCCTGAACGTTCTGTGCTAGGCACACATTAAAACATCGACACTGATTAGGAATCGTTCCACATTGAAGGGATCTTCCACGATGCAGGCACACAATTAAGGCACCCGGGGTATCCGCGCCATCTCTGCCGCGTCTCTCTACAAAACCAGTGACGTCATCCATGCAGACCCAACAACAACATTCAGGGAAAAAACGAAATAGTTGTCAACAAAAAAATGTTTGTCGCGCGCACGGGTCGATGTCGACCGTGCTCCGGATCGCTGCTCCMGTGCGCTGCTGTGCTGCTGCGCCGGCGCGCTGCTGTGCTGCTGCTCCGGCGCGCCGCTCCGGTGCCAGCTTGGTCCAGTCCTTAGCACGACCACACTCGACCTCGCTCCGTCCGTACACGCCCTCGTTGCTGTCCTTCCCAGTCGGCTCCTCGCTTTCTCCCTCGTTGCACTCAGGGTGCTTGGTCTGCGAAAATAAAATTTCTCGCGCTGAAGGGATTGAACCAGCCAGACTCAGCTCGTCGCCACACGCTCCCTCCTCCTTTGATGGCGAAGCCAGGTTACTGAGACAGTATCAGCTCCCTCTAGCAAACAACCTAGGGCTGTGTACGTAGGTGTCCGTCCACCTTCTCTGATGGCGTCTGCCTCCGCGCACAAAAGTGAGATAGACATTGCTGTCTACACCGACGGCCAAAAAGGCCCGTGCATCTGAACTTTTGCGCCTGACGCACCAGTGCCGACCAACTCTACCGCTGCACACGCTTCGCGGCGGGTGCGCAGCAGCAAGAAGGTATCGGTCCGCTTGAGGGTGAGTCTAGCCTTGCTCGCTAGAAAGACTCCCCCCCTCGCTATGGGCCATGCCAAAGCAAAAACCTTGCCGGGGCATCGAGGGGAAGAAGGGAGAATACGTATGCCGTACACCGAGTACGTATACGACCACGATACGTACCATAATTTGAATACATACGAGTACTATCTTGTTTTGGCCATAGGCGCTGCTGCTGCACAGCCTTTATCTTTGGTTGGCGAAATTAAAGCCGGGAATAAAAAAGAGCCACAAAGTGGTACTATAACCTTTGGTCTTAGGGCTATAGAATGGTTGGAAGATAACCATACTGTATAGGTAAAAAGCCTTGTGGCACCATAAAGACTATTTGTGCGTTCCGAAGTTCCCTTGGTAGGCCAGATAGACAATAGCATGTAGGCTTCGTAAGCCTGTAAGACTGTTGTGAGCCATCAGAAGATTCCAAAAAGTCGGAAATCCCGCAGACTTACCCCTTTAGGAATTACGTAAGCACATAGGAATGTTCTGAGCCACAGAACATTCCCAAAAGCGGTAAACCCGTAGATTTGGAGTACCACATCCACCCGATTAACGGACTTTTAGCGGGGAAATTATTCGTAACAACCCGACTAACGGACAATTAGTGAGAGAGCACGAGGATCGGCGGCCGAGCAGAGCCTCATCTAGCCTCGCACACACTCTTTCACTCTCCCCCCCACTCTTCTGCCTCTTCTGGGTCCATTTACCTTCTGGTTTTCCAGCTTGTAGCCTTTTGGTCAACATAATCAGAGGTTTAATAATATCAAGAGGTCTCCTATATCGAAGAGAAGCTTGATTCCGAGCTCAACAACGTTCCTGCTCCCCTTCCCCTTCCATCGTATATCTCGGCACGATCTTCACACTTGGCGTCGTCGGCAGGACGGCACGATCTTCACACTTGGCGTCGTCGGCAGGACGGCACGGTCTTCACAGTCACGACGGTTAACATATAAAAGGGAGAGAAAAGAGAACGGCGAAGATAATAAACGGAAAACAGATAAAGGGAAATAAATAATGTTTCTGGTTGTGTCCGTGTCGTATCCAGTACGATGGCATTGCATTGCACTGTCTACTATTATTTCCTTACTACACTACGTATAACAATGTATTACCGTGGGTAGTATCTCTGTGTCGTAGGTTTGTGACCACAGAGCCTTGTGTATCTCTCTATGTATGTAGGACGAAGAAGCGGTGCGTATACTGAGTGTGAACGTCGATGAAACACACGCATACAGCCAGTACTACTGCTGTGTAGGAAAAGGACGAACACAATGGCGATTTCAGCTTATGAAATAGACGTACAGCATCGGCCCAACGGCCCAACCGGGCGCTCCTGGGTTAGGGGGCGATACAGTTAGTGCCGGAACCACGCTGAAAGGAGAGTATGTTGTACACCATCACGCTCACGCTATACGATTAATTCGCTCTACGCACGGACGTCCTTCCACTGCCCACACCTTGGCTTGCTTAAACGAGCGGGCGTTGTCAGACGCAAACCCTTGTAATAATACGAATGACACTGCTTGTAAGGCAAAACGTGTCATCAAGGGTTATCACGAGCAATCCATATATCCGGCTGACAGACTTCCGGATATAAATTGATGACATTACATCTGCGTCTAAGGCATACCTTCTCGGCCTTTTGGCTAAGATCATGTGTAGTATCTGTTCTAATCAGTGTGAAAACTGATTGACACTCATCGAGTGTCATTTTCACACCTGTTTTTGAAATTGCCGGGTTTAGCGCTGCTTGCAGTGTTCCGGCTGGATTTCCTCGGCATTTCACTACCGCCTTGTGAGGTCCGTCCCCTCGGGGACAAAACAACAAACAACCAAACAACTCCGCCCCGAGCACAACCATCGCAATTTTTCTCGGTAAACTTTTAATAACTCCTTCTCGCATCACCAATCACCACCACATCTGCTATCCTCTTCCCCGCGGAGGTTCATGCTGAACTCGCACATATCGTGTCCTCCGAAGGTGAACACTACTACAGGGATAATCATTTGAGATTTCTCGAAAATTATATGAAGTTTCTAAAAAAAAAAAACGTAGAATCACAAAAAAAAACGAACAGCCCAGAACGAAGATACGTACAGGCTGGTTCAAGTAAACGCGGGAAATTCACTCAGTGGTCAATGTCCGCGCCGTTTTTTGGAGATAGACCCTGAAATTTGGCACACGTGTTTGATGCGCCCTACCCGAGACTTCAACGGTCCTGCCGTCGACGCTAGATGTGATGAGGGTTGACCGAGTAGAGACGATGATAGAAGGGAATGGAGATTGCGCTGGTGCGTTGCCGGGCTTGGAAGCAAGCTTCTTCTTCGATATGGAAAGACCTCTTATATTATTATTAACCTCTGATGATGTTGACTTAAGGCTGGGAAAACGAGGGCCAGATAGAGAAGTGGGAGAGGAGGCGAGAGTCTGCTATCTCAGATCATCGCGCTATCTCTCTAATAACCCCGCTAGTCGGATCATTACGATACTCTTACCGCTAAAAGCCCGTTAATCGAATAGCTACAGCAGCCCATGGAACTTTCCTATGGTGTTTAGCCATTCTGAAGAAACATCTATTCTGTCCAAGGGATAATACCAGATCCTATCCAAGGGGTAATATCGTTCCTATGTTATTCTAAGCGCTAATCCTACGAGTTATGGCGTCCATAGGAATGTTCTAGTGCTTAGAACCTTCCTATGGACTAATAAAGCCTCTGTGCTACTGCCTATCTGATCTACCCAAGGAAACTTCTGTATACGAGAACAATCTTAGCGCCACTAGGCTTTTCACCTGTATGATATTCTACCAACCATTCAATAGCCGTAAGGACACCACATCACAATGTTTTTTTGTTTTTTTTTCGTCAGATATTGTTTGTTTTGTAATTTTTTGGGAAATTTGGGTCAATTTGGGTCTTAAGACCTATGCCAATGGGAAAGCAAAGTTACCCTAAAAAGTTTGAATTCCTAAGACCCCCGCCAGATTTTTCCAGAACAAGCTTGCGATGGGATCGACTCTTAAAACGGAATATTCCCAACTTTTGGAAAAGCCCGAAAAAGGCAATTCTCAGGCCGATGTTGGGACACGATCGGCTGAGAAAAACTCAGGCGGATGTTAGTTCGAAGCGGCGAGATTTCGAGTACTCGACAGACATGGATCGACGAAACCAACGACTGCGTCATGAATTCTGAACGCGGTGCGCTCGTTACGGGCTCCGACCCATCCTAGGGTCACCGTGTTCACACGATGGCCGGTGATATGTGGCGGGCGCTGGCCAGGCGAGGGTCTGATAAACAAACAATTGGCTGCTGGTGTGRATAAAACAGATGACAAAATTTCTCGATCGTCTAAATGGCAAAAAATAGTTTTTTTTTCGGGTTTGGGAGAAGAGCGTAGGACGCCGCCGGCAAGTCTCTCGCCCCTCTAGACCATGGATCCACCTTATACCTTCGAGTGCCGTCATCTACACTCGTTGGCCTTAGCCCGACCCG